>CM068388.1:87718521-88138868 GCA_034770075.1 Aralia elata
ACATTTGATGCCTTAAATATGACACCAAAATTCGTACAATTTAATTTAACCTCGTACAATGTATTTAAAAACCCCTCTAAATACGCTGGCCGATATGCCATAAGTTTTTTGAAAAATCGTACAATGTATTTAAAACCTCTAAATACGGTTGCGACAGGTAGGCTGCACGTATATTATACAATACATACATGGGTCCGTAGGAGAGAAAAATCTTGAGAATGAATGGTTGGCATTCCCGAGGATGTGTGGAGAGAAGGAGGGGTAAGGGGTAAAGGGCAAGAGGCTGGCATAGGTTGGGAAGAGGATTGAGAAAGGGACGTTTGCATGGGGTGATTAGCTTTACTTCATTCATCCCGTCTGTTTTTCACATAATTAAGAGACTCCTCTAGTGTAAGCCTTTGCTTCGCTTTTTTCATCTCTTTTTTCTGTGGTTTCCTCAGGTTTCCAAACAAATACTAGGATCAATTTATTTTATATTATTATCTTCTAACAAACTTGCTTATTCAAAGACCTTAGGGTTTAGTTTAATATAGAAAGCCTTAAATGGCGGGGGCGGAGGCACCTATCCACTCTGCACTTACTCATTTAACTACCTTTTACACTTTTAAGTCAAGTCCTCTCTTCTACCTAGCTAGGAATTTAGGGTCATCAGCATTAGGGGGAGGTACTCCATCTGTGGCAGATGCCAAACTTATATAATCTTTCTATACACTAATTCTAATTTTTCTACGATACGATTATAGATATGAGCACAATACAAATTTTATTTTTAGAGTATTTAAAGGATACTGTGCGTTATGAATATCATTAATTTAGTACATATATGGGAAGTAGGATGTTAGTTTTATTATATTTTCTGATAAAATGATTAATTGAACAAACAGTATAAATTAAGTTTTACATGCACTTAAATTTTGCTAGTAATTAATTTTTGTATTTGATTACACAACATAGTGTGTGTAATTCTATATTAATGTAAAGTTTATTTAACTTATCTTTTAATTACGACACACGGATATATAATAGTAAACTCGTATTTTTTATAGCAGGAATATACAGCTTATTATTTTTTTCCATTTAAACAACTTAAGATCATTATTGAATTTCAAAAACAATCAATATTCCAAGTTTTAAAAAATATACTCGAAAATTTACTTTTAAAAATTAAAAATGATCTTATAATTTGAAACGGTATGAAGATATGAAGTAACTATATTTGGATCCAAATAAACACTTATAAAATTATTTTTTATATCTTCAATACATATCAAAAACTCATTTGGTAATTTTTAAAATTAAATTAATATAAACTAAAAGTAAAAATAAGTTTTAGTGAGGCGCCTTTCTTTTTATCCTCTCATCAATCGGCTTAGTTGGTAGCATTTTAATCGTGACTTTTCCTTTTTAAAATCTACCTTAATACGCCTTACAGTACCTGCATGGCTGCATTTACTAAGTACCCACCCTACACTATATGTAAAGCTCTAATTTCTTTATTTTTTTTATAATACAAACCGGTGGAAAGCGTTTTAATACTTATTGTAGGGGAGTCTTTAAAATGTTGGATCTTTATTTTTGAAACTTCGGAGTCCTCGAAAAAAATGATAAAAAAAAGTGAAGTTCAATATAAGAAAACTACTCTAAAATGTGGGTATTATACTATATGAATTCTTTTAGTTTGTAAAAAAAATTAATAAAAAGTTTCGGCCCACCCTCCCCTCCCACTCCAAGTTTTAATGACTACGCCTCTTGATTTGCCATATCTCTATTTGAGTTCTATATGTTTTAAGTATAACTTAATAAACTTATCGGTTAATTATTCTTGGGTTACTCACTTTTCGAATACACTTTTTCATTGAGTCTTTGGCTGAGCAACCCGTCACCTAGAATTTAACTTTATCGCGTGTTCTGCATCATCATTCACGTGTCTTTGAATATGCTCTTCAGTCTTAAACTGATCTTAACTCTTATAAAGTTTATGTGGAAGAATCGAAAAGTCCGTATCTCACATTCGCACACATAAGGTCCTAATGTACATGTTTAAAATCTTATTTAATTCAAAAAATTAAGTTGTTAAAGCTTGAATCAATTTATGTATTTTAATTATTTATTTTTTTATTATTTCTCTGATATTCGATTATAACGCATTTGTGAATTTCTGACAAAACTCTCCCCTCACTGCCTTAGGCTTTATAAAATAGATAAGTGGGTTTGAGGGCAAAATAGTCAAGTCACCAAGTTATCCCAAGGCTTCATATTTTTTGCACTTGTTAGCTTTTTACTTTTTGAAGACCCATATATTCTTAGAAAGTACAATATAACCATCTTGTAATCAAATACTATTATAATAATGAAATTAAGTCAAAAAAAATTAAACTTTACACGAGTGAGAATCGAACTTAAAACTTATAAAATTAAGTCTGAGTGACCCTAATCAGTTCTTAATCACATAGATTGCAGGATCTCATTGAACCTACACTTATTTGTGACTCTCTTGAAAGATTAAGAAAAAAAATGATATGTTTGCTAAGAAAAGTTATAACTTTTGTTATAAAACCCTGCGTCCTAATGATTTTTTATTGAAGTAGGAAAAATTAAAGATAAATATACCTCCAATTTTCCCCTCTATGAACTATTCCTTATATTAATAATTGGTTTTTTTTTTCTTTTAAAAAAACTATAACTATTAATACAATTCTAAACCATTTTATTTTAGGGACATAGGGGTGAATAAATGGGAAAGAGGACATAACGAGATAAATTAGTAGGAAAAAACCTACCTTCAATCTGCAGCAGATTTAATTTTGGCATTCCTTAAACCCATAGTTACCCCCTTTATTAATAACACAACAAATTCACCAATATATTTCTTTTACTATTTTTTTCCTTGGTCAAACTCACCAACATATGTTAAGAAAATTACTTCTCTAATTATATTTTCTGAATTTATTACTACTATCTTAATTTATAATAACGATTAGGATCATTATCCCAAAAAACATTATTTTGTTGGGTAAACTTTATAAACAACCTGGATGTAACAAAAAAGTTACCCTACGATAATAGTTCGGATTCTAGAGAAAAAGCATCCAAGCTTTTTTTAAATTTCACCCGATTTGACTACTCATGCAGGGTTTTTCTCTCTCTCTCCTCCCATCTCTCTCCCACTCTCACAAAATCACTATAAACACACATATAAAAATAAAAAATAAATATAAGTAAAAGAAAAAACCCTATAAAGAGACGCGTAGTTGTCAGAACCGAGCCAAAAGACCAGAGATTCTTTATATAGTGGTTCATAATTTTTTTCTTGACTCTATGTATAAATAATGAATGGTTTAATTTAGCTACACCCTTGCATGTTATATATAATTTTTTGGAAATTAAGTTTACTGAAAAAGATGCATGCAATTGCATGGTCTGCTTATCAATTCCCGAACATAATTGAAAACTATCCACAATCCACAAACTATATATTATTACTTTCTGTCTCATCTTCAGCAGAACATCAATTTCTCATCCCAATAAACTTGCCCATTACTAGACCTATATCATTATACACATACACTGCTGCTGCACAAACACAAGAGGACCCACGATAAAATTAAATAAAATAAATATTTTATTGTGGTCCTCTTGTGTTTATGCAGCAGCTGCAAGCGCAGCGTGAATGTATGCATGCGAGTTGGACCATAATCAACTAATTAATGCAGTGGTTTACTTGGATCAACCAAGTATTACAAGAATGTTGTGTGCACTGGAAATTTCTCTTTCAGTTTTCGCAGGCAAAATAATTGACCTGTGGATATATTAATAATCGACCCCTTTTAGTGTATATATCTCTTTGGTTTAACTTTCCAAAAAGGTAAAAAGACTTTTACTAAAAATGGGTTTGTGTTCTTTTACTTGAAAAATTATTTCAAAGATTTGATTTTAAGAGCCCGTTCCTGGCGAAATAGTTTTTGAGAATTATTATTGAAAAATAATTCTAAGTGACTAGTATTTCGTTTTTTCAAAATTGACCTCTGTAATTCACATCAAGAGTACCAATTGTTTACATTTCTTGTGTATGAATTAGTAGTAACATAAGATTAATATATATATATACTATTATATTATATATATTAAAATGTTCGAAAATACTTTTCCAACTTCCTCTTTGGCCTATAAACAAGTAGCTTGTGCCAATATTATTAATGAGTCATCTATTGAGAGACAATCATGAAAAAGGATGTTGTTTGGGTAAAGGGGCTAACCTCTAATTTAATTAAAGCCAATAGTAAACTGTTTGGCGCAATTGTCTTGGCTTCTTCAGGTTTTGGGTTATCTAGCCTATATAAATAATTGTTGGGGTTATGTCCGACTTCTGACTCAATAACATGTACCATTCGCCCATCCTCAAAAAGGCCACCAAAAGTCTTTACCAAAAGAAAGAAATATTTAATTTGGCAATCCGAGTGAAAAATCAAATAAATTGAACTGGAGGTGTTGTAATTTGGTGGCTCAAACTCCTACATCTTGAAAGTACTTCAGGTCTCTTTATAATGAATTGTACCATTGCAACCAAGCAAATTAAAAACATCTCCCTTGTTCTCGAAGTTTACTACTTCATTTCTTCCGACTAAGAAAAATCTACACAAAAGCAAACAAAAAAGACACTCACTAATATATAAGATATATATATATATATATATATATATAAAATATATATATATATTATATATATATATAAATATATATATCTATTATATATATTTATATATTATGTGTGTGTGTGTGTGTGTGTGTTTTCCCTTTAGGTAGCTCAACTTTTAGTTGCTTTCAACCACATGTGTGGATGCATGCCAAACCATAAAATACTCTTAGCTCATCGAAATATGGAATTTTGAAGGCACATGCATAAGATGGGTACAATTAGCGATCACATATAAGGTGGTATATAACATGTAAAAATATAAGGCGCTGTTTGGGACTCAAAAAATTGAAGGATAAATGAAATTCCCAAAAGTGACAAATCCTTGGAATTAACATAAGTTCAAAATTCAAATTAATATTGATTTGAAGAATTCTCGAGGGCAAATACGATCTTTGAAAATGTTTGTGCCAGTTTTTTTATTTTTTATTTTTTTTCGCTAATCGCTTCGTAATTTTTTTTTAGATTTCATTTCCTTCATTATGTTCATGTTTTTTCGAGTTCCACAACACAATGGCCTACTCATTTAACCGTGTAAAACAATTTTGATGCGTAGAATAGGCCACGGCTATGTAGACATCTTTGTACGTACTTGAAACACATAAACGTGGTATATTGGGATGACCATGCACATGAACCATAAGGGTAAATTAATTTGACAACTCTCAAGAGTACCTATGTATATATAACACAAGACAGCTATACTCTTACTACACGAAAATTTTCCCTATTCTATCATAGGATTTGATTTAGTTTGTGATTACGGCAATGCCATGAACAAATCTTGGTATCGAGTATGAGTCTATAATTTATAAATTATTTTCATCCTACACTCACATGATGATACAACTCTTTAAGATATGCCGGATAAACTAGGTTATGGAAGTTTTACAATTCAATAATATAAATTACTCAGAACAATATTTTTTTATACTATAACTACCCTCCCGTCCCATAAAATATCTGACGTTATAGAGTTTGACAACAACCATATAAGGAAAAGATTGTATAGCATTAAATAAATTATTAATTGATCTATAATACTCATTATCATAATTATCTCCATACACACTCACTCATATTGTAACATTTTCCCATAGAGTTGTAATTTTGAAAAAAATTATAGTTAATTCACCTACATTTAATAAATACGTCAAAATAAGTTGGAACAAATTAAATCGTCTAAAACGTCATATATTATGGGACGGAGGGAGTAAATATTATCCGATTATTGATGAAGAATATCACAAACTTTACTGGAGTCAACTAGATATAATTTTCTATTGCATGATATCTGAAAAGCAAATGTTGCATTGATAAGTTCTATGACTTTGTTTATTGCATTGGTTAGTACAAATATTTGTTATAACCAATGCAAACATTTGCTAATAATTATTGCAATAAAAATGTACTCCATTTGTCCCTTAATAAAAGTCGTTTTAGAGAAAAGTGTTTTTGTTCTCTTAAAATATGACGTTTGAGAATATTCAAGTAAACATTAATTGTTTAGTTTCTAATAATCACCCCAAGTCTTAAATATAACTTTAGGGTTCTCACATTTTCACTATATTATTGCCCAATAAATAACACTCTCTTCTTTTTCTAATATATCTAAGAACAATATAGGAAATTGATATTATATTTAATGATATATAATTATTTACTTAATACTTATGCACAACGAAAAAATAATTTATATTCAAGAAGTACGAAGGGAGTACTAACACACTAGTTCTAGGGTACAAGTATGCAACACACTTCACCCGCGAAAATTAGATCCATTAAAATATGCATATAGCCATGCGGTATACACACAGTCTTGTATCATAGAAACTATTATAAAAGAAAAGCTGAGTTAATTTATAGGCTCATAGGGGTCAGTTTTTATTGGTTCTACCGATTGAACCAATGGTCAAAGTGTTCCAATTTAATTTGTAGCTAAATTGGTTTAACCGGTAACAATCCAGACTGGATCATAAAGATCGAGGTTGCCGTCCAACCGGTTTGGGTATTTTTCAAAAAGATTGGGAAAAGTTATATTAGTTAATCTTTCTTAACAAAATTTTGGTCCCCAGATATGAAATCAATGTGACACACTAAAATAATGTTCACTTTGCCCAAATAAGCAAGAATACCACTGTGGCTCTCTTTTCTTTTTTCCTGACCCTCCAACAAAGGAGGAAAACAAACCTTTTTGATCGTTCCTATAGGCCCCTCCCAAAGGACACAAACACAGGAAAATTTTTACAAACAACTTTTCTCTACTTTTATGAGTTATCCCACTGCAACAATATCAGTAAGTAATTTTTTAATATATTTTTAAAAATTTAATGCCAGTAAAAATAAAGGTCCAGAACTTCCAGATTCCTGTTTCAACACTGTAATAAAATATGTCAGACAATGTGTAAAACAAACATTAAATTCTGTACTTTTCCCACAAAAGTAGTATCTACTTTCTGTAAAAGAAGAAGCCTATTCTCTTCTTCTTGTTCCTGTAGCTTCCTGTTATGCTGCTTACTACTATGTGGTATGGCACTCACATCTCGAGTCACAATTAAACACACTGAACAAACAAATAACACTCCATTAAACAAGGTAAATCACTGTCTAATAGCAGTTCCATTGACATTACTAGGCAAACATTTAATGAACTTTCAAAAGGAGATGCAAGAAAAAAAAAACATAAAAAAAAAAATAAATAATAATAAATTAATCAACAAACATGCCTTAACATTTCTCTTTCAACCACACCTCCAAGATTCAGATAAAAGAGATAAGGCAAGAGACATCCCAGCAAAGGAAAACTCTAAAGCAGGTATCCCTTCTATCATTCTATCCCTCCGCTAACAAAACCAGGTGAAAAGTTTGGAAGAGTAAACTTGTATGAAAGAAACAGCAAACTACTTGATTTTTTTCTAACGACAAAATGTCCATACGGAATTACAATCCGATGTAGATTTTTTAGTATAATCGACATCTTTGTTTACGTTGACAGCCAATATATACATAAGAAACAATGTACAAGCTGTTTGTTGTTGCCCATAAGGACCGCAGCTAGGATGAGAGTTTCTCTTGAACGCTTGGGCCTTCTAATTTGGCAACCTGTGAGGAATCAGGAACAAGAATTTAGTGGGAAAGAGGATTTTAGAGAAGAGGGAAACATAAGCATAGATATGGCTTGAGAATGGTACACGATTTAGTCCTCGAAACAACAGGAAATTTGTCGCTTAGTAGTGTTCACTTTCCCTTGAACATCACCAAACAAAAGCCCTTCTGGGTGAGAGCACCAAGGCTGACCCTGTGTAGTCTGAGCTTGACTAATTACATCATCCATGCTGCACAAAGTTCAGATCTGAAAATGTCCATTATTAAGTTACTTTCACAAAAATAAGTAGGAAAAAATCATAAAAATCAGATCATGCAAAGAATAAAGTTCAAGTGAAACTAAGGGATTAAAATCATAATAATAATAAAAGACAAGATGGAAGCAAGATGGATCTGGATCTCAGAGATTCCCCCCTCCACATATGACACTCGTTGTCTATGGAGATGAAAATTTAATCAAATATTTGACAAGTTTTTGTGCGTGTGATTGATTCTGAGTTTGTGTACATTGTGCATTTCCCAACTCAAAAAGCATCCCTCAACTCCCTTAGTAACCAAAGCCCCCTTGACCTATATTTATACATACAGTCCTAGAAAATTGTGACAAGTTTTCCTCTACACATATTTGTAAAAGTTTATTCACGTAGCAGTGTTCTAAAAGTCGCTTAGGTAAGTCGGGCGAAGGGGGCCCCCCCCGGGCCCCCTAGCGCCTTAGGCATTGTTTCCTAGGCAGGCAAGGCATTTTCTTAGCGCGAATCTCATTTATATATTTTTCTATTATACATACTTGTTATATTGTAACAATAGCATAAAAATAGATGTAATTTTTTTAAATTTCTACATGGAAAATTAATCAAAAAAAAAAATCTTTTTAGACTTAAAAATTCATTTTAAGTAATGTAGAGGTTCATAAGTAGATATTTGGGTTCTGCCTAGGCGGAGGCCTAGGCGCCTAAGCCAAATCTAGGCGATAAAGGACCGCGCTGGCGTCCTAAACGGGGATTAATCGGCACCTAAGGCAGGAAATCTTTTTTTCGAACACTGTCACTATAGCAAAACTTAGCCCATCAACCTATTTCTGTATGAAATTAATTAATCAATCGGCACAACAGTGAAAGAAACCACCCCTAAACATAACTAGTCCAAAATTTTGTATGCAATTTCTTGATTAGACCACGAATATGTAACATTGAAGTTAAACATAAACAAAGTTTACAACAACCAGAAATTTTTGATAGCCTATTGAGCCATAGGAATGAAGTGTTATCAATATTTGGCCAGACCTCCATTAGTCCGTACCATCCAAGAACATTGGTAGCTGAGCTTAGAGAAGATTGTACTATTCTGAGCTAGTTATTTATGGTAAGGAAGAGGGAGACATTCTAATAATCAACATCAATTATAATTAGTTAAAACCTCACACAACTATGAATGAGAATACAAACCTCACAATAAGGAGGAAAGAAAGTCTCACAATAAAAGAGAAATAATAAATCCAAAGCAACAGGTGAGAATCGAACCTGATGGTACCATCCGAGCGCCCTCAAAACTTAACCATCAGCCTAAGACCTCATTGGCGAAGGAGACAACTAGACAAGGTAGAGAGTAAAAAATTAATAAGTAAAAGGTCGAATTTCCTCATGCTGTGCATATGAAGAAAGACCTGACAAAAGACAGGAAATAAAGCTGAGAGAAAATGGAGATTGAGAAGGAAAATGGAAAAAGAAATAGACGATTTATTATTTGGTGTTGTTCGCACTGATTCAGGGAGTTTGGGTGGGTATGATTAGATTTTTAACATTAATCTTAGGCAGTATCAACTGTCCAGAAATCTGACTCATTAGGAACCCAACATGCCTCAGACCTAAAGATACTAGCAAAGGATGGCTACTGCATTGGAAAAACCATGTGAAATCTTAACTGTCAATCAATCCAAGCATAATTATGATTTTCCATTTTAATTACTTAATTCATAGTTAAACTTTTTTTTTGTATCCCCCCGCCCCCCAAGCAAAACATCTAAAGCTACTAGTTTACATCTGAGCACTATAAACAAGATATTGATACGAATTATCAATAGTTATCGGTTCCAAATTCAATCAGTTTTTCCATTCTAACTGGTCCAATTTCAATGCTAACTTAGAGCTCAATGTACGATTACAGAATGTTCGAGTCCTAAAAGTTTCAAGTGACGCAACTTTTGTGTTTGTCATCATTAATTGATTTCAAGCTTAAGGTTTCAGGTTGCCACAGCATAGAAAGGAAACCAAACAATAACAAAGAGCTGAATTATAACCTAAACTGAAAAAATTCCTTAAGCTCTCCCCAATGCTCTGGGGAACAGGGACAGAGATGCAAGTACATTAGAAATTATACGTATTTAGATGTGGAAAGAAATAGCTTCAGTCTTACATGAGCTATGCTTCCATGTATGGCAGCTCTCTCCCGTAGTAACTGCATTCTTGGTGACCCAGATGCCTGCAAAAAAGTTGATTACTTTATCGCCAATGAGAAGACCTTCTGTAAGTAATGATTTAGAGGAGAAAAAAATTAAACACGTACACACCTTGTACTCACTGATATCTTCTCTTACAGAAGTGAGAAGCTCTGCATGTTCCTTCATTGAATTTATGTTTCCCTTGATGCGTCTAAATTCCTGAAATATTCATAACAATTACTCTATGAGCCTGAAATCTGGAGAGAACTATCAGATAGATGCTACACGCACAAAGAAGCATAGCTAGAGACTTCTAAAAAATGCACCATAACAGGGGAAACATTAAATCTACACTAACATCAGTTTTTCCGAACTAGACAAAACAAAGACGGACTGATTAACAACTCAATAAAGAATCTCATAATTTTTACTATTATAAGCAAAAAAGAAAAACGCACTTTCCAATCTCTACGCAAATACTCTTTCCAATCTCTACGCAAATAGAATATGTTGTTAGAGAATAACAACGCAGCGAAAAACAATAAGAAAGAAAAATTAAAAGAAAAACAATCACACAAGACACAAGATTTACGTGGTTCACCCAAAACGTTTGTGTTAATCCATGGTCGGCGGCTGACAGTTTCAGTATCTCTTAGAAAATTCGTACATCATACAACTGCAGGGCCCCGCTAAATTATTCGTAGCGGCAATCAAACGATGATTACATTTGTTAGGGCCTATTCCTTCCGCTCCGGGCTGTTAGGGCCCGTTCCTTCCGCTCCGGGCCTACCAGCCCTCCGCTCCAAGAACGAGCCCAATTACATTTTGAATAACTTTATATTCACCTCTAAATTAAAGTTTGGATCAGACTTCACCAATAACATATGTCTATTCTTCGTAAAATTCATGTGGGTGATGCCCACAACGAAGAAAAGATAAAAAAACTCTATCCCTCAAAAGATATAGTTAGCAGCATTGGCAATTCCCAGAACATAAATTACATATAATTGGTTACCATGAAGAGTTTTAAGATAGAAGGTTACCATGAGAAGTTATTGCAAAGTTGGTCAAAAGCGTGCACCAATATATTCTATTTCCACTTAAAAACATATGACATAAAACTAACAGCAACACAAAAGTCTGATATTAAGAATGCCCACAAAATTATTCTAGTTCATGTAACCTATGTTACGTTGACTTGGCAAACTCTACAAGGATCCTTAAAAGGATATGACACGGACACGCCTATTTTAGAACATTTTGGTTCATGTTCCACCAAACTGTCGTGTCCGACGCCTGCACCTATACTTATACCTGTGCCTGTACTCATACCCATGTCACGTCCACACGAGTACTTTTGGAGGAGTCCATTTAACACAGCATATAACATGGCTAATTCCATGAAGTATGAGCACGCCACACCCTAGTAGACAAAAAGATATAACTCAAAACATTATAGAATGTATAGTCCTCCCAATCACTCAAGCAGTGAAGATTGCAATTGCATCATAAGGAAATCTGATATTTGGCCGAATAGAAAAATGAAATATAGTATAGAAAGTCCAAAGTGAAATACTTAACTGATATGTACCCAAGATGTCGATCACTAAATCATGAGACTTGCATAATGTATTATTATTATTTTACTTTTTATTTTGTTTTTGTTTTTATTTGATAATTAGAAGTTAACAAAGTACATCATTTTAAGTGTTGAGAATTGCATTACTTGCATGCAATTTCTAGCATTAGCATACCCGACAAGGAAAATAAAACTTTTTGAAAATAGAGATATCAATACAAGGACATACTTCCGCAAATAAATACACAAATCATATACAATAACCTGAGTGAACTCATGAAGTATGTCTCTATGCCTTGCCAGCTTCTGAGTAACTGAAGTAGTAGGTGCAGCAGAAGCAGCACATCGACTCATAGAATCATTTACATCAAGTAGTTTCTCAAGCAATGATTGAATCTCCATTTCCGTAGACTTCCATGACCTGCTGGACCCAGTTGGTGAAACAGTATCCACATAACCTGAACCCATTAACTTAATCATCAAAACCCTAAAAGCAAGCTAAATCACCCATCATTTGAACCAAAAACTACAGTTATGATATGAAGTTGGAAAAAAACCATAAATCAGACTCAACCATCAGAATATACATTCAATCATGTTATGTGTTGTTACCATCATACATGCGTCTTTTGTTATTATAATCTTTAGGCAGGCAGTCAGGCCTTTTAGGAGATATATAAAGCAATCGAAGTTTTGCCCACATTTTTAAATGACATAAGCAAATAAATACATTTTAAGTCAAGGACGTCATTATCTAAAAAGTGATGTAGTTACTAGTTAAGCCTTATCACAAACAGACAGAATTAGAGATTCTGCCTTTTAAAAGGGAAAGTCGATAACGAATGCTGCAAATTCCCATCACTTCAAAGAGATTTGAAGGCAAGGCAGGATGAAAGATTTGAATATTTGAACAATAACTCAAAAAATACACATCAAATAATAAGTTACAGGAGCTGTCTGATATTTAAAAATGCGCTTAATGAGAATGGCACTCAGGTATGTATGTCATAAATAAATTAAGGAGTCCTACTATGTATTGCGACAAATTTATACGAATTACAATTGTGAAGCTTATCAATACATGGGATTGGTAGTAATTATAGGAGGACTCCACTTATTACATAGGGACAAACAAAGAAGAATATTAAAGGTAAAAGAGAGAAGTGTTAAAAGACAAGACAGAAACAACATCAAAAGACTAAGCTGCTACTCTAAAAAATATTGAGTCTCTTGAATGTTAGAAAAATCCTCTGTACCTATCAGTTTTAGTCTATGATGCATGTGTTGATCTACTAATTAATTTAGATTTTAGGCTTCTTTAGACTTGCCTTACTGATCTCCTTGCTTCGACAGTCAAAAACTGTCATGCAAAAAATTAAACACAGTATTAACTAACTCCTAAAAAAGAGTCCACTTTCTCTTTATGGGACATCGCAAATGAGAGACCACATTCATAATCACTGTATCAAATCATATTATACTAAGTTTTGATTTTGGCTATTCATTATCTTAAAGCTAAACATTTCTTTAAAATAATTTACTTTTACACATGAACGGGTGGAGCCAGTAGTACAAATATAACCGAATACCCCACAAATTTGACTTGCGATCAAACCACAGTTTTGTATTCCATTTAGTTCATGCTTCATACATGGCCTAACAATTAACATATGATGCCTCCAGTACTAATTAAGAAAAGCATTATACTAAGAAAAAGAGCACACTTAGAAAAATCAAGGGCACCAAATTAACAAAATAAACAACACATCGGGATAATTCAAATCCATATTGTTACCACTATCAAGTTCATTTTTAGGGTTTAGTAATGGGAATTTGGAAATGTAACCTATACATCAAGATCTGAAATTGAATAGATATATAGAAACAGAGTATAAATACAGATATATCCATAATACATACATATATATAGATACATATAGAGAGAGAATGGGGGTCGGACCTCCTTGGGAGAAGCGAGCGCCGAGCTTAGCATAGGAAGAGAGCTTGACGTCGAGATCGCCTTCGATCTTGCGGGCCTCTTTTCTCAGTTCCTCCCAACCCGACTCCTGTAAAACCAGATCATCGCCCGCCATTTCCACCCTGCCGGATCCGATATCCCTCTGATCGGCAAACGATTAATATTTCTGTTAGTACAGCTGAAATTCCGATAGCACCACCGTCTCAGTAGTCACTGCTATGGGCTTTTTCTGGGTTTAGGACATGGACCTTGTTAAGTTCCTTTAGTTCCCATACTCATGAACAACTTTATTTTTTATTTTAATTTAATTTCATTTTTAAGGATCTCTTTTTCTTTTCTTTTCTTTTTTTTTTTAAAGAAATACTTTTTGATATTCTCCTTTATTTTTCACCTAAACAGTAATGTTTGAAAGAGGATAATGTTTCTATGTTTACGCACGTAATCCGATAATTATAAATGAGTTCAAGAATAAAGTCGTAAAATGAGCAAACAATTTCGGTTCAATTTGTACTCGTTTGACTAAAAGTTCGATTCGAGCTCGACTAGAAATATAAATAATTTAAATATGAGCAAATTTTAAGGTTTGATAAATTACTCGAACCTCTTCAAATTGTAATTTTCTATTGATACTCGGATCATATTCATTCAAAAAGTTCAAATTGCTCGGACTCGATTAAAGATCGTGCTCGACTCGGTAGCTAAACGAGGCTCAATCAAACCTTATTTTATACTAAATAAATTTTGTGAACAAAATCTAAGTAACTCAATACTTAGCTCGACTCGGTTCATTTACACTCTTATTCAAGATACGAAACTTAAGTTCGATTATTTAACAATCTCAAAAAAAAATAAAAAAAATAAAATCATGAGTTCAAAATAGAAAACTTAAACTCGATTATTTAACAATTCAAAAATACTTAAATTCATGCGATCTTAACCAATAAAAAGAGCATTAATCATCCTTTTAATGTTTTGGTGATCTTACACACAAAACATATTTTGTGAGTAATTGGGTTGCCCCCGATAAGGAATCCATCACATTTACCCAGTTTTTTCGTTTTGGGTTAGGCTCATTTAGAGTTGGATTTAGTTGTAGACAGCCCAAACAAAGATGATCTGCAAAATATGGTTAAGTTTATCCATGGTAGGTAGGGTTTGGTTTACTGAAGCCCAACTTTGAATTTTGTCCGCTTTCTCATGGTGTTTTTGTACTAGTCCCTCCGTTACAAAAACACATAAAAAAATTAAAAAAAGAAAGAAAGAAAGAAAGAATAATTTGTCAATTTGTTTTTCTTTTTCCCTAAAAAAGTCTTAAACATCTTTTTGTACATAATTTGGGAGAAAGAGTGTATTGACGCAAAATGATGTCATTTTTGTATGATAACTCGTACAATTATATGCAGTATTCTCACTTAGCTCCCTTTCTGGCTTTTTATTTTGTATAATAATTACAATTTAATTTTAGGATATTGTTCTGATTGGCTTATAAATAAAAACTTTCCCCGAAGCTTCAAATATTTCTCTCATATTTAATCAACTTCAATAATTTGCAAAATATTTTTTTTTCATTTTAATTGTACCAAAAAACAGAAACTAATCGAGGGATTTGATAAAAATAAATAAATAAATAAAATTGTCATCCATGGATATGGATAAGTAATAGATTCAATTAGGGGATGCTTAATTAAGATGTGAGAATTTACAAAAAGTTGAATCAATAGATAGGCATTGACAAATAATTAATATTGTTCTTCTATGGTGGTTGCTAAGTAACATCATTAGTCACTATACACCATTAACTAATGAAAGCAAATGGTAGTAGCTACCACTAAATATAAACCCTAGCTTATGTGGCCACCTATCTTCTAGACAAGAAAAAGTTTGAGTTTAATCATTGTGTTGTTTTTTCATGTCCAAACAAAAATTGAAGGACCAGGCTTTGATTATTTTGTCCTAGATTTTTGTTAATAACTTGATACCATTCACATTATTTCCATTTCTTTCATTCCAAAATAAGATTTTTGTCACATTAACATATTTTATATTTTTGAAAAGATATTAATTGTTCAATTAACGTCACAATTCAAAACGACAACTACTAATATTAAATGGAACCTAAAGTAGTAATTTGACCTTAACAATTTATAATATTGTGATAAAGATTAATAGATTAGTATATTATCTTCTATTACCATTTTATATGCATCGACTCTTTCGTATATCTTATAATAAAAAGATTTATTGATATTATTTATTTTTTACTTTATCTCTTAATTTCTCTCACGTTCCTATATAATCTATCGAAAAATTATCTTACAATTTTTATTTTTTTTATTTGCACGCACATAAACACATAGTAAATGCCAAGAAGGACTAGTATAGATAATCAAACCCTCTTTCCATCATTAAAATTGTCACTCATCTTTATATTAAGATTAAAATTGTCACACATCTTTATATTAAGACTTTAGACCATATTTATTTATAAGAATTATAATCTCAGAATTATATTTCTATGGATTATAATTCTAAAATTAATAATTTTAGGATTAAATAGTCATAGTCACATGTTTATTTTTTATGAAATTATTTATAAAATAACTTAAAATAATCTCATATTATGTTTATTTTATCTAAAATTATTTAAAAGATTGGATAAAAACTTACTATTTGGATTATCATACCCTTATTACTAATAAAATATATCATATTCTCATTAGTTTAAGTATAGATAGATAGAATAAGATATATCGATTTTTTTAAACAAAATTATAATTTTGTTCACAAATTTTTAGTCCCAAATAGTAAGGATTATAATAACTAGTTGAACATGATATTAAATAGTCTCCCATTTCAAGTCATTTTATTATCCTAAGACTAATAGTCTCAAGTTTATTTTTAAAAACAAACAAGAGAATTGGAATTAATAATCCAATCTTAAATATAATTCTTACAAATAAATATAGGTCCAAAATATCAGTAGCATTTTTTGAGCATCATGTCTACTTCAAATAATTATAACCAAAATAGAGTACCCTTTCAAAAATCAAGCATGCAATAAACAATAATTAAAACATCTTTAATTATTTTTTGTTTTGGTTTAGAACTCAACCACTATATAAATAATTAATTTTGTCATCGACGGATGAACCTACATAACTATAAAACAACAACCTCATTCTTGGAAAAATTATGACTTGACAGTGAAATAAATAATTATATAAACACGTATTAATTTTTACGTATGACTTCCGTACTATTTTAAGGACATCAAGAACGTTAGATAGAAATTTATAGTACATGTTTGAGTCCACGTTTGGTATGAATTTTGAATAAAAAAACACACATGGAACAAGATATGAACTCCTTATTATGATTAAAAATATTAAAAAAAATAAACATATATATTGAGAAATATGCTTCTTATATGTAACCTATGTGTGTGTTTTAACTATTTATAAAATATTATTGTTTAAAATATTTCTTGTCTTTTGGGAATTGACTTATAATTAAAATTGTAAACATTTGGAAGGCCAAACTTAAATGATTATTCATTATAACACGACTTTCTTTAAAAAATTATTCTCTTTGTTTCAAATTAAATGATCATTATTGTTTTTTGAAATTCAATTTAAAATATTTTTAAAATCAAAATTGAGATGATTCGTTAAAAATTTTGAAATAATAAAACTTACAATGAGTAATATTTTTTAAATAATTTATAATATTCATCATTTTATTAATTAAAATTAAAAGAATTCGTGTCAATTTTGAATTTAAAAATATCTAAAGTTAAGTTTAAAAAGTCAACAATGATCAAATAATAAATAACGAATGGGACTATTTCAATATACAACCAATGAATATTGAAAAACATAAACTGCTGTTTTATATAATAAAAAAAGTCTTTAAAAAAATGGACCCCGAGGTTGAATTAGCAAATGGAAACATCACAATATATGAAAATGGCCACAAACAATATTACATTATTTATTGTCAATTGTCAACTTCTAAGTCGGCATAAGTCGTCTATGGTTTGCCGACTTTGTCAATTTAGTTTTATCTTATTCAAATTTTATGTGTATTCAATAATAGAATAAAATATAGTGAGATCCCTCTAGATAATCATAATAATACTCACATCTTCTCTAATTTTTTAGATAACAATTAATACTTTTATAAGTTTTTTTTAGTTAACCAAATAGATAAAATTACATATTTATCCTTGTATCTTATCAAATTATAATTGATGATAAATAAAATATATATATATATATATATATATATTATATATATATGTTCAATGACAAAACTATCTTATTTTAATTATAGTTTTGTTTGTAATTAAGATCGTCTCGTTCAAATTGTTGATAACTTATAAAAAATTAATTTAGTTTAATTAACATATATATTTTTGAATAAATGATACAAATCCTAAGAATTTAAAATTAAAGTATTAATGGAGCTATTGTAATTAGTGAATCAGGTATGTTTATAGTGTAATTTTTGGTGTTTAACAACAAAATTTATTATTTGATTTTTTAGTTACATATTTTTCATATGTTAAATTTATCTTGAGTATATGTCAAAATTTTGAATTTTTATAATTCTGATTACATTTTTAGTGTATAGTTGGTGTTGTTTTTTTGGCAATATTGAATAAAAGAAAATGTAATACTATTTCTTACTATCTCTATTTTGTAAAAAGATTTTTTTTTTCTAATAAATTTTTTTTTTAATTTTTAGAGTTACAACATTTGTCATTTTTACTATAAACAACTATGTCTAAGTGGGATTTATGTTTAGTTTAATATTTGAGAAAAATAATTTAATATATTTTTTAATACTTTTCTATATGAATAATAAGATTCGTTTTGCAAAAAGTTTTTTTGTCTAAGTATATTTTATGTAAATTTTAAATAATTATGATTCTTTTGTTAATTTGAACTTTTTATGGGTATTACGATTTTACTTTTTAATTACAAAAAAATATGTTTGAATGTATACTACGTAAATTTTAATCTTTGAGTAATTTAATTAGCAATAAGTGCACGTATGATTTTAGTTTCTTGATAAAATAAATATTTGTTATTTTTTGACATTTATGTTATTTAATGCACAAGTTAATAATTTAATTACCCACATTAAGTTAAATGAAAATGAAAACATACAAATTTATATTTAGTAAGTATATTAAACATTATAATTTGAATGATGCTTTGGACATTATATTCAAAATATTTGTAGATATTAGTTGGTCAACCACACTAGGGATAATGAATATTACATATTGTTGATTAGAGAGGTATTAAGTGTTACTTGAAAAATTAGAAAGGTAATGAATATTATTATGATTATCTACAGAGGGCGTGACTGTATTTTACTCTAAATAATAGCATTTGTTTATAGAGGATGGATCTAAAACATACCTCTTAAATACTATACATTTCTTAAATAATATATTTTTATTAAAACTATGTCCTTTTGGAGATTCTTTTAAAAAACAAGTAGAGTCGTGGGTGACATTTTTGTAAATAAAAGAAAAGCAAGTGAGACCACTCTCTTTTAATATTATTTTGTTTTTTAAAAAAATCTCTAAAATGACATAATTTTAATAAAAATATATTATTTAAGAGGTATATTTTAGATCCACGATCTCTCTTTATATATGTACACATACATAAAGTCCTCTCTTTCCAAATGACACCGTGAAGGATATTATATAATTAGTATGCAGTTATGGCTTCCTCCTAAACTTTTAAGTTAAATAACCCCTTATAAAGTTGAATATAAAGACTTAGTTGTGTTAAAATTGAAAATTATTTATTCTTCTCCAATTTTTGATGAATATTCATTCATACATCCGACTGCTCAACCAAATGCGTCTACAATGCTAGGGATGAAGATAATAGACGAAATATCAGTAATATTGGAGAGGAGTGTTAGAATTTAAGACGGAAATATAGCACACAATTACAAGAAATTAAAGAAAAACAAAAATAGATGACATATGATATATCAAGATTCATCAATTTGGC
Organism: Aralia elata; assembly: GCA_034770075.1. Lineage (NCBI taxonomy): Eukaryota > Viridiplantae > Streptophyta > Magnoliopsida > Apiales > Araliaceae > Aralia > Aralia elata. Next base: position 87,738,352 of record CM068388.1, read on the forward strand.
TAGTCTTGTTTGTCTGATATATTCATTATATGTCTTACGTGTTCTACAATAATTCACACACTAAACAAAATTTATATAGTAACTACAAAACCCTAACTACTATATCTTGTGAGGCTCAATACATTACTAAAACCCAAGACTTGATTATTAATAAATTTTCAAATCCAAATACACATTATGTTTGGCTTTCAGAGGCGCTGTCTCCTTGCAACCCCAACCAATTCACCAGCGAGCGGGGCAGCCGCTTGCTTAGCGGGGAGCGAAATCCTCGACTACTGTGTTGTAGTGGTCATTAGTCAAACATGCAAAAGTATAAGCTAATCCTAACAAAGAGTCTTGTCCAAAAAAAAGTTGAAAAATGATATGCATGTCGATATATATTTGACGAAGTTGAATTGTAATCAACGTGGAAGTGTATTCGATTAGATAGAATAAATTAAAGTGAAACCCTTCTTAGTTCATACGTATGCACATATATCGCAATTATAATTTTGTTAAAAATTTTCGCAATATATAACAGGACTCAAAAAAGATTTCCTGATGAAGAGTCACATCCAAAATAAAACGTTTTAAATCGACATAAAGTTTTATAGCTACTTTGTTGTTAAAGATATGGCTTTTCTCGAAGGAAAACTGAAATTACCTAATGCGGCAAAATTAGTTGGGACTTATCATACTTTAAATCATGAAATTTTCTAAGGTAAATAATCTCTCTCGCTCTCTCCCTATATATATATATATATAACATCTTTTTATCCGGAAGACAAAAAGTTCATGATTTGTTTGCCTAATTATATACCAACATATGTCAACAACTAAATCTTTCTATAATCTCAGTATTAAGTCACAATGAAATTAAGGTTAGTAAACTTAGTTCTACCACAAAAATGGATACTATTAAGATAAATAAAAAAAATATACACTGACCTCTATTTTATTCTCATAATCTTAGGTAGTATTACATAAGATAGTATTTGAAGTATTAATTTCTTTTTTTCTTTTTTTTTTCTTTTTTTTGGTGTAATGGAGGTCGTTAAAGATCAAGCTAAAACTCTGAAAAACGAACATTAATGGAGTCGTTATATATAGTATTAATTTCTTTTATAATCCTAGTTAATACCGAAAAAGATATATAGTATATTCTTTTTCAATTTTTTGTTGGTGAGGGGTAGTTCATGGCAAAAGGAAATTTTTAATAAAAGAAAATTAAAGGAAACATTTAATCTCTGAATTGAAACCTTTGCTAATTAACTTTCTTTAGCTAAAGTTTGTGAATATTTTCAAAGTGAGGATACTAAAGTTTTGATTCTTCATAATCATGTTTGTTTCTTTTTTATCTGATTTGGTGCTTTTTCTTTAAATTATGATTGATCTATGAAGCCACCACAATATGACCCGTTTTCAAAGGAAACCGCCCGGCCCACCACTTTAGAAAAATTGAATGGCATAATAATCTAATCCCACAAACTTTGTCCTGGTCAGTTCAGGATGATTGGCGTAGATTGGTCCGACGTACAGTTATTAGAATCTGTACAAAATACGGACCGTAGATTTTGTACTATTTGCATACGGAATCTAGGGCAAGTACAATGACCTATTAAGATCGGAGAATAGTCTAAAGGCCAATTTAAGAAGGGGAAAAAATAATACTATTTTGGTAACATATATATTAAAAATTATTTTATTATGTAACACTTAGAAAAATAAAAAGAGACGGAGAATACGATACGCCTACCAATAGTGAAAAGTAATAATAAATAATTAAGTTTTTTTTTAAAAAAAAATTAGATGATAAAAAATTTCAAATATATAAGTTAAAGTTACAAATGAATAAGTCTAGGGGGACATAGAAAAAGGGACCCAAAAATTAGATATTTCCAATTTCCTTTGCTTTTTTTTTTTTGGTATATATTCAAATTGGACCTAATTTTTTATGTATTTTTTTTATTTTTTTTAAAACCATAGTATAAATATATTTGGACTCAACCCAAAAAAAAAAAAAAAAGCAAAAGAAATTAGAAATGTCCAATTTCCGGTCCCTTTTTCCTGTCTCCCTAGGCGGACTCGTTACAAATATGAAGTAACAAAAGAACTATAGTTATTAAATTAGCAATTACATATAAATACATTAAAAAAAGATAAAAACCAATACATGGAAAGTGTTTGCCATATTTTATATTTGGCAACCCAAAAAAAAAGTGTTTGTCATGCCGCATGCGTGTAACGTATGTTGACAAACTAAAAATATTTTTATTAGTAAATATATTTCCTTAACTTTTATTATTGTCCTTTTCCTTAACCATTTGTAACAAGAGGTCATTATATACTTAAAATAAATCTAATAATTTTAATATCGATAGCTTGATACTAGCAATGAACTAAACTTGTTAAATTGTTAATTAAGTTATCGAACAAATTATTAGACTAATGGTAACCGGATCCCAAAGTTGTAATCACACACACACACACACACACACACACATATATATATATATATATATATATATATATATATATATATATATATATTTGAATTGCATATTAATGAATAATGCATACATTGATTGTGATATCAAAACTTGAATTTTACACAATTATGAAAGTTCATGGTAGTCAAATTAATTAGGATCGTAGCTAGTAGGTAAAAGTTTTATTCAGGAGTTCCATATTTTGGTATCTTTCATATAAATCAAAATATTAGAATTGCATAATGAATAATGAATACATTGATTGGAATATCAAAACTTGAATTTTACACAATTATGAAAGTTCATCGTAGCTAGTAGGTAAAAGTTTTATTCATGAGTTCCATATTTTGGTATTTTTCATATAAATCAAAATATTATTGCTGTAGTTACTTTTCTCAACTACTTTAGTATAGTAGAATAATTTTCATCCGACAAGTATAAGTTGCTTTAATTTGTGGATAAAACTTGAGTGAAAAAAAATGATCTACTAGGACAATTATGGTTATCTTGACAAATATTCAATTCTTCTTCAAAAGAAAAAGGTAGTGCCTCCTATTTTGTATTTGAGGATATTTTTTAAAAAAATTTAATGATCAAGAGAAAATTAATCTCGAATCATTTAAATAAGACATAATAAGTGAAATATTCTGTGAACTTAATTCGAATTGTGTTATATATATTGAGTCAGTTGTTTGTTGATTAGACATACTTTTTCCGTCCTAAAATAAACGTCCTAATTGATTTCGGCACACTGATTAATAATATATATATTTTTATCTAAATTGTCCTTTTGAATTATTTATTAATTAAAGTATTTCTTCACTTTTTTACAAAGTATTATTTCTTCTCATTTGAATTAGTTCTCTAAATCATTCTTTTTGTTATTCACACATTCCTAATAAATATTAAAAACTAGAATGAATAGAGAAAAAGAATCTTGAGAGCCATTAAATAGAATACTGGTAATATATGAGAGAGAAAGTGGTATTATGATTCATCAATTTTCAATGTAAACCTTTTCTAATTTCTTTAATTTCCAAAAAAAATTGAGTAAAAAGATTATGAGAGTATAAATAAAAAAATAGAACAAAAGTAATTATAAATTTAAAAATAGAATATTTATTATAAAACATCTTAAAAAAATTAAGACGTTTAATAAGTACTTAACACATTATATTATTATTACAGTTCATGTTATCTAGTTGACGCATAAGTCATAACCAACTCGATGAATTCCGATATGCTAATATTCTTACTAAAATTTAATTGATTTATATATTTTGAAAAAGAAAACTTCAATTGAATTTTCCCAAAGCATATTATAGGTGTAGTCAATGGAAAGAGAGTAGTAGCTGCACGCAACTCGAAAGGACCAACTCCCCAATAACACTGGAAAAATGGTGTACGCGTGGTTGGCACATTAAATAGGTGCACTTGAGTTTGTCCCTACAAATATTTAAAATGGACCACCAAATAATCTAACTTCAATTTTCAAACTTCCAATAACCAACCCAGTGCTAAAAGCTCGAATCACAATAGTAAACAAACTCTATTGGAAGGGGATTGATCCATTTTTCTTATGTGGACGGCAGAAATTTATAAAGAATCCCCTGGTATATTTTGAAAAATTTTAGACGAATTGTAATACTGACGTATATTAATATATAAAATTAAATAAAATTATAAAATTGACCTACTATATCAAATATATCATAAAAAGTATTACTATTAATTAGATTTTTACTTATAAATAAGTTCATTTAATTTTTCTAGTAGTATTTTTGTTGAAAGAGTTGACTTTTTACTTGCACTCCTCTCTTTCTAAATTTCTAAAACTCGAACTTGGAACTTAAACAAGAAAGAAGAAAATTAAAAAAGAAATTCAAATACTTCTTGATTTTTTTAAATAATTTATGATAATATATAATAGAGAATTAATATTTTCACAAGTGAAATTTGATATTTCTACTAAGTCTCTCACGTTAGTGTGTAACCCATTTACTATTCATGTGAGAGGAATCTTGTGAAATTATCACTTTTACTTGTGAAAATATCAATTCTCTATATAATAATGCTCTCTCCCTTTCACAAAATAGTCCTATTTGACTTTGTATCTAGTCAATTTGTGAATTTTTAAAATTGAGATTGTGATGTTATTATTTTTTTCGAATTTTTAATTACAGTTTTGTACATTGTAATATTTTTTAAATTAGTTTACTATATTAAATATTATATTAATCAAAATTAAATAAAATCACATATATTATGAAATTAAGCATTCACAATTGACTTGGAAAAATGTCAAATGAATTTTTTTTTATTGAATCTGAAGTAATTTGTTTATATCATACTTTCTAAAAGTATAGATAATTAAATTTATTTATTTTTGATAATAAAATTAAAATCTCTCTTTATTAAAGAGTGGCATATTTATAAACAAGTTCATTTGATTTTATATCATTTTATGTCAATATATTTACAAATGTGCAACTTATTATTATAAATTAAATAAATATCTTAATTTGTGGAATTGTTTTTTAGTATTCAGTTATTAACGTTTAAGGCGTTTATTGAGATTGGACCTCCAAACACTGTATTATTTTTAATGTGTTGCGTTTGAATTTTAAACGCAATATTTTTTACGAGTTAAATAAATTCTATTTAAACTAAAGTACTTCTAAATCGATAAAAAAAAAATTTAAGTTCCGAATGCAGTACTCTCTCCAAGATTTCAACGGCTTATATATATATATCTACTACTTTTTTTCCTTTTGATGTTTTTTTTTTCTAAACCAAATACTACTACTAATATTTCTCTCTCTACCAAATCACTTTACATAGTGGTTTTTCCCCCTCCCTCCCTATAAAACACTAGATTTTGTACTTCCCATTCTACTAAATACCGAGTGCCTCCCAATTAGTCTTCGCAATTCTATTGCTTTCATTCTTCTCTCTCTATATATACATCTCTCTCTCTTCCTGCTATTCAGTATTCACATCCAATATCTATCCTCCCCCTCTCCTCCGCCACCACCAACCACCACCATATCCGTCCACCGGCGGCTAGTTTTAGCAGAAAATTTTTATTGGGAGAAAAGAGCAACTATATCTTCTTGAAAGCAAAACGTTTTGAATGAAACTCTCATATATTACCAATAGCATCTACAGCACAAGAAATGTCAAATATACCCACTTCTCTCTCTAATATCTGTCTCACTTTATTCCGCTTAGCCATGTCCGTAGCCGATCCTTGGCCATTTTCTTGAAATAAAATAAGTCGAAACGTTTCGAATATTAATTAATACGTTTTTTCTGTACTCAACTTCTCTCGTTGTCAAAACACATGAAAAAGATCCGAGGATTCTTGCTCAAACACCGGGTCAGGACTCTTTTCCGGCGCATTCTCAGAAGACACAGTTCGCCGGCGAAGTACCTCCGGATGGACCCACCTCCAAAATTCGAGTCCAAACCCATCGCAAAGCTCTTCAGCTGGGGTAACCGCCTGAAAACCAAAGCCAAGGGGATTTGTTGGAAGTCTTCGGGTCAGGGTTATGTACCCATGGGCGAAAACCCGTTTCAAGAAAAATCCACGGCGGTGCCCAAGGGTCAAATGGCGGTTTACGTGGGTAAAAAAGTCGGCGAGTTTAGGAGGGTTTTGGTGCCCGTGATTTACTTTAATCACCCGCTTTTTGGTCAGCTGCTGAGGGAAGCTGAGGAGGAATTCGGGTATAACCACCCGGGTGGCATCACCATTCCTTGTCGGATCTCCGAGTTTGAGAACGTTAAGACCCAGATCGCCGCCGGCAATTGTGGCCGGAAAATGTTGACGTGGAAATGACCCGGTTGAAGTTTAGGACTTTCACCGGTCATTATGATGATGACGACTAAAAACAAAACAACAAAGATTGTGATGGTTTAGATTTTTGATTAGGGAGTCCTTTCTTTATTTTTTTTATTTTTTTTATTTTAGTTTTTGGTGTTTATAGCTTGTGTAATAAACCATAGTTGTAAATCTATATAGAATTTACCTAAAATGAATTGTGATTCAATTTTATTTTTTTTCCACTTTTAATTAACTAAAATTTCACCTAAATTTTTTGGCAAACACATGATGTCGCTAGTAATTCTCTTTCGATATTATATATGAGAAGAGGTTAGTCATCAGGTTTACAAAATCTTAAGATTATATTTATGTTTATCTCTAAATTTATCAAGTATTAGTCATGATAACATAATAATAGAGTTTTGACTTGTGACCATGCACAACACCTTAAACACTAGATTTATACTACCATCATTCCGTAATAAGTGACTTTATAGAAGAAAAAATTTATTTCAATTTATTTGTCGTTTACAACTTTTAGAAGAATAAATTATTTACTTTCCAATATCACCCCTAACTCCTCTCATTGTCCCAAATTTTTTTTTCTCTTGTATCAATAGTTTTCAACTTCCCATAAAGGGGTAGTGATGAAATTTCATACAAATTTTAATTATTAAATGATAGTATTAAATGACTTTCTTAATTCATGTGCATGAAGCTAAAACGACATTTAATATGGAACCGATGGAGTATCATTTTTTATCCATGAAACTTTATTTTAGTTAAAATAACATTAACAAATAAATCTCTTATATTATGTAACATATGAAGTATTCAATATACTTGGTCTTTCTGGCCACTTGGTTTCTATTTAGTAATACTTCCAATAATCTTATAATTATAAATATTAAAATGTGAAAATTGGTCAATTACTTTTAATTGGCATTGCATCACTGGATAAAATGTACGTACTACTCAAACATTATGCATTTTCTAAAGAAAGAGGTTAAGATAAATAAAAAGATTACTTAAAAAGTACTGCCACTTAAAAAAGAACAAATAAAGCAAATGACAAAGTACTAGTGAAAAGTGGAAACAAACATTACGTTAATATAGGTGGGACAATATTTTTTTTAATTTTTTTATTGTATCCATTATAAGTTTTTTTTTGTTATTTTCTTTAACTTTTGGTCATTTATTAAGAGTCAAAAGTATTAAAAATATGATTTTGAGGTTCAGTATGTTTTCTTTCTAAAATTAGAGTTGAGAATTCAATATTTCCTTCAAATGATTAATAAGATATTAGCTGAAATTTCAGTGAAATTGATCTTAATTCTTAACCATAGGGGTCATTGTTGATCTTGGTGACCTTTGTGGTGGGGATGCATACGAGAAAATTCTTAAAGAAAGAGTCCATAATTTATAGTCCCCGCAACCCACTACTTGGATGGGCAAAATCATTTTGTACATTCCTAGTGTAATTGATGTCAACAGTCAGGCCACATGATTAGGGTTATTGCCTTATTGGACTAGAAATGGTCCATGACTATGAATTGACACATAAAAAGTGCCCTTGCTCATACGGTTTTAATCAATTTGCAATGTCCTAATTCTATTCTAGGGTTAAGTTAAATTTGGGCACTTAAGCCACTTTATCACAACTATCCTTTGAGGCACATGCGATACATATGATAAAAAAAATTATAATTAAAATTTTGGTTACATTTTTTTAAAGAAGGATAGAAATAGAGCAAAATATAATTAAAGTGATAGAATAATAAGAAAATACAATTTGCACCAAAAATTGAGTCGATAAAGAATGTAAATAATGTAGAGAGGTAATCAATACCTTTTGTGGTCAAATACAGTAAGTAGTAAATGTGATTGTAAACCCCGCCGCTTGTCTTAGTGGTTTAAGTAGTCCAGTCGTAAATTTGGAGGTCTTGAGTTCGACTCCCACTTAAAGCAATATAGGGGCCATAGACTGCAGGCGTAAGTCTGTTATTGAAAGCCTTATTTGGGGAGGGGAGACATAGTCTGGTCGCAAGACCGGAAAACTCTATTTTATCAAAAAACAAAAATAAAAATGTGATTGTAATGAGTAATTGAGTACCGACATTATGAGAATTGGGATGAAAAGGAAAGATTTGCTGAAGAGTGTTTTGAAAAAAATAATAATAGATTGGGTTCCCTGTAATTTGGTTTTTTTACTGATACTGCGTTTGGATTGAAAGAATAGAATGAAATGGTTTTAAGGTATTTTAAGTGTAAGTTTGGTTGTTGATGGTGATGAGTAGTGTAATAGGATGACAAAATTATTACATATATCCATTCTATTGGAATGAATTTTATTCATTCACCTCCCACATGTAATAAAAAATAAGGGGATTGAATGACTTTTTATTCTATTAGAATAATTTATTCTTCAAATTGATCATCAAATATATTATTTTTTATTTTATTCATTCCTCTATTTTATTCAATCAATCCAAACGTAACGAAAGTTTGTACTATTTGCGAACTGACATGAATGAGTTTTAAGAGGAGAAGTTGAAATGAATTAAAACCGTGGACATGCAGTTTAATTGAAAGAGGATTGCTAGTTTTTCTTTTTATCACTTCAGCTTGTTTTACATAGGGGCTAAACAAGGAAAGTAAAAATGCTTTAAAAATATGTTAACACACACACACACACACACAAAAAAAACTATCAATTTTTTTTTTTTTTGCTACTTTGACACACACACACCCCCCCCATCCACACATCCACCCTCCTTGCTACCATCAAGGATCGAACCCTCGACCTCATGGAAACCATGAGGCAAGCCATACCATTGGGCCAAAGGCCTTTGATAAAACTATCAAATTTTACTCCCGCTTAATAAGACTAGTCATCTGACACATGTACACTACGTGTGCGCAAAAGAAAAAAACAAAAGAAGTAATCGTACAAGGAAAAGAAGTTATAAAAGAGTGTGATAATAAAGAGGAATAAAAAAGCGAGTAATAGTGACACAACTTCAAGAATGGTGGTTTTTTTAATGGCAAATAATTCCTTATGTTACGTACTACGGTAAAAGTGAAATTAATATGTATATTTAGTGATATTTATTTCCAAAAAATCTATCATCTATATTAACACAGTCTTAATATTACCAAAAGAAAGAAAGGGAAAAAAAGTGAACAACAATTTCATACATCATATTTTCAATCTACGTTTATGTCATTTTCGAACTAAAAATAGTTTATATCAAATGCCAATATATATATAGGGAGCATTTCAAGAGTAGAATTTTTAAAGAGCATAATTAACATAACACCTTTTAGCGATGGACCTTGCGACGGTTTGGTCCGTCGCCATAGGTCCGGTCCGTCGCTACAGCCTTTAGTGACGGACAACATATAGCGACAGACCCGTCGTTAAAGGCTGTAGCGACGGACCGGGCCTATGGCGACGGACCAAACCGTCGCAAGGTCCGTCGCTAAAGGATGTTATGCTCACTACAACAAAAAAGCGTATCAGCGACCGCCTATCAGCGACCGCTAGCGGTCGCTGATATCTATCTGCGACCGACCCCGGTCGCTGATATGTGTCGCAGATAATCTGGTCGCTGGTGTGCACATCAGCGACTACTATCAGCGACCGCTATATTAGCGACCGATAATAGCGACGGCGGCGGTCGCTAAGCTGAGTCAGTTCCCATGAGTGACGTGGCACACGTGGCAGCAACCGATAATAGCGACCGACCCCGGTCGCGGATAATGGCTTTATATCAGCGACCGCACAGATGTATCAGCGACCGCATGCGGTCGCTGATGATAAAATTTAAAAAAAAAATTGCATTATTTTATGGATTTCCCAAAAAACTGTACCTTTTGTACCTGTTTTATATCCCAACACACAACAGTATATATAAACATCCATCCATGATTTATATCCTAGCATATGCATGCACAACAATATATATAAACATCCGTCCATCCACAATGCCATAAACCAACACTATAAATATTAATAAAGCAATATGAACTAAAGAAATATATCCAAATTAATGTCATATTTAAGTATCATACAATTGTCCAAAAAATGAATTTAAGAGTACAAAACTTTAAATATGCAGAAACAAGCCTAGGTCCTCCTCATGCATCATCGCCCAAGTTAGTAGGATCCTACAATTAACAAAAGAATACAACATGTTACATGTGTTGAAACAGGTATTACTTATGCAAAGCAAAGTGAAAGAAAGGTAAACAATAGTAATTACCTCATCGCCATCCTGATGTTGTGCTGCTGCCCGCCACTGCACTGCATCCGCTAACTCATCAGGACTCAGAGACTGTAGATGCCCGCCCAGTATATGAAGAAGATCACGATCTCGACAAATCGCTCTCACGCAGTCAGCAGGGGTATGGTAGGCTGGACTACCCGATGACTGTGTAGACTGGGTAGCAGAGCTGCCTGTGCCACTGAGGGTCGGGCGTCGTCGTTGTCCTTGGCCTTTGACGTAGTTCTTCTTAACGACTGACGCCCTCTCCCACAATTCTTGATCAATCGGCGGACGCGGAGTGCCCTCAGGATAACGCTCGTTCATTAAGCTCTTATACGTGTCCTGTCAGCAGGTTAACAATTAAATAGTTAAAAACAAATATAAAATGGTAGCAAAAGGTCGACGAAATTATATATACAACATATCAGTGTTCTAAACACTTATTACCGCTATCTGGACAGCCTCAGGCAGACCATCGCGGGTGGCCACGTACACATCCAGCCAATTGATAGGCTGACCCTGAGACTGAGCCTCCTACAAAACATAAAATCATATTAATATGTAAACATATGATTTATTAAGTATTATTTATTTTAATTTATTTAATTTGTTTAATTTCATTTAATTTTATTTTATTTTGTATACTTTTATTTAGTAATGACAAACTAAGTAAATAGTACTTAGTTTGTTATATTATATTATTTATTTTATTTTATTTTGATTTAATAAGTATAATTTATTTTAATTTATTTAATTTGTTTAATTTCATTTAATTTTATTTTATTTTGTATACTTTTATTTAGTAATGACAAACTAAGTAAATAGTACTTAGTTTGTTATATTATATTATATATTTTATTTTATTTTGATTTAATAAGTATTATTTATTTTAATTTATTTAATTTAATTTAATTTTATTTTATTTTGTATACTTTTATTTAGTAATGACAAACTAAGTAAATAGTACTTAGTTTGTTATATTATATTATTTATTTTATTTTATTATGATTTATTAAGTATTATTTATTTTAATTTATTTAATTTGTTTAATTTCATTTAATTTAATTTTATTTTGTATACTTTTATTTAGTAATGACAAACTAAGTAAATAGTACTTAGTTTGTTATATTATATTATTTATTTTATTTTTTTTTGATTTAATAAGTATTATTTATTTTAATTTATTTAATTTGTTTAATTTCATTTAATTTAATTTTATTTTGTATACTTTTATATAGTAATGACAAACTAAGTAAATAGTACTTAGTTTGTTATATTATATTATTTATTTTATTTTATTTTGATTTATTAAGTATTATTTATTTTAATTTATTTAATTTGTTTAATTTCATTTTATTTTATTTTATTTTGTATACTTTTATTTTATTTTATTTTGTATACTTTCATTTTATTTTATTTTTTTATCAACCCTCAAACGCAAGTCAGAGGACTGTGATGGGGGCGGATAAACACATTTGTTGATTTAGCAACGTAATGATGCATTTAAAAGCCATATGTAATAAAACTATTGCAAACTATTGTACTCATTCAAGCTCATATGTTGTGTAAAAGAAACACTAACTCATTTTGGTATCCATTTGACGTGCATGAACCTCACCCAGTTACAATATTTTCTAGAAAGAATACATAACAGTTTCAACTTGAACGATCAATTGAACAAACATCAAATATATCCCTTATATCCCATCAAATATATCCCTTATCATTATACTTAAAATATATAATTCCAGACAATCGCAAAGCATAATAACAGCAAACAGATAGTTACAAGCATATATACATATGAAAAATAATAGCAGCACTTACAACTAAAAAAGTTAGGACCCCGCACCACAAAAGAACTGTGTAATCCTTTTTGCTCTTTAAAATAAACGGATGGAAAGTCCACTGCACCAAAAGATAGACATAATTAGAAAGAGATTCTAAGCCTCATTATATGAGAAAGAAAAGGCAAACAAAATAATAACAACTATCACCCACATTCAGCCAAACAACAACAGATAATAACAAGCACATTCAGCCTCATTATGGTAAATGGAGATTTCTTATAAATGTAGATCGAATCAAGCACATTCAGCCTCATTATATCTATTAGCTAAATGTCAAAAGATAATAACAAGTTGCAAAAGCCCCAAATTCGCAGATGAAAACAACAAATTAAACAAAACAAATACTAAATTAAACAATTCCAGTATGCAAAATAAACTAGTAACAATTATCCAATTCATGAACCCGCGACCTTCTAGACAGAATAAACATGAAAATCTCACAAAGAACATGTATCATAACTCTATAATAGCTCAATTTCAAAAGATAATAACAAAACCCCAAATGGTGATATAAAGATTAAAAACCTAAAACCCAAAAACCAAGAAGTAAAAACCCAGAAGAATTACCTTATTGCGGTGGGCCGGTGGGCTGTGTCGGTGTCGGTGCCGGCGCCGGCGTTATCTCCTTCTACCTCTATTCTCTGTTCTCTCTCTCTTCTTCTTCTTCTTTCTTTTTTTCTTCTTTCGTTCGACTGAGCTGAGACTGAGCGACTGACTGGAATTAAAATTCATCAGCGACCGCCACTGGCGACCGCGTGCGGTCGCTAATTTTAATTGACGTGGCACTTTTAGCGACCGTTGTGCGGTCGCTATTAATAGTCAGTCGCAAATCACGTTCCCGCCAACATTTGCGCCAAATTTTTTGGTGGCAAAGTTATTTCAGCGACCGACCAGCGACCGCGTGCGGTCGCTGATAATACGTAGCGACCAGGTCAATGTGCGGTCGCTAAAGGCGGTCGCTATTGGGATTATTAGCGACCGAAAATAGCGGTCGCTGAAACCATTGGTCGCTGTTGGACCATTTTCTTGTAGTGGCTCTTTAAGAGTTCTGCTCTTGATCTTTGCTCTCTCTCTCTCTCTATATATATATATATATATATATATATATATATAGATAGTGATCCATATCCAAAATTGAATAAGAGAACTCCGATCCTATTATTCAACTTATCTCTGAGCGTTTAAAAAAAGATTGAATGACCTACGATTTATCTTGTCTGCACAATAGTTGTGCGGATGAAATATATCATCTAAGGATGTTCATCTCATTCAGTAAATTCGATTTGGTACTAACTGGTTCGGTATAATATATCAAATCGATAAAAAATAAAGCCGGTTCGGTAATGATATAAAAAATCAATATATATATATATATATATATATATATATATATATATATATATATATATATATATATATATATCGGTACTGGTATTGGTACATGAATTTTGACAACCGGTATTTCCCGTACTGTACTATATATTTATTATTATTATTATTTTCATATTTATATATATGTAAATATATAATTAAGGTGTAAAAGTATTATTAGTTGTAATAAAATCTTCCTCCTGAAGCATTCATATTTATTCACAACAAGACAAAGTATTAGTTTTCTACTAATTGCTTGGAGTTGGGGTTCTTTCATGCGCAACTTAAATTTCCTTTTGAAATCGAATACTTATATAGCCAACAAACTGCTACATAAAAAATCTATTGATACTTGTTCCAAGTTACCTAGTCAGGAAGATAAGAAGCATATATATATATATTCTCTCTAGATTACTTTATTGAGTTCATTTTACTGTCTTGTGATGTTTATTTCATTTTTTTTAAAAATAACGATAGCCTAATTTAGCATTAATATGATTATATTAAATAAAAAAATTTATAAAACAACAAAGCGGCTTAAATATAAATTACTACTCTAAATTAATGACCTTTTTTTCATTTTGATGACCGACCTTTAAATTTTTTTCAATTAAATAATTAAACTATTAATTTTTTCCACCTCAATCTAATTTAAGTTGCCACATTATAAATCAAAGTGGAAAAAGGTCAATAGTTTAGGGTAATAATTTATATTTAAGTCTAAAAAAATAATAATTGATTGAGTAAAATTTGAACTGACATTTATTGGTACCGTACTCATATCGAACCGGTATTACCGATACAGTAATACCGGTATTTTGATATCGGTATCAGTATCATATTTTCATAAAATTTGGTATTTGGTACGGTATGATAATTCTGATTCGATATGGTATACGTACCGTTGCACACCCCTAATACCATCCGCACGAATATTGTACGGATAGAGTCCACTATCGACATAATAGTTATGCGAATGAAAATAATTCTAATTTTTAGTTTACAAAAACAAATGCTGGATCTGCGTTGGATGAATGAAGCTCCCAGCGTTGAATGAATGTGACTCCCATTCAACTTTGACTATAAATCACTCCTCCTATATATTGTTAGAATTTGAGCAATTTTTAAATGGGTGCTCAAATTTATGAAGTATTGAATGAGAAATTAACTTTCAAAAAATTGTGTGTTCACGGGTTCAAGACCGAACGGTTACGTCGTTTCAAGTCCGAACGGTTACGTCGTTTCAAGTCCGAACGGTTACGCCGTTTCAAGCCCGAACGGTTACGTCGTTTCAAGTCCGAACGGTTATGTCGTTTCAAGGCGAACAGTAGTGTCGTTTCAAACCCGAACGAACGCATCCTATGCCTTTTCAATGGCATCCAAATCTTTTCAAAAGGTTGTGACCAATCTGAAGGGTCACTTAATTCACCTATAAATAGATGGTGAGAGCTGTCATTCAATAATTTCAAATTTTCAAGTATTCTAGTCTTCATGATAATATAAGTTATACATAGTTTTATTTGAGAGAGAAAAGAACATAAATTTTGGTTCGTTGTATATACTATTTGGAGTGCTACTATAGTATACGTTGTCATTATATCCTGGGAGACAAGTGCTATTAACTCTGAGCACCGTAAGGAGAGCATAATTGTCTTAAGTACATAGTACCAAGTATTAGCCTTGACATACAATTTATGCGTTTACAAGTTTTGGTCAACAGATAAGTTTATATTTTAAATATATATATATATATATATATATTCTTAGTTTATGTTATTATATAGTTGCAAATATATATTTCTAAATATATAAATACTTTCCCTAACAATCTTAAGACAATTACAATATATATTTATTTTATATTTGTAATAAATGGCTACTGAATCTGTAACCATAGTCAGTTCATCTTCTACAACAATGATGTCTAATGTGGCTGTGAATCATAAAGAAGGAAATGCGAAATCACTCTAAGTGGCTAAAAATGTATATTTATTTTCTTCTAAGTATAATATATGTGATTATATTATTCAAGAGGAAAAAAGTAATACATATTATATATGAGAATTTGAGTTCATAATTTAATATATTATATATATGCTTGTTAATTTATTCTTGAAATTGTTGCATAAGAATAACTTGCATATATGTATATATATTTTGATTAATTATGCCATGAAAATGTATACTAAGTTATGTGTTTTAAAATTTATGAATATTAAATTTGTACATGTATAAAATTTGGTATGATAAGTAATTTTTATGGTTGATGACCATATCATATGATCATAGATTATGGATTATGGTGAATGATCAATGCTACCTAATGTGCTTGTAAACCATTGTATGGAGAAATTATCAAAGCGGTAACATGAATTTTACATTCATGAGAGGTATGCAATTTCAAAAAAAATTGTATATTTATGATATATTTTGTGCATTATGTAAATACAATATGTATATGATGATTTGTGAATGAAAGGAAAAATGTGATTTTTTATTTTGTTGCATTCATAAGTTTAAACATGTTATCATTGTATTTACTATTAGAGTCATTCTCTAAATTTTGGTGATTCAATGTGCATTAATTATAATATGTTGAGATATATGTATTCCAAAAATTTAGTTAAGAAATGAGAAAGTTATGATTGTTTAACCAAAAAGTTGGTTGTCTAATTAAGCGATTAATTGGATTTAAGTTTGAACATGTAACATCCATAATAAAAATAGAATATGAATTGTAGAATATGCTATATATCATAATTATGATTATTTTCATACTTAGAAAGATGCATATTTTAAGAGACATAAAATTAATTATGTCAATAGAAATTGTATTATTTCCGAGGCATAAAATAATTTAGGCTGGATCATTATTTTGTGAAAATAATCTAGTTAAATTATTTGTATGTTAGTCTTGCGAAATATAATAATATATTTATATTATAAATGAGTGGTGCACATGCATGATAATATTTTAAAGTGTGTAGTACACATGCATGTATAAATTTACATGATGAGAATAATATGTTAAAAGTATGTTACTATTTTGTAGCATGTAAATTATTAGTGTATTAACTAATATTTTGTGATAAGTGTCTTTATTTGTCAAAAATATGGCGACACTTGAAATGCATATTATATACATGGAATAATTTCTTAATGAAATTACTTATTCCTGCTTATATGATTGAGTCATATAATTTATGTCATGGTAGATTTGGACATGTTAATTATAATACTATACGTAGATTAATTAATATGAAATGCTTGCCAAAATATAAGATTAACTCAAATTATAAATGTGAAGTTTGCATTGAGGCAAAGTTTTAGAATGAGATTAAGTCAAATTATAAATGTGAAGTTTGCGTTGAGGCAAAGCTTCGGAAATATTTTTATATTTGCTTGTTGAGAAGTAAAGAATGAAGTCTTGGAAATGTTTATACATTACAAGAATGTGATTGAAAATCAACTTGATAAAAAATGGGGAATATGAGTCACTTTTTGCTATAATTTATTAACAAAATGGTGTTACTAAAAGAAAGAATAGAACTTTAAAAAGAAGTTCTGGGATACCTCAGAATTGTGGGGGAAGAAATACTTTCAGTAAATTAGATTTTCAACCGAATACCTCAAAAAAAGTTTAATGCATCACCCTATAAATTATGAAAAAGACGAAAACCGTCCTATAAACACTTAAAAGTGTGTGGGGGGGGGGGGTGAAAGAGATCATAATAGTTTTAAGGTATTTAAAATACACTCAAAACTTTAGATTGCACTACTCAAGATATCCAGCAGTACTTGAAGGATATTGTGATGCGAACTGGATATCGGATACAAAAGACTCTAAATCCATAAGTGGTTTTGTGTTTACACTAGGTGGAGGAGCTGTATCATGGAAATCTTCTAAACAAACATGTATTGCTCGATCAACGATGGAATCTGAGTTTATTGCATTGGATAAGGCTGGAGAAGAAACTGAGTGGCTTCGCCATTTCTTAGAAAATATTCCTATGTGGCCAAAACATATGCCTGCTATTTGCGTCCATTGTGATAGTCAATTAGTAATTAGAAGGACACATAGTCACATGTATAATGGTAAGTCGAGACACATTCGTTGTAGACACAATAACATAAAACAATTGCTCTCTAATAACATTATGTCTATTGAGTACATAAAGTCGAAAGAAAAATATAGCAGACCCGTTAACTAAAGGTTTGACTAAAGAGCAAGTAAAAAATAACATCGAGGGGAATGAGTTTAAAAGCCTATAAATAAGGATCGTCATGGTGGATACCCAACCTAAGTTGACTGGAGATCCCAAGATCTAGGTTCAAAGGGACAACTAAATTGTGAATGATTCAACCAAATCACTATTAAGAAATTAATTTCTTTTGCTCATTCCTATGATATGGGAGAGTGATACCTGCAATGGTTTTAGGATAAACTATGCTTTTAATGATTCTTATATCTTGATAAACAAGTAGAGTATGGTAGGATATTCTTAATAAGGATCACCTATGTGAGTGTGAACTGGGCTAATTCTATGAGAATGATAAAGGCTATACGTCTCTAGAGCACTCATAAATCTGGGATTGTTCAGGGCCAAAATGAACAAAATCATGAGAACCAAATAATGTCTGAAAAGATTCTGTGTGAATTTCTATTGTCTCGGTTTACACAAACGGTTGGATAGTTCAAGACATCATGTTCACTAGACAACCAATAAACCCGATAGTCTTTCACAAGGGAAGGTTCAAAGTCAAAAACTACCTCTCTCTATACAAATGATTTCCAATTCTGTCTCTCTCAAAGTCTGCATAACATTTGCATAAGGCTGACAGTCAATTTCATTCATGGGGGGATTGTTAGAATTTGAATAATTTTTAAATGGGTGCTCAAATCCATGAAGTAATGAATGAGAAATTAACTCCCAAAGAATTATGTGTTCACAGGTTCAAGACCGAACGGTTACGTCGTTTCAAGTCTGAACGGTTACGTCGTTTCAAGTCCGAACAGTTATGTCGTTTCAAGTCCGAACGGTTACGTCGTTTCAAGCCCGAACGATTATGTCGTTTCAAGTCCGAACGGTTATGTCGTTTCAAGCCGAACGGTTGCGTCGTTTCAAACCCGAATAAACGCATCCTATGCCTTTTCAATGGCATCCAAATCTTTTCAAAAGGTTGTGACCAATTTGAAGGGTACGAACTGAAGAGGCCATCGAAGAGGAGTGGAACCGAAGAGTCGCAACTTCAAGCGATCGAAGAGGAGTCGATTGATTTCTCTGAATACCACTGAGTTGACTCTGTCGACATCCAACCGAGTTCACCCAATTGAGGATCGCCCGACACCTTTTTATTGATACTTATTGATATTAGGAACAAAACTCAACACACAACCAAATCAATATACAGTACAACTATGTGTATATCGACTATGTATATGACTATATGTATTTTCACATTACTTGCAATGGGTTTTTGTTTCAATGATAAGGAAATGGAATGATAGCCTTCTCCCCAATCCAATTGCTAGGTATGAGTAGTTCTAATTTAAATTTAATGAATTGAAGTTTAATTTGATGATTTCTGTAGTTAATTATTAATCCTCTGAAAGAGACAAACCATTACAACTTAATCGAGATATTGCACAGAATATATATGAAAAGGTACATGATAGAAGATATAGTTATTTAACTATTTTAGATTTTTTTTAAAAAAAGAACCAAAGAAAGAAAAAAACAGATAATCAATTAAGAAAGTGAATTATACTACAATCAATACAACCTTGTAGTGTCCAATGGGAAGTTCACCTAATATAATCATTTAATATTTCTGTGCAACAGTAAATGTTCTGTGGTCGTTTTTAAGTCTACAGATTTATTTATTTTTGTTAAAATTTTAAACTCTACAGTATTTCATACATTCCTTAAAAGATTCAACTTCAAAAAGGTCCAAAAAGGAAACTTGACACTACGCACCATGAAGAATATCATAAAGAGATCCATTTGAAGCATACTTATAAACAAGGACACGAAGACCACCATCCACACAATAATCAAGTAGCTCGACAACATTGTCGTGCTTAAGCCTTGATACCATAGAAACCTAGAATGACATGAACCAAACAACAGAAAATAAGAATAATAGTTGAATTTGATGTAGCATTGTTAACATAAAAGCTTTGTGATTGGGCAAACCTATGCTAACTCTTGGTCTGGTTGCTTACTAGAGTCTAACTTTTTAATCGCCGCAGCATGTCCACTTTTTAAGACACCATGATATACTCTTCCATATGATCCCTCACCAATTAAAGCCTTCGTACCAAAGTTATCTGTTATATATCTTTCAACTCATCCACTTGGAGTGCAGATACATTAATGGGTTGGACATTTATAGTTTGTATGTCCTTTGGTACTGTCTCTGTGGCACGATAACCTCCATTATTACCTACACATTAAATTTGAATAAGTCCCAATTTGATAAAGTAAATAAAGCCTTAATGAAATAGCAAGGTCAGGATGCTAAAAATATGAATCATAAGATTGCTCCAAAAAAGATTCTCAGCAATTTCAAGTAGGGTTCATCGTTAGTAATCATTATCTGTAGCTCAACATAAATAATCAATCACCTGCTGAGCGATTCGCCATAAAAAGTCCATTATCAGAAGCCTTGTGCATATCATTTTATGAGTAACAGCCAAAGCAGCTCATGATTCCTTTCCCTTGAAGTCTGGTTAATGAATTAAGAAATGAAATTAGCTAGCAATTGTAGTTAAATATTTTATCCCTAAAAAGTTACAATTGCAACATAAGACTGTAAACAACAAATGCTAGACAAATAAGATGAGTAAACGGGCCTCATCACCCAGCAGCGCCATAATGCATCACAAATATATGATGAACATTTTGTTTCCTATTTACTCTCATTCTTATTTTTCTCGAAACCAAAATTAATGTAGAATTCTAAGATAGCTATGCATCAAACGTTTGGCGTCATCACCAGAAGATATAAAAAGTAAACAATTTAATATATGTCGATGTATGTATTCCAATGCTTCTGGACTAATTTAAGTCGCTTGCATGTTTGCTGAAACTTCGAATAGTAATAATAGCCTCGATATGCTGCCCAACCCAAAAATAAAAAACAGTACCAAAATCAGTAACAAACCCAAAACGCAATCAAACATGACAGATATCTGCACAACAAAAATTCAAAAGAAAGCTATTTATTTCAGATCTAGTACCTCTAAATTGATAACAATGGCCTTTTCACGGCCCGCAGAAGGGTAAGATAAAAGGGGATCGAGAATGCGAAGATCAAAGAGTGTTAACTTTATCCCCTCATATTGATTTTGAAAAGAAACAAACAGACGGATCAGATGTGACGCCCCCAAATCCGTGTACCTCAAACCCGAGTTTGGTGCTCCACGGTACATCCCATTCCATACAATATAATCGACATGAATGTAAGTACTATATTATTACAACATGTCTTACTCTCAATCCCATGTTCTATTACCATAACATCATTCTAAAAATTAATATTATGTCTTAATATTACATCAATACCATACTATTACAAATAAGGTACTACGTTATCTAGACGTTCATCTTCCCTTTTCCTATGTCCTTACCGGAACCTTCAACCCGTTCGAACTTAGCTGCATTATTTAATATAAAGCAAGAATGAACATTCAATTGCCCAACAAGTATATCAGTTGAATAATAACAATATCATCAATCATATCATTTCTCTTCGACAACTGAACAATAGTTATGAAATATTCTGAATAAACAAGAATAATACTTTACTTTTGTTTGAAACATTTTCAAAACGACATACTGAGTGGTCATAAGACCTTGAACATTCTTTTCTTCTTATAAAAGGTTACACAGTTATTTTACTGCAAACCGTCTAACTTACGAGCACTTCTAGGTGATCAGCCTATTGTATTCTATGTTGATCAACACTCTAGCTGGAAACGACTATATGCGTTTGTTTAGGCGCCTCTTGGCGTTGTCAGAATAACTGACTAAAACTGCCCCTAATATTAGGGTTGTTCATCTCATTCATGCCTCGGAATCCTAACCAAAATACTTCGGTTGGATAACTCCACTTAACACCAATATCATTTCAAGGATTTATTATCAAATTGATTAAAATATTTCAATATTTGTCTAGCCGAAACAAATGACATCGACACTCTTCATAAACAGTTCATGCATAATTAAATTTAAAAGCTTCAACAATTTATGTCATATCATAGCTTGAACACTTGTGCAAATACTAAAGATTTACATAAGTAAGGAAATTCACATAATCATGTATGCATTGCGTAAATTGGAACTTCAGAACATCAATAACATTTATAAGAAACTTGCCCAACACAAAGGTTAGATAAGGGTTAGGAAACTTGCCTTAAGTGTTTGCTACTACTTGACGTTAATCGTCCTTCAAAAGTCCTACACATTTAAGTACATATCTACATACCAATTAGCCATATAATTGATGCCAAATATCGGTTTACATTGCTCTATAATGTTTCATTCTAAGTAAAAACATAATATCAAACAAGGTTACACACACTTGATACGACGTTTCGACGTTCGCACAACGCACGCCCGATTCGCCTCATTTGCATATGTTTAGCATGCTCACACACTTGTCTAATTCATTATTGATTAATGATAAGGGTCATTATAAACCATAATGTACAAGTTTTAGAACTTAAAATAATAACTTTTAGCGTTGGAAGCATTACACGTTACATATGTGCATGTACGACGTCCCGTGTTTGCTTCCTAATGCATAATTATTCTAAAAATGGCCAATTTAGAAATTTATAAAGGCATTAACTTTCAATTTTAAATAATAGAAGTTTTAGTTCTACTTCTTAGCTTTCCAGATCATCTTGAATCATCCAAAACGGAGTTCGTATGAGAAAGTTATGCCCATTTTACTAAAAGAGGTCAGAGCCGTCAAGCCCATGCGCCTAGCTCCCGCGCCCGCGCGCCCCACCTGCGCCTATTTGCGCCCAGCGCACCCTGACCCCAAAACTTGATTTCCTTCTCGTTTTGGCAGTTTGACATACAAACTTCAAATTTTCATAACTTCTTTGTTATAAGTCGGAATTAGGCCGTTCCGGAGGCTATAGAAAGCTTATAACATGAACTATATAACCTTCATGGATTCACAATCTTATAGACTCTTTAATAAATCGAAATAGTGGCTCCAAAGAGTCTAGTCCAACTTGTTTTCAACAAAACTCAGAATTAGGCCAATTCATTCTTCCTCCTTATGTCTTAGCTATTATACAACAAGTCAATATGACTTAAAACATGCTTCTATTACTAAGCTAAGCGACATAACATCATTTCATCAATTAATCACACCTAGTTCTCATGTTTCTTAGATAAATTCTTCTCTTGGGCATTAAATCAAACGGTTTGTGGGCATTAGTTAGAAACCCATATTGCAGCAGAGTTTAATTATGTTCTAATCCAGATTTCCAATTGAAATCATTGCTTACAAACCTCTGAGCACATAGCAAAAATGCTCAACCATCTAACACAACCAATACATATACTCAAACATAGTGATTACATTATTAGCAAAACAAGATTGTCCATAAGTTCCATCACAATCCATTTCTTGATTCTTTATGCATAAGTTTTGATTCTCATTCATTGCTCCACTTTCATTGATTGTTAATAAGGTTTTTACAAGGTTAACAACATTTATACATGCTCATAATCAACCAAGCAATTTCAGCAACATCTTACTTCAACAAAGCAACCAAAGCAAAACTGAAAACTTAGAAATATTATGAAAATGAGCTAGGCTCTATATTGCTTACCTCTTGGAGCTTCTTCTAGGATGTTAAGAGAATCAATAGTAGCTGCTACAACAATCTTTCTTCGTCCTCAAACTACCCGTACACTCAATTCTTACACTCTCTCAATTTTTAGCTATAACACTTAACACAAATGAAAGGAATGGAATGCTATGCAATGGTTAGTATTTATAGAGGGATGAACTGAGCTCATTTAGATGGGTAGAGGAGATGAGCGTGCCATACATGGCAGCTCCCTATGGCTGGGAAAGTGAGCTTTGCTCCTCTCCATGCTCGGGTAATCCCCATCCCTTCTCTCCATTTGCTTTATTCCATTCTTCCTTCACCAAATGTAGAATTGTTTCTCCCCAAATGCACCCACCTTCTTTGATTCTCTTCTCCTCTCTTCATTCTCCTTCTCCCGTACTCTTCTCCTTCCTTCAAGTGCTCAGCTGATTTCTATTACCCATTTCCCATATGGGTCATGGGTTATGGGTCATGGGTAGTGGGTTGGGTCATGGACTTGGTCCATGGGTTTTGGGCTTCAATAAGAAATAAATCTCTTGGACTTCTAATTTAATTCCAATTGGGCTTTCAAAAAAAAATCTCATACTTGGATAACTAACTCTTCGCACTAACAATTTGACGAAATTAATAAAAGTCGAAAAATCGAAAAAGGCGTTTTGGGGGTGAATAGTGCCCGAGTAAATAGTACCCGTGCGAATAGTGTTTTAGTGTTATTCCTCAAAATTATTTATTAAATTCAATGAAATAACAACACTTAATAATCATCACATACATGTAATTTATATTATCACATAACCTTTAATCACATAACACAAAATAATATTAATAAATATTTATTTATTCAATAATATTCAAAGTCTCAAATTACAAAGCTACCCACGATCCGCGATCGTTACATCAGATGATCGAACCACCTGCTCTATTTATTCCTCACCGGAATCCTTCGCCAGACAAACATGATCAAACATGTATTATGAACTTGATTCTAAAAATTACGATCCAAATAATGTAATCTAAAGAATTAGGCATAACTAAATATGAACAACTCACACACAAAAACACAGTAGTGCGTGAGAAACAGAGAACTTTATTTTGAACATTACGATTCAAAAAATGTAATTAAAAACAGAATTAAGCATACTTACAAATGAACAGCTCACACACACAATAGTCTGTGAGATAGATACCTCATAATTTAGATAATCCTACCCTCACTTACTTACCATCTGCCGATTTTATACCAGTTCAGAACAGAGATATATAAAGAGAAACATAAATATAACATTGAGTAGTGATTATTAATTTCAGAATGGAGATTCGATGAATTAGAAGAGAGAGTGAGAAAAAGTGATTACAATGAAGTGAAATCATTAGATGAAACAGCTGCTCAGTCTTCATTATGATCGGGAAGCTTCGTCTGCAACTCGACGATCGGAATAACTACAGAAAGAGTAGGTAATACAGAGGGCAATAGAAACCCTAGAGCGAGAAGATGAAGGGGAAGCGGAAGAGCCATACATACCTTTAAGCAGTGTAGATTAATCGTTGTCTACAATATCCATCGGTCTGATGATGAGATTGAGATGGGATCGCTGAAATCGATTGATTCATTAGTGATCAAGAGATGAAGAGATGAGATTTATAGAGGAGGAAATGAAGAGATGGGTAAACCAACAAAGATGAAATTTTAGGATTTACAGGGATCGAGGGAAATAATCGAAAAAGCCAGCCAAAGAGAAAAAGGAATTGACAAATTCTAATTGAACCGAAATGACTCGACTAATTTTCAAATTAAGTGAGTCAATGATCGGATGTGTTGCTTTTATATAAAATAGTTGATAGTTGATATATAGGATGAGAGAGAAAATCGTACATAAAAATAAAGTCGGTGAGTCTCACCACAGTTGTTTTGGAATATTGGAGTTAGTGCAAGTTGTTGGTGAGAAAATTAGATGGGGTCGTTTAGATTTATTGTAGGGAATTATGAGAAACACCAGTGCTTTTGAGATTCAGACAAGATATCTTTAATTCATGCTCGCCATGGGGGGCACAAATGATGTTATATTTGTTTTTCTGTTTTCTTATTTTATCTACAAAAATATGTCGATTTTGTTATAAATAAACACATGAGTAATTAATTTATGTGTACCCGCAATAAAAATTAACATTAACGCAACTATTTTTTTCTTCTTATTTTGAGTACAGTAAATTTCATAACTTCATACACGTCATGGGGTACAAAAAATATTGGGTAAGAATTGAATGGTTAGAATGAGGAGATCTAGCTGGTAAAGTATTAACGGCTTAGACGTATTCTCAAGTTTCTCTAATATTTTTTTTTCTTTAAATAGTTGAAGGGGTCAAGTCAATTTTTACCTACTCAACTTAATATCGATTTACATTTGTATCACGAAACATTTTTTTTTAATTGATTTATTGAACTATTTTTTTTAACAAAACGTTATAAATTCCATCCAAAATAGTTGACTTTCAACTACAAAAAATAAAAATAAAAAATTAATTTTATTCTATTATCCATGTGGCCTAACAGATTCGTCCATATGACTGTCAAGATGAAATTAAAATCTATAAAGGCAAAAAAAATTGTATTAAAAATAAAAATATGCTAAAAAAAGTAATAATCTTTTAACTTTTTTTAGTATATTGCAAAGTTAAAAAAAAATTTATAAAAATTAAAAAGTTAAAACATATTAAACAATTAAAAGATTAAAACACAAATCAAACTATTCAAACAGCCTTCTTCCCAATCTCTGTAACAACTCTGATATTTGCAAATCCCAATCCCGGCCATCACCACCACCTTAGTCACCTCCACCGGCCTCGTCACAATTGCTGCCATATTTTTCGATCTACATCTACGTCATTTAATTGATTCGGATGTTCAAAAAATTAGAAAGTGAGAGTCATTGAAATGATTAAGATGTTCAGCTTTGTGTTTTTTTGAAGGACTAAAATGTTCAACTATCTCTCTCTATCTACTATTATATATAAAAGCAGGACAAACTATCTTATCCACTTTCAATTTAAAATCAATTAAAATCAATTTGGAATCAATTTGAAACTTGACTCGATTCAATTGCCAATTAACTCGGTTAATTTACAAATTGACTCGGTTCAATTGTAAATAGACAAAGGGCTATCCTTTCAATTGAAAAACTCAGTTTCCAATTGAAAAAGTCACTGAGTCAACTCTTAATTAATTAAGAGTTAACTCGAATGATTTCTCCTCTCTCGAATCGACTAAATTTTGTTGGAATTCGTCTGATCTCTTCCTCGTCCTCTTCCGTTTCCCTTCTCTCTTCATCTCTTTATCTTCTTCGTCGTTTACAAACCCGAGAGCCGTTCCATGAAAAACACACACATCTTCCATTTTTCAGCTTCATGGTAACCACCATCTCTTTCTCTATATCTGATTTACCCATGGCTTCTAGGGTGCCTCTGCTTTCCAATGTTCTTCATTGTGATGGGGTTGGTGTTTCAAAGGTCACTACTACTGTGAAAAGAAAATACACCTACTGAATTGGTGGTGAGTTTCAAACTCTTGGATTTGTTCATTTTTTAACTTTATGAAACAAGGCAAACAACACCAAATTTTCCTTAAACCAAGATTATGATTTATTGGAAGAATAGTATTTATTGTTTTTTAATTTATCCCTTCTTTTTCTTCATTAATTTCTTCATTAGCATAATGGGTCCGTATATCTGTAAATTCTGCTTCAAGAGTTTGTTCAAAAACGAATTGGATCTCTGATTTGGGAGGGTTTCTTCATGAATTTGTACGAAAATGAATTAGGTATGTGATTTGGGATTTTTCTTCTTGAAATTTGGGTATGTGATTTGAGTTTTTTCTGTATGACTTTGTTCAGCTTATTATTCTCTGTTTCTATAATCTGCAGATACATCTCTAGAACTTGATTTTTGAAAACTTCATGTGCCCAGTAATTTGGAAATCGAAATCAGCAAGTTTGGGGCTTTCATGGATATATTAATCTCAATTGTTTTCCTTTCAACTTTTGAAGAATTGTATATAGTTTGTTTTTTGTATGAAATAAGCCTCTCATAGGTTGATTCCCAATCTTTAGCTTTTTGTTCTGAATTCTCTGTGTTGCATTATATAGGAGTTTATAGGAACAATGGTTACCTGATGGTTTCATGCAATGGAGGGCTTAATCAAATGCGGGCAACGGTGAGAGGATTAGGCATAATCATTTCTTTCTGCTTATAAGATCGCTAAATTTATTATAAGCTAATTACTTTCAATTCATGTTTACTGTACAGATACGTGACATGGTTGCTATTGCAAGACATTTAAATGTTACACTAATAGTTCCTGAGCTGGATAAAACTTATTTTTGGGCTGATCCAAGGTGTGCCAATTTCTGTTTTGTATTATACATCCAAACCAAAACCATTGAACTTCTTCGCTTCCTTTTAAAGGTCATTGATGTATGCTGAACTGCTGACTATTTTTCAATTTTAATCTATTTTTTTTACTTGGGTATGGCAGCGAGTTTCAAGACATTTTTGATGTTGATCATTTCATCACGTCCTTGAGAGACGAGGTTCGTATACTGAAAGAGCTGCCTCCTGGGCTCAAGAAGAGAGGCTTATTATTCTCTACTTCTATAATCTGCAGATACATCTTTAGAACTTGATTTTTGAAATCTTCATATGCCCAGTAATTTGGAAATCGAAATCGGCAATAGAATGGAGGTGAGTCCTTTTTTTCATGTTTCTCTATCTGTCATTACATCTACAAGTACGTTCCAGCTTTGGCTTTTGAATGGGGACTCTCATTATGTGACGGAGGCGCATATGTTGTTTTGGATATAAAATTTTGGTATTTGTTTTTTATTTAAATTTTTTGGAGATGATAAGATGGAGTGGGCTGACCAGTTAGTTGGAATAGTGTTTACTGAATTTGTCATGCAATGAGAGAACATAATACAAATTTTCATAAGTTTAGAGTTCTAACTATAATAATTCTTTTTAATTGTTTACTTCATGTATAATACGAACTACATTTAGTCTAGAAAAATAGCACATACTTCATTTACAATCTCCCTACGAAAGTGAAACAATTCTAATTATTTATGTTTTCAGGTGAATTTTAGGAAATTATTTTGAATAACATTAACGACTAATTGTTAAGCAGTTAATTTGTCATTCTATAATACTTTTGATGATATAGGAGACGAACTGGAGCTATACTCAATCTTGAATCAAGTTAGAATTATTAATCGTATCGTGCTAATTTATGTGCAGGACAATTATTTTCTTCTTTTCTTATGAGACATTCTATTTGAGGTTATTCCCATGTGTACAGGTTGGGATAAGGAAGGTCCACATAGATCATTCACCATAAAAAACACTTCTCGCACCAAAAATGGTGACCCTATTCTTTGAAGATTTTGAGAATCTTCTCCTCTAATTGAACATTGCTCCGTGAGGGTTCTTTAGCTTCTTTATGGATTGTTTAGCAATTAAATGTTGCAGTAATGGTTATTGTTCTTTTAATTATCTTCTCTTTCAAGTCGCATCTCCTTCTCCAATTTCCCATAAATCTCAATCTTCAGGTTTTATACACGCAAGAGCAACCACAAAGAAGTCCTTTATGATTTCGATGTGAATGTGCATATATAATTGTGGAATGATATAGTAATTGAAGCTTAAACACATGTGCATATTTAACAGTTATCTGTGATGTTTTTCTTTATGGTTTTAATTGTGTTGATCATATTTGATGTTTTCATGTTCGTAATTTAGTTTCAACTGGTTCATTTATGATGTCATACTTTTGGGGAATTGCCTGTAATTTTTTTTCTTCTTCTAGGTTATCCTCTTTAGGACGCCATTTGTTAATGATATTCATATTATGTTGTAGGTATTTTTTGGGATTCAATTCACAAAAGGCGTACCACTGGATGCAAGAAGAAGGCTTTCAGGAAGAAGCAGAATTAAGCTTCTTTTCTCATAATCAACTTTAAATGAGTTTTTGGGTTATATTTTTAGTCATGCTATTTTAGATGTCATTGTTCGGATGGTTTGTTATTGTATCTTTTTGGCTTTTGCATGATCCAAGTTAACACACATTTTTCTGTTTACAACTTTAAGAATTATCACTTTGTGAAATGATTTTGAGAAGTTTAATTTTTTAAGAATTTTTACTTAATTAGTGGCATAGTGCATCTCAAGTGTTTGATGAAATGAGATTGAAAATATTTTGTAATTTTGTTTTTCAACATGTTGCCCACAATATTTTGGTGATAAAGTTCATATATGAGTAAACCTTCTCATATAGCTTAATTTACATAACCTTCAATTTATGATCATACATGCCCTTTCGTGTCTCTCTCATCTCCATCTCCATCTCCCTTGGCAATTAATTCTTACAGGTACAATATACTCTCTTCTCTTAGCTTTATTCACGCTGTGGTTACAATTTCATACTGGTGCAATCCTCTTTTGAGGTTAATCTAATTCTGAAAGATGTATCTATTTGTGTTTTTAGGTTAAGATTTGACACAAATCCGAAGAGACTGAACGATTAATTTTGCAAGCTTCATATGTTCAAACTTCATCAGCGCCTCTACCATACCCTTAATCTTGGACTCAGGTTTATTATAACTATTTTGTTTTTATTTGTTGAATTCTGTAATTTTTAAAGTTACCCTTTTTATTTTTCAATGAAATTTAGCTCCATAACAGGGTTTAATCAACCTCATTCTCCGCTAAGTAACATCTTGCTTCGAAGCTCGCCGAAGGTATGCCAAAATTCAACACAATTTTTACTTTTTTGTATTACTACTTTGAGGTTTTCATAAATTGAGTGAAATGATTTTACAGAGCTTAAGCATTGTAACTTAATTCATTTGGGTGGTGTAGTTAGAAATGCAGTTGAAGTGTTTGATAAAATGAGGCTAAGATAATGTTCATATGTGTTAATGTTCATCTGTCATAATTAATATACCAATGAAGATGAAAATTGTCTATCTCTATACATTATAAAATTCGAGATTGAAAACATGCAAAGATGAAAAATACCATTTGGGGTTTCAGAATGCTTGGAATGATATGAATATATGCACACTGTGTGATTAATTGTGTGTCAAAAAATTTCAGATTTGTGCTTTATTTGATATTTTAAGGAATTATTACTACCATTCATATTTGGGAAGAGTGATTGCATTTTGATTTCTATGGTATCAATGATTGAGTATTATTGTGCTTTGGAAAGGCTTGGCAAAGGTAGCATTTTTATTAGGAATTTTGGTTTAGTTCAGAAAGTCTAAATTTTTATTGAGTATGCTTGGTTGTCTGATAAGTGGTAAGATTTGAATTTTACCATTTAGAACAATGCCGCTATCTATAACCATGGAAAACTTTCACCTGATTGATCATATGGTGATATTTATATTTATGAAATTTGTCATATGAAGACTTTGTTACTGCCAGATTGGCTTTGCAACTATTTATTGCATTCTACCGGTACTGAGTGTTGGCACCAGTATGAGTAAAGAGAGTGAACTCACTAATACATATATATATATATATATATATATAAGATAAAATAGAAATGAGAGAAAGGGTAAAAGGTCACTTGGCTGGTTGACACGTAAAGATGTTAAAAAATCTTTGTATTTCTGATATACAAACTGTTTCCTTTAAAAGGCTTAAGCTGATTAGAATGCAAAGCATTGGTTCGTTTATCTAATGTTGTACTTGATGCTTTGCGTGAGAATGGGGGTTCTGCTCTTTTTGGGTTTAAAAACATGCGTCTATTTGAGAGATGATTTTTGTGTCTGATGCCTCTGTTTTGGGGGCTCTATTAGGTGATTTTAAATTGTATTGTGCATGGAGCTATTGAGTTATACATTGTACATAAAATGAGATTATGATCTTGATGATTAAATTGATGCTTTTTTTGTTGTTGGTTATTTGTTTTAATTGATTTGTTATGGGAACTAAAAATTTCCTACTCAAATTAGGATTGCCTCACACCTTATTATATATTAGTATTGGTTTCTTGATTTACTAATGTTTTGTATAGAATTTGTTTCACCACCACGACGTTCCTTCTTCGAATGAGGTGATCAGGCGAATAAGGGGTGCATATCGAAAGAAAAGTGAATCTCTTAAATTTATACTACGGTAATTCAACTAAATTACATAAATTGTGTACTTCGAATTCTTTTTTGACATGAATGTCGGACAAATTATTAAATCTATTATTCAAACTAGCCCGTGCATTGCACGGGCTACCAACTAGTATATAATAACTGGTGACTCAATGGGTGATTCATGGCTAACTTTCCCATTTGAGCATGAGCAAGAGATAAATTGAAAAACAAATTGCAAATGGAGAAGGATGACATGACCTTTTTTATAATTAATTTATTTAACTTTTGTTATGTGTTAGTCTAATTTATATTTTGTTTAGTGATTTAATTTAATTTAACTCTCCAACTAAGTTTCTCTCCTCCACATAGATTAGCCGTTAATTTTTTTTGAATTTTTGTAAAAAAATTACAATTTAATGAGTTGACTGAAAAAAGTCAATTTAATGATGCAAATATAAATCGGGGTTCAGTTCAATGAAAAGAAAGTGATTTAATCCATAATTGAAGGAAAAATAATAGTATAGTACGTACAACCCGATGAAAATTAAAGTTGTTGTTATTCAATTTCTCTTTATTTTCACTTATGTTACATATTATGGGCTTTTTAAGTAAAATAATACTATAGATATAAATTATATATAAAAAATTATGTACTAATAATATAGAGAACGTGAAAAAAAATTCAAAAGTGAGATTTATCATTGAAATTTTTATATAATGCACATGTAGTCCTACTATTGTTGCATAAGTTTTGTGTATAATTTGTACACATAAAATTATAATTTTAAGTATTCGAAAACCTTGTATTTCTTTTTTCTGCTTCTTTAAACCATGAATGTTTAGAATACATTTGTACCATCATGGCCCATAATCATATACCCATGGACTCATAGCCCTTAGTTTAGTTTGCTTTGACCCGTTTATATCTCCCAATGTACTTGGGTCACCACTGCCAAGTATTCTGATTCTCCACCCATCGTTTCTTCAATTTTATTTGCTTAATTCAGAAGAAAAATGTACTAAGAATCTGATACTTTAGTCATGTTTACAAAAAATTCGTATGCATGCACATTGTCTCCCTTTATTGATACTCCATTCTTGCTACTAAATATGGTCAAGCGTAAACACAAATTAACTTTAAAAAAAATCAACATTCAAATTATAAGATCATCATTCACTTTTAAAAGTCAATTTGATATATTTTTAAATTTAAAATTGAGATAATTTATTAAAAATTATATAAAAAATATATATTACAAAGAATAATACTTTTGCGATAGTTTAAAATATTCATCATTGTATTTGACTAAAATTAAAAAAATTAATAACAATTTTGATTTTGAAATGTTTTTAGTTGACTTTAAAAAGTCAATAATGATCTTATGTATTTTAGAGCGGAGAAAGTATATACATATCAATTTCTTTAGTGTGTTTGTGTGTGTGTGTATATATATATATATATATATATATATATATATATATATATATATATATACACACACACACACACACTTATATGTTATTCCACAAAAATATGCAAGACATTTATCATGATAACAAGACAAATAGTACTACCAAGACTAAAATCGAGTTATTTTGGTTAGTCGTGAGATTGGTAGTTTATGCAATTAATGTGTCCTTATAATATATTTAATGTATTCTTTAATTGATATATACATTGTATTATAGTTTTTACTTTTAAATTTACCAATAATATACTATTATGACCATTAGCATTCGTAATTGATCATGAACCTAATTAGTATAAAGTTATTTCATTCAACTTACTCAATAACATTATAAATAGAATTATGACTACACAATAAATTAGTAACAATTTTTTTATAAATTCACTATGAAACAAGAACAATACTATGCTATTAGATGAAGAGGTACATGTTATTTTTTTCAAATAACAACATAACTTATTTAAAAATTGACCGTCACGAACAGAACAATCCATAAAGAAATATGACCATAATTTCCTTTTCAATATTTAATGTAACATATATCCATCATGTGGGATTAAAAGTAGCATATTATAATGACTTTATTTAAAATTATTATTATTATTATTATTATTATAAATATTTGTTCAAATATGTGGTTTTTAGAGTTTGTCTCATATGTAGTTTTTAACTTTATCGTGTTTTATACGAATTATCAAATTTGTATATATTTGAGAGAAAGCTGAGGTATCCATTTATGTCTTTTTCTTTCTTTCAAAAGGATAATAAATTACCTCAAAGTGAAATATGCAGTTTAGGATTTTAAATGTGAGATAAAATTGGTGCATAACGGATCGAGTATTCTTTTTATTCTACGTTCAACAATTTACTTAATTGTTCTTGGAATATATTCCATTACGTGGTCACATATATCTCCCAAATTATTCTAATAAACCCAGTTTTCTAGTCCTACCTAGAAGAAAGTAAAAGCTTTTTGTGGGTCTTTATATTCTTTTAACACAAGAAAATTAAAGAAGAATTGGTGGACAATAATTCATAACATCTGAAAAAGAAACATACCAATTGGGCCCTATAAAAAAAAGCCGAAAAACTCCACACATTGAGAATTGTAGAAAGACCAAAAAGCAACCCCCATTCTCATTCAAAATTCCCCCACACCCCACCAAACTATACCATCAAAAACAAAATGAAAGAAGCACAATTTGTAAAAACAAACAAAAAATGTTGACAAGCCTTCAACAACACTACTCCACTCCCAAACTCTCTTCACTCTTCTTTCTCCTCTCTTTTTTCCAAGTTAAAGCCCACATCTTCATGTATGCAGGCTGCTCTCAAGAAAAATACCAACCCAACTCACCCTTTGAAACAAACTTCAACTCTTTACTCTCCTCAATGGTCACCTCTTCCTCTCAAGCCTTATACAACAACTTTGCCCTAGGAAATGACACTTCAACCTCATCGGAAGGTGCGATTTTCGGATTATACCAATGCCGAGGCGATTTAAAGCTAATCGATTGCTCAAAATGTATCCAAAGCGCGGTTAGTCAAATAGGTTTAGTGTGTCCATACACATATGGAGCTAGTTTACAACTAGATGCATGTTTAGTAAGATATGAGCATGTAGATTTTTTAGGGAAAGTTGACACAAGCCTTAGGTATAAGAAGTGTAGCAAAAGTGTGAGTAATGATGTGGAGTTCTTTAGGCGTAGGGATGATGTTCTTGCGGATTTGGAAACAGCAATAGGGTTTCGAGTTAGTGTTTCGGGTTTGGTTGTGGGTTTTGCGCAGTGTTTGGGTGATTTGAGTGCGGCGGATTGTGCTTCTTGCTTGTCGGATGCTGTTGGGAAGTTGAAAACCATGTGCGGATCGGCTGAGGCGGCTGATGTGTTCTTGGGGCAGTGTTATGCTAGATATTGGGCTTCTGGTTACTATGATTCATATTCAAGTATGTCCATCAATCTCTCTTCTTCTCCATGAAGCATGCAGAGCATTCAACCTATATTTACATTCACTTTAAGACATTTCCAAAATCATAACATTCGGCATGTCTCACAAAAAGAGTCGTATTTGTTAAAAAATTATTTTTGTAATAAATAGTCCTATTTGTTTGATAATAGTATAAATGACACGATATCCTCAAGTTTACAGTGACAATTTTATTATTACGCCCTTACTTAAACTAAACAAACAAATTTAAGGATAAATATATTCTTAAAGTTTGTAAATCATTCAACTGGGCTCATGTAGGGAGTAATAATTTTATTTTACAAAAGATGGTTTTTTATTTTATTTTATTTTTTTTCCTTCTTAATATGAATATAATGCTTAACCTGAATTCCACTGCAAAAAAGAAATGACTAATGAAATATAAAATGGATCTAAATTAAACTTGCAATTGATAGATTGCTTAGCATGGAACTTTGAGTGGAGCATAATAAGGCAATTGGTACCCTTAACTTTTAAAAAAGGAAGAATGACCAGATTAGGCTTTCCTTCAATTTCCTACCGTTCGTCTTATCTCACTTTTATTATCTTCAATTCTTTTCTTATATTTTGATTATCATTCAACTTAAACAAAGTATAGTGCTTCCACATAAGTGTCATGATGTGCCTTAAAGTTAAATGTTATATATGGCCAATAATATGTGTAGAAAGAATAAAATCCTAGATTCTATTATCATCCCGATGCAACTCTAAAGCTATTTAAAGAAATATTCTTGTCAGTTTTGTGCATTAAACAGACCACAAAACCAAAATGTTCTATCACTTACTAGTAGCAGCAGCTTTTTATTTATTTATTTTTATTTTTTTAAAGATTATTTATCTTTTGTTCTAATTATGAAATTTTCCTTTTGGCTCTTGTATAGGTTCAACCAACGATGACGAAGTCGGAAAAACAGTAGCCATAATCGTCGGTGTATTGGCCGGAGTTGCCGTTGTTATTGTTCTTCTTTCATTCTGCCGAAAAGCATGCCACTAGCTAGGTGAAGTCTTACTCCTCTACAAGTTATTTGTCATTGAGTATGGGATTAAAAGTTATTCAATATAAACTTCAAGTATTTTTTAGGGAAAAAATCAAGTCAAATTAAACTCTTATTTTTAGAAAATTAAATTATTATCTTCACAAGGATGCATATCAGGTGCTAATTAAGGACTTTGAGGAAATATTAATTTTTTTTAATATCATGGCTTGCATATATTTGTGTGTTTGCATATATATATATATATATATATATATATATATATATATATATATATATATATATATATACAGCCAGGATCAGGTCCGGACTCCCGGACCTGATCAAAATACGGACCTTAAATTTTTTTATTTTTTTTTTTGCACTTTTTTTTTTCAAAACAACTAAAAAAAAATATATAGGTATTTTTGGTACTGAAAAAATTTGTTAAGACACTGTTTTGGGTATGATTTGGATACATATAACAAAAAGTGTTGTACCGACTGTATAACACTGTTTGTTATATGTATCCAAATCATACCCAAAACATTGTATTAACAAATTTTTTCAGTACCAAAAATAACTATATATTTTTTTTTAGTTGTTTTGAAAAAAAAAAGTGCAAAAAAAAAAAAAAAAAATTGGGTCCGGATTTTATCAGGTCCGGGAGTCCGGACCTGATCCGGCCTCTATATATATATATATATATATATATATATATATATATATATATATGTTTGTGCATGTATGTGTATATATATAATTATATATAGAGTTTTTTATTTAATTATTTACTTGGCATATATGCATGCATGCAGGTTGTATATTTAAGATGAAGATGGTGGTTCTATTCAAGTTGTCATTACAAAACAGCAAAAGGCCCCATTAATCATGCCTGTTTTGAATTATTCTTGTAACAGGGCTCTTATTTCTTGCTTTTTCTACTTTTTACCCATTTTAATACTATTTGCGAAGTGCACAAAAAAAGGTAGTTTTTATCTCATGGCATAAAGCAGAAGTAGGGCTCTAATCCCCTATTGTCCATCACCTTCAAAAGAGCTGCTGATTCCATTTCAATCTTGCTGTCCATTAATTATATACCCTTCTTTTTTCTTTTTCTTTTTTTTTTGACTGTATTATATACCCTTCACCAACTTATTCTGTTGGATTATTTATTTACTTATCTATTTCTGCTATAAAATTAAGTAGGTGGATAATCCAACTGGAACATACTGATATATCGCTTTTTAAAATCAATAGCAGAGGTTGCATAAAATCCTTGCCAAATATATTCTCTTATCCTGATATTCTGGTAAGGCTCATGCAAAAAATTAATAATTAGATCTTTTAATAATTAGGTCGCCTTCCAAATATTTTTTTGATGGACTAAAAGAATATCTAATTTAAACCCAAATTTAAGCTTTACACCTGCTCGTGACTCGGTCCATTATCCTGATTTTATTACTTTTTAAAAATATTTACTTGGTCTTGTTTCTATTAAGTTTTGGATTAGAATTCACTTCGTTACGTTATTCTTCTAATTTCTCCTAATATATATTTAGTAACATAAATATTACATTTAACGGTCAAATAAAATCCTCACTAAATATGTATTAAAAAAAATTAAATGATAAATATAATAAAAGAGATCTTAATCGAGGTTATTTCTTAATCAGTCAACTCAAAATCATCTAAATCTTTATTCTTGGAATGTTAAGGGTGCCACCAACCCATCTATTAAATATAATAATTATCTATCACTTTTTTTTAAAATATAAAAAATTGATCCACAACAATTAATATTATCATAACAATATTAATAGCATCACTTTAAAAATCATTTTAAAACTTTGAATCAGCTTTCTTGAACATCGTTCCATAAGCCTGTGACTTAATTATAAGGCAGTTTTCTAAAAACTGGTCTAACTATTAACATTTATATATGCCTATAATCTATATTATAAAAATCTAACATTCATGTTTTCATTTAATAAGCTGGCTAGCTGCCATAAATTGGATCATCATTGTAATAAGATGAACAAAGGATGGGTATTTAGTAGTTGTTGATCTAATTGATATTGCCACAGCAAAAAGATATTTAAAAAAAAAAAATTATACATTTAGCGTTAATTTTATAATTTTTCTAATTACGCTTAATATTTTAAATGACATTTATTAATCTGACAATAACATTTTTATTTTGATAATATACCAATCTTTTTATTCATCAATTTTACTGTTCTTGATACGTTTCCCAAAAGGATGACCCCTCTATAACGTACCGAAACAATACAACTGCAATTACACATTAACAATTGATTTGCAGTACTAAATAAACACCAACATTCACTGATTTTGCAACAAATTAACCAAATCACACCAGAAATTAATCAAAGACTAATAGTAAATGTGATGCATCCATACTTAGTACTTCCTACTACAGGTATGATAGTCACTATATACTTATTCAAAGTTTATTATACATTATTACACATTCACTGGCTTACATCAAGTACAATAATACAACTCAAGTCTTACTTACACTATACAAGAGTTCTACAATACCACCTCGTTAATTATTAAATTAAACAATACAAAATTAATTATTTATTCTTCCTTGTTGGCTTTACCCTTCCCTTTATCTTTTACACCCAATCCTTCAGGTTCCCCAGACTTAACTGAAAACATGGAAATTTGACGAAAGAGTAAGCAACTAATTTGCTTAGCAAGTATATAAAATATCAAGAACTAAATGATAAGGGAATTGAATAATTGAATGCAAATTAAATCAGAATAATAAATGAGAATAATGATTAACAGAATGATGAACAAATTTAAATTGACGAGCATCAAATAAATTTTCTTTTATGAACTGAGTAGTCATAAGGACCAAGAACGTAAATGTCCCACAATTATATAAATTGTTGACTCTCCATCTCCACAGGCATTTTAGGGGATCAACCTATCGTACCCTATGTTATGCACAATATTATCTCCATAAGTCGAATTTGTCGACAATAATATCCACTTTATAAAATAGAGTTGTTCAACTCAGTCAAGATTCTGCCCAAAACAATTTGATTTGAAAAACAAATAATATAAATTCTTAATTTTAGAGTAAGCCAAAACAATGACTTTCTCTACAAATAAATCAGTAATATTTAAAATAATTTAGAGTTCAACAATTCTTGCAAATATATTTTAAAATTTAATATCGTATGATAACAATTAACTTGAACGAAATATTCAAAATTCAAGGAACTTTTATTAGAAGCAAACAGATGCTTAAGAAAGTTGTACAAGTTTAGAAAACTTGCAATAATTCAGAAACTTACACAGAATAATAAATTTGTACAAGTTAGGAACTTACTCAAACTGAGAGAACTTGCACAATATACAAAATTTGTGTAAGTTAGAAAACTTACCTGTTTTTCGTTGACTATTTTCTAGCTCAATAAATATTTTTGGCAATTGACCTACATCATTATTCATAAAGGCCAAAAATATTAATCTATCATTTCTTCATTTTTAATTATTTTATTCTTAGTTAATAATTATCCGAATTCTTAAGTCAAATTTATTGAGTATCATAATATTAATCATATTAATTAAATATTAAACATTTATTTATTTACTCTTATAAAAATTACAAAGCCATACATTATGTACTAAATAAAAATAATAGTTAGAACCATACCTTCTAGTTTTCTTTTCTCTTATTACCTTATTGATTTCCTATTTTCCATCACTTTCTCCTTACTTTCCGAATGTATAGCCGTGACCTCCCTTTTTTTTCTTTTGTCCTCCTTTAAGTATGGGAGATGTGTGTGTATCTATATATATATATATATATAGTTATATATATATGTATATGTATATATAGTTATAATTATACACATACTCTCACTACTGATAATTATATATATATAGTTATACACGTACCCCCCCCTATTTGAAGTCATGTATATATATATATATATATATATATATATATATAACTAGTTAGGGGTTAATTAGCATTTTAACAAGTTAAGAAGTAGGAAGAACGTGTACATACTTTAAGAATTAGAAGATAACCAGTCCTATAATAATCTAGTAGTATAACATGATATATATATATATATATATATATATATATATATATATATTTTATAAGCTAAAAACAAGACATTTGTATATCTATATATATATATTAGTAAAATACTTGTAGTGAATGTGTATGCCAACTTCTTGAATCTTCCTTAAAAAAATGATCCTTATTTCATTATTGCTCCCTGATTTCAGCCGACATGCTCCCTTCCTAAATTCCTTGTGCAAAACCATTTTCTCCATTTTTTTATTGACAAAAGTCAAAAGTATCCCATTAAAATTTAAATGTACATTTATAAACTTCATTTGTATAATAGAATGTCTCGAATGTTACATTCTCCCTCCCTTATAGGGATTCCGTCCTCGGAATCATCATTATGATCTACTTAAACAGATAGGGATAATTTTGTTTCATCTTTTTTTCAAATTCCCAGGTAGCTTCTTCTCGTTGCTGATTCCTCCAGATTACCTTCATCGAAAGTATAGAATTACTACTGGAAAAATATATAAAAGATCGTTGGGCCAGACGGGTTCTCCCATGTTCCTTAGTACCTACTCTTTTCTATCCACGATCTGCACATGAACTTCTTCGTAGCTCAAATCTTTCTCGATCTGTATAGGGTCATAAGTTATAACATGCTTATAGTCAGGCTTATAGGGATGTAATATAGATACATGAAACACATTATGTATGTGTTCTAACTCTAGAGGTAACGCAACTTCATATGCTACTTCTTCCACTCTCCTTAAAACTTCAAAAGGGCCAATAAATCTTGGACTCAATTTTCCTTTCTTCCCAAACCTTATCTTTCTCTTCCATGGAGATACCTTTAAAAATACATAATTTCCCACTTCAAACTCTTTCTTTTTCCTATGTTGATCCGTATATTTTTTCTGTCTATCTTGCGCCCCTTTTAATCTGATACGGATTACTCGAACTGTCTCCGCTGTCTGCTGTACGATTTCTGGTCCGAGTAGTTGACGTTCCCCTACTTCATCCCAACATAAAGGCGTTCTGCATTTCCTTATATATAAAGCTTCATACAGTGGCATCTCAATGCTAGCATAATAGCTGTTATTATAAGTGAATTCTACCAACGACAAATGATCGTCCCAGCTCCCTTTGAAATCAATGGCGCATGCTCTCAATATATCTTCCAGGATTTGAATTGTTCTTTCGCTTTGTCCGTCCGTTTGAGGATGGTAGGCTGTGCTCAACCTCAATTGCGTCCCCAAATGATTCTAAAGACTTCTCCAAAAGTTTGACGTGAATCGCGGGTCTCGATCAGATACGATGGAAATTGGAACACCGTGCTGTGGAATAATCTCCTTGATGTGGAGCTTGGCTAATTGATCCAAGCTGTATTTTACTTGGACTGGTAAGAAGTGCGCGGATTTGGTTAATCGATCCACTATTACCCAAATTGCATCATAACTTCCTCCTCCCTGTTCTACTCCTTTCCTTGGACAATTTTTAATCTAGTGATCCAGCGCACCACAAATGAAACATCCGCTCTGCTTTGGACTCGTGTAATTGGGAGCTATATGGCCTTCCTGACCACAATTGTAGCATACACTCTTTCCTTTCAAACATGCTCCAAGGTGATTCTTTTCACATTTCTTACATGCTTCAATCTTCCTCCTAGCTACTCCTTCATTCCATTTGTTGTTGTTATTATTACTATTCCATTTCCTTTTAAAAATCCCTCCACCTTCGCTATTACTACCTTCACCCTTATTTTTTCCTTCAAACCTTTTCTTTTTCTATTCCTGAGTATAAGTTAAAGCTTCACTTCCTCCCTCTGCAATTATCGCCTTTTCTAATAGTATATCGAATGAGTCGATTTATAACACAACCAATCTACTGAACAACCAATGTTTTAAACCCTGTTCGAATCGTCTTGCTTTTCTTTCTTCTGTATTTACTTGATGTGGGGCAGATCTAGCTAACTCATTAAATTTTGCTGCATATTGTGGTACTATCATATCGCCCTATTTAAGTTCTAAAAATCACATCTCCATGCGACTTTGCATACTTTTGGGGAAATAATTTTCGAACTTGAACCTAGTCCAAGGTATCACACCATCCCCGACCCTATGCTTATTTGCCTCCCACTAGAAATTTGCCTCTCCTTTCAACATGTACGAA
Source organism: Aralia elata (assembly GCA_034770075.1). Lineage (NCBI taxonomy): Eukaryota > Viridiplantae > Streptophyta > Magnoliopsida > Apiales > Araliaceae > Aralia > Aralia elata. Next base: position 87,780,799 of record CM068388.1, read on the forward strand.
GCAAATAATGTCTTTTGGTCCTCCTCAACTTTAGCTATTGCAAACGCTTTTTCAATTTCTTTTATCCAAGCTTGAGCCTTTATATGCTCAGTGGTTCCTTTAAATTCAGGTGGACCTACATTCTTAAAATCTTAGAAGGTAGTTGGTGTGGTTTCGTCAGTATTATTTGTTGCTGCTTCATTATTTATTGCCTCGTTAATGTTAATAGTTCTTGATCTTCCTCGTTGCATTTTCTGTTTAATATAACAACATATCATTATACAAATCAAACAAGTAATTAATTAATACATTCATCATCCACAAAACATATTTCATAAAACATATAATAATATTATACATCATTCTATGTACATTTATTTTTTATACAATAGTTAGTTATTTTACATATCAAACTCTAATTTCTTACATATGTTATAATTAGTATATATATTAGTAAAACACTTGTAGTGAATGTGTATGCCAACTTCTTGAATCTTCCTTAAAAAAATGATCCTTATTTTATTATTGCTCCCTGATTTCAGCCGACATGCTCCCTTCCTAAATTCCCTGTGCAAAACCATTTTCTCCATTTTTTTATTGACAAAAGTCAAAAGTATCCCATTAAAATTTAAATGTACATTTATAAACTTCATTTGTATAATAGAATGTCTCGAATATTACATTCTGTCGCCCTTATAGGGATTCCGTCCTAGGAATCATCATTATAATCTACTCAAACAGATAGGGATAATTTTGTTTCATCTTTTTTTCAAATTATCAGGTAGCTTCTTCTTGTTGCTGATTCCTCCATATTACCTTCATCGAAGGTATTACCTTGTTCCTTAGTACCTGCTCTTTTCTATCCACGATCTGTACATGAACTTCTTCGTAGCTCAAATCTTTCTCGATCTGTATAGGATCATAAGTTATAACATGCTTATAGTCAGGCTTATATGGATGTAATATAGATACATGAAACACATTATGTATGTGTTCTAACTCTAGAGGTAACACAACTTCATATGCTACTTCTTCCATTATCCTTAAAACTTCAAAAGGACCAATAAATCTTGGACTCAATTTTTCTTTCTTCCCAAATCTTATCTTTCCCTTCCATGGAGATACCTTTAAAAATACATAATTTCCCACTTCAAACTCTCTCTTTTGCCTATGTTGATTCGTATACTTTTTCTGTCTATCTTGCGCCCCTTTTAATCTGATACGGATTACTTGAACTGTCTCCGCTGTCTGTTGTACGATTTCTGGTCCGAGTAGTTGACGTTCTCTGACTTCATCCCAGCATAAAGGCGTTATGAATTTCCTTATATATAAAGCTTCATACGGTGGCATGTCAATGCTAGCATAATAGCTGTTATTATAAGCGAATTCTGCCAACGGCAAATGATCGTCCCAGCTCCCTTTGAAATTTATGACGCATGCTCTCAGCATATCTTCCAGAGTTTGAATTGTTCTTTCGCTTTGTCTGTCCGTTTGAGGATGGTAGGCTGTGCTCAACCTCAATTGCGTCCCCAAATGATTCTGAAGACTTCTCCAAAAGTTCGACGTGAATCGTGGGTTTCGATCAGATACGATGGAAATTAGAACACCGTGCCTTGGAATAATCTCCTTGATGTAGAGCTTGGCTAATTGATCCAAGCTGTATTTTACTTGGACTGGTAAGAAGTGCGCGGATTTGGTTAATCGATCTACTATTACCCAAATTGCATCATAACTTTTTTGAGTAGTTGGAGGTCCCACAACAAAATCCATAGTAATATGCTCCCATTTCTTCCCAAGAATTTCTAAAGGTTGAAGTAGACCACTGGGTCACTGATGTTCCGCTTTGATTCTTTAACAAGTTAAACATTTGCTGACCCAATCCGCAATTTTCCTCTTCATTCCTGGCCACCAGTAGTATTGTTGCAGATCCTTGTACATCTTCGTGCTACCAGGATGTACTGTAAATTTAGAATTATGAGTTTCCTATTAAATTTTTTCTTTTAACTCTAATATTGAAGGTACCCATATCTTGTCTTCAAATCGTATGATACCATTCTTATCTATTCTGAATTTCTCATCATCTTTTTTTGCTATTCGTTTCCTTATTCTTTCATAATCCTCATCTTTTATCTGGAGTTCCTTAACTCTATCCCATAAAATCGGACAAATTTCTATTGTGTACAACTTCTCAGAGCATTCTCCTGCCCTTTTTACTTCTATTTCCAGTTTCTCAAATTCTTTTATTAACTCATCTTGAACTGTTAATTTCATCATCTTCTCTTGATTTTTCTGGCTTAAAGCATCAGCCACAATATTTGCTTTATCTGGATGGTATAAAATTTCACAATCATAGTCCTTGATTAACTCTATCCATCTCCTTTGTCTCATATTTAATTCCTTCTACGTAAAGATATACTTCAAACTTTTATGATCTGTGTATATCTCACACTTTTCTCCATATAAATAATGTCTTCAAATTTTTAACGCAAACACGACTGCTGCTAACTCCAAATCATGTGTGGGATATTTTTTCTCATAATCTTTCAGTTGTCGGGATGCATATGCAATAACTTTTTCATGTTGTATCAGTACATATCCCAACCCTTTATGCGAAACATCACTATAAATCACAAAATCACCAGTATCGTCTGGTAAAGATAACACTGGTGCCGTGCTTAATCTTTTTTTCAATTCCTTGAAACTTTCTTCACACTTATTTGACCAAATAAATTTTACTGACTTCCTCGTCAAGTTGGTTAATGGTACCGCTATCTTAGAAAAATCTTGAATGAATCTGCGGTAATATCCTGTTAATCCTAAGAAACTTCTAACCTCCGCCGGTGTCTTTGGTCGTTCCCAATTTATTACTATTTCCACCTTCACTGGATCTACAGAAATCCCGTCTTTATCAATTACGTGATCTAGGGATTGAACTTTCTCTAATCAAAATTCACACTTGAAAAACTTCGCATACAATTTCTCTCTTCTTAAAGTTTCCAACACCAATCTCAAATGTTCCTCATACTCCTCCTTTGTCTTTGAGTAAATCAAAATATCATCAATAAATACGACTACAAACTTGTCCAAAAATTTCTTGAACATTCAATTCATCATATCCATAAATACTGCAGGGGCATTTGTTACTCCAAACGGCATTACCAAAAATTTATAATGACCATAACGGGTTCTAAATGCCGTCTTAGGAACATCTTCCTTTCATACTTTTAACTGATGATATCCCGATCGTAAATCTATTTTTGAAAAATATTTAGCTCCTCTCAGTTGATCGAACAGATCATCAATTCTTGGTAATGGATATTTATTCTTAATAGTGACCTTATTCAACTCTCGGTAGTCAATACAAAGTCTCAAAGACTCATCTTTCTTTTAACGAACAACACTGGTACTCCCCACGGAGACACACTAGGTTGAAGGTATCTCTTATCCAGTAATTCTTGAAACTACATCATTAATTTCTTCATCTCTACCGGAGCCACCCTATACGGTGCTTTAGAAATAGGTCCTGTCCCCGGTACTATATCAATTATGAACTCGATTTCCCTATCTGGTGGAATACCGAGTAACTCGTCCGGAAACACATCTCCAAATTCCTCTACTACCAGTATCTGCCTTAACTCCATACCCTTCCATTGAGTATCTACAATATGGGCCAGGTACCCTACACATCCTTTCCTAAGTAGTCTTTTTGCCTGCATAATAGATAAATAACAAGATTGCCTAGGCGAACAACATCCATAAAATACTACCTTGGACTGTGACGAGGTCACAAGATGCACACATTTCTTTTGACAATCTATAATCGCGCCATGACTGTTTAACCAGTCCATTCCAAGTATCACATCAAATTTCCCTAGTTTGATTGGAATTAAGTCTACTAGCAATTTATATCCCCTTATATCCATGCAACAATTTTTATGTACATAATCTACATGAATTACTTGGTTATTAGCTACCTCTATATTCAAGGGATACTCTAATTTCTCTTGAGGCAACTTTAATCATTGTGCAAACTCATGTGATATAAATGAACAGGTAGCACCCGAATCAAATAATATATAAGCATTAATATTATTGACCAGAATAATACCTGATACCACATCCTTGGAGGCCACTGCATCCTTGATCGTCATGTTAAAAGTCCTTGCTGTTGATCAGCCTGGGGCTGGAAGTCCTGTTATTGCTGGCTTGCTACCACTATTTTTACTTCCTCCTCCCTGTTCTACTCCTTTCCCTGGACAATTTTTAATCTGGTGATCCAGCGCACCACAAATGAAACATCCGCTTTGCTTTGGACTTGTGCAATTGGGAGCTATATGGCCTTCCTGACCACAATTGTAGCATACACTCTTTCCTTTCAAACATACTCTTAGGTGATTCTTTCCACATTTCTTACATGCTTCAATCTTCCTCTTAGCTATTTCTTCATTCTATTTGTTGTTGTTGTTATTATTACTATTCCATTTCCTTTTGAAAATCCCTCCATCTTCGCTATTACTACCTTCACCCTTATTTTTTCCTTCAAAACTTTTCTTTTTCTATTCCTGAGTATAAGTTAAAGCTTCAGTTCCTCCCTCTGCAATTATCGCCTTTTCTAATAGTATATCGAATGAGTTAATTTATAACACAACCAATCTACTGAACAACCAATGTTTTGAACCCTGTTCGAATCGTCTTGCTTTTCTTTCTTCTGTATTTACTTGATATGGGGCAGATCTAGCTAACTCATTAAATTTTGCTGCATATTGTGGTACTATCATATCGCCCGGCTTAAGTTCTAAAAATCGCATCTCCATGCGACTTTGCATACTTTTGGGGAAATAATTTTCGAACTTGAACCTAGTCCAAGGTATCACACCATCCCCGACCCTATGCTCATTTGCCTCCCACCAGAAATTTACCTCTCCTTTCAACATGTACGAAGCAAATAATGTCTTTTGGTCCTCCTCAACTTTAGCTATTGCAAACGCTTTTTCAATTTCTTTTATCCAAGCTTGAGCCTTTATATGCTCAGTGGTTCCTTTAAATTCAGGTGTACCTACATTCTTAAAATCTTTGAAGGTAGTGGTTGGTGTTACAGTTTGATTCACGTTTGCTAGATCACCTAACCATTCTTGAAGTGCCCCTATTAACAAATCCACGAACTGTTGTAAGGGATTAACATTACTCGAGGCTTCTTTATGTGTATTAGTAGTTGGTGTGGTTTCGTCAGTATTATTTGTTGCTGCTTCATTATTTATTGCCTCGTTAATGTTAATATTTCTTGGTCTTCCTCGTTGCATTTTCTGTTTAATATAACAACATATCATTATACAAATCAAACAAGTAATTAATTAATACATTCATCATCCATAAAACATATTTCATAAAACATATAATAATATTATACATCATTCTATGTACATTTATTTTTTATACAATAGTTAGTTATTTTACATATCAAACTCTAATTTCTTACATATGTTATAATTATACAGAAAAAGATGAAAGTACCTATATACATAAATATGCTCCGTATAAAAGTAGACTTTCACATATTACACAAATAACCCTATTTCTGCGGCCTCTCTATGTTCTTGTTCCATTATGAACCAAACCAGATCCCTACTTATGGTGTGAATTATCTGACTTTCCTCTATTGGATAATTCATCGCCCTATCCAGAACTCGTTCATAGGAAACTCTAAAGTTATAAACTGCCCAATCCATCATTCTCTTCTTTCTCCTCAACTTTTCGTCTACCCCACCTAACACCGCCTCTACTCTGATACGAGTATTTATTTCGTATTCCAAATAGCCTCAAGTTCCTCTTCCCTTTTTTGTAACTGGTGAACTCATGACTCTAGTACCTGGGTCCGAACTTCTAGTTCTTGGTTTTTCTGTTCTAACTATTGACACTTAACTTCCAGTTTTGCGTTTCTCTCTTCTACATGATTGTTTCTAGTTCCTAGCTCTTGGTTTTGGGCTACCAATTCCTGATTTGCATTATTCAAGTTTTGATTTTGGTACTTTATTTGAAAGATCATTTCCTCTACCTGTTGAATCTTTTCTTCTAATTCTTTATTTTCATTTAATATCCCCTGTACCAAAGCATAAGCTTCTTCTAACACTAATCCTACTCCCTCAAATTCTTCTTCCCCTTCTTCCTCGGACAGCTTCCTTAGGGCCCTCCTCTTCTATTTCTGGATCTGCTATTGGTATTATGGGTGTAGTCTGAGGTACCTCATAAATGTCTCTAATTACTTCTTCTTTAGCCATTCTACAACATAAAAATAACTTAGTATATAAAAAAATATTAAAAGTACAATTTAAAAATTAATTCTTAATATTACCATATTATATCCTAAGGTTCTCTAACTTAAAGGTTATAACCTACAGCTATGATACCAACCTGTGACGCCCCCATACTTGAGTACTTGCTAGTACAGGTATGGTGGTCACTATACACTTATTCAAAGTCTATTATACATTATTACACATTCACTGGTTTACATCAAGTACAATAATACAACATAGGTCTTACTTACACAATACAAGAGTTCTACAATACCACCTCGTTAATTATTAAGTTAAACAATACAAAATTATTTATTTATTTTTCCTGGTTGACTTTACCCTTCCCTTTATCTTTTACACCTGATCCTTCAGGTTCCTCAAACTTGGCTGAAAACATGAAAATTTGACGAAAGAGTAAGCAACTAATTTGCTTAGCAAGTATATAAAATATCAAGAACTGAATGATAAGGGAATTGAATAATTGAATGCAAATTAAATCAGAATAATAAATAAAAATAATGATTAACACAATGATGAACAGATTTAAATTGACGAGCATCAAATAAATTTTTTTTATGAACTAAGTGGTCATAGGGACCAAGAACGTAAATGTCCCATAATTATATAAATTGTTGACTCTCTATCTCCACAAGCACTTTAGGGGATCAACCTATCGTACCCTATGTTATGCATAACATTATCTCTATAAGTCAAATTTGTCGACAATAATATCCCCTTTATAAAATAGGGTTGTTCAACTCAGTCTAAGATTCTGCCCAAAATAATTTGGTTTGGAGAACAAATAATATAAATTCTTAATTTTAGAGTAAGCCGAAACAATGACTTTCTCTACAAATAAATCAGTAATATTTAAAATAATTTAGAGTTCAACAATTCTTGCAAATATATTCTGAAATTTAATATCGCATGATAACAATGAACTTGAACGAAATATTCAAAATTCAAGAAACTTTTATCAGAAGCAAATAGATGCTTAAGAAACTTGTACAAAAGAATAAACTTGTACAAGTTTAGAAAACTTGCAATAATTTAGAAACTTTCACAGAATAATAAATTTGTACAAGTTAGGAACTTACTCAAACTGAGAGAACTTGCACAATGTACAAAGTTTGTGTAAGTTAAGAAACTTGCGTGTTTTTCGTTGACTATTTTCTAGCTCAATAAATATTTTTGGCAATTGACCTACATCAGTATTCATAAAGGCCAAAAATATTAATCTGTCATTTCTTCATTTTTAATTATTTTATTCTTAGTTAATAATTACCCGAATTCTTAAGTCAAATTTATTGAGTATCATAATATTAATCATATTAATTAAACATTAAACATTTATTTATTTACTCCTATAAAAATTACAAAGTCATACATTATGTACTAAATAAAAATAATAGTTAGAAGCATACCTTCTAGTTTTCTTTTCTCTTATTCCCTTCTTGATTTCTTATTTTCCCTCACTTTCTCCTTACTCTCCGAATGTATAGCCGTGACCTCCCATTTTTTTTTCTTTTGCCCTCCTTTAAGTATGGGAGATGTATATAGATATAACTTCAAATAGGGAGTACGTGTATAACTATATATATATATATATATATATATATATATATATAGAATGGTTTAAGAGCAGACCGGTTTTTAGCGACGTCGCCTATATAATAGGCAACGATTTTTATATTAAATAATCCGTCGCCTATTGTATAAGCGACGGAAAAACCGTCGCTAAAGCAGACCGGTCTGCTCTTGAACCGGCCCGTATATATATACACACACACAACTAGTTAGGGGCTAACTAGCATTTTAATAAGTTAAAAAGTAGGAAGAACGTGTACTTACTTTAAGAATTAGAAGGTAACTAGTCCTATATTATTCTAGTAGTATAATATTTATAAATCTATATATATATATATATATATATATATATTTAATTAGCTAAAACCAAGGCACTTGAATATCTATATATATAAATAATAGTCCTACTAAGACATTTGTAGATCTATATTAACTAGCTTAGGCTAATATATATATATATTAGCAAGATACTTGTAGTGAATGTGTATGCCAACTTCTTGAATTTATCCTTAAAAAAATGATCCTTATTTCATTATTGGTCCCTGATTTCAGCCGACATGCCCCCTTCCTAAATTCCATGTGCAAAATCATTTCCTCCATTTTTTTATTGACAAAAGTCAAAAGTATCCCATTAAAATTTAAATGTACATTTACAAACTTCATTTGTATAATAGAATGTCTCGAATGTTATAGTAAACGGTACACTGGTGGCAGGCTACCAAGAATTCCCCTCGATAAAACTCCCAACTGTGAATTTAGGTGCCTCATTTGCACTAGTAAGAACACGATATCCGCCCTATTTCACCCTCTTAGCCGTAGATGAACCGGGTCCAGTGTTCAGATACTCAACATAATACAATGTATTTAGTGCAAAATTGCCATTCCAAGGCATCCAACCATCGGGTCGGATATATCCATCAAGAAAATTCTTCATATAAACGGTCCTTGAATATTTTTTCCACGGCCTTCCAAGATAAGTCTCAACTGAACCCTGAACCGGTTTTAACTCATCAGCCGGTATAACCCGACAATTGCAGATAATAATTCCAGTGTTTTCATTTGGGTTGGATCTGTCTTGAGCCGTTATTGTGTTGGTTCCTTTTGGGGGTTCGGGGCCTAATGTTACAGTTTTGGAAGACAACAACAGTGTTTCCAAAAATGAAATCGATGGTTTCGTAAATGTCGCAATCTCTATAGAATTGTCTTTGGGAGTGGACATAGAGGGTGTCTTAGTACCCTTCAAAGCTGTATTGGTAAAATACTGAGAGATCAGAGCTGGACCAGAGTGCCGTCGCCTGGTGGTTTTGACCACCGGCGGTGTTTCTAAAGGTGATTCCTCGACCAATGAATCCCTCACCAACGACAGCTGCAATTCAATATATTCACGAGATATTCCTACCATGTCAAAAACCTCTCGTTATGTATATTTAACGACACAATATTATTTTTAATGATGACATTATGACATGGTTATTACAACAATTATTTTTTTGTTGCTAAGTATAATATTTTTGTTACTAAATAAGTTTCAATACACTTTAAAACTTTAAAATTTTCCTATTTTAGAACTTAAATCCCAATTGAGTTGAAAATATAATGGTAGAGAGCTATTTTAAAAGTATTTTAAAATAATTTGTTTATACATATTAAACAATTATAAGCATGTACATCATAGATGAACAATTGACGTACACATTTTAAAAATATTTTAAAATAATTTGTTTATACATATTAAACAATTATAAGCATGTACATCAGGATATGAAAATTTTTCCATGGGTTGTAATATTTCTTTTTCTTGTATTGCAATCAACTAAACCTGTTGGCTGCTTTTATATAGCTATTAATGGTCTATTCAAGCTTCTTCCTTTTACACTTTATCAAACCCTTGGAGTTAGTATTACTAATTGAGAAATGTTAAATTCACAACAAAAAATGTTATTTTTATAACAAAAGTGTCGTTATAGATGTACAGTGACGGTTAAAAAGTGTCGCTATACATCTATAACGACACTTTTATTGTAAAAATAATATTTTTTATTGTGAATTTAACAATTCCCTTACTAATTATCCCTTATCTCATTGAATGTCATGTATACTATTATAAGTCAGTTTTGACTAGAAGAAACAACATTATAATTGCATGCGCTTCTTATAACTTATTAATTGGCTAGTTGAGTGAACTTATTTATATCACCAACAAATACTCTAGCAGCTTAAAGTCATAGTAATATTTTTCTATAGCAGAGTTATATATTTGTCTCAATTCTATTGTAGCACAATAGATTATAATCCTGCATGTAGGTAAGGAAATTACACCTTGTTAGGGTTAGGGTTTCGTGTTGGCTGGAAAGGAGAGAAATCCACAAAGAGTACGGAACTGATTGATTGATTGAAGAGGGGAGAAGAACAGGTGGGCGATTACTCCAATGACACGTGGCAGAACTCCTAGAATCCGGAAACCGGGTTAGGGTAGCAGGGATTCCAAGAGCCTTCTAGAGTCTTCGAGTTGTGAGAGAGTTTCAAGTGTATTGAGCTTCCAAGAGTCTAAGTATAATGTCTTGAGAGCGATCCCCTTTTCTTAGAATAGAGGGGCTATTTATAGAGTTTTCTTGGGAAATAGTCACATGCAAGACACATGTTTTAAGGAAAATTCCCGAAATACCCTTTAATTATGTTTTAAAGGAGAAATTCCAGAAATGCCCTTTAATCATCAAAGTAATGCCCAAATTGTCCTGTTCTTCTAGCCACCAATCCAATCTCTCAATCAATTCCCAAAATGGGTCGCATCCACGGGTCTTCTGCCTTGGAACACGTGGAGACTTCCCTGGGTCTAGTACATTTAATTAGGTCACATGAACCCTAATTTGTACATTTAATTAGGTTTTTTGTAAACCCTAATTTGTACATTTAATCTAATTAGGTCATGTGAACCCTAATATACACTTGGACCCACACTGCACAACACTAATATTTAGAAGCTAATTGGCTCAGTAGTTTAATTCTTATCACAACCAATAAAGAACTACATGCGTCCAAACATGAGAGTTCCATTTACTTTTTAAGACATACTCCTTTACACAAAAATCTCATTATTTTAACTTCTTGAAATCAATTTAAATTTACGGAATCTCAAATTCAAAATTTATACAATTAATTTCATTTTGATTTTTGTTAATACTATTATATTTATTGTAAACTACTGCAACATACTACTAATTATAAAAAAATAATTTTCAACATTTAAACAATTACCTTAATTTTGTGTTTTAGAATTTCACAAATTAACTTTAAAAGTCACTGAACTTAAGACTGAGTCGAGGGATAGGCTCCTAAGAGGGCTTTCAAGGACCGGAGAGGGCCGGGTGGATTATACAGCTAGGGCAAATCGAAGGTTTTTCCATTGAAATTGGGCATGGACAAGTTTCATTAAAATGAGACTCTTTTTTTGTGGGACAGAGAGAGTATTTATATGTATATATAGAATAATGCTAATATAACTTACCACAGTGGTTGATCTGAAGGTGGTGGAGCCTCCGTCTACACTTCTGCTTCCAGTAATTATAGTCTTTCCAATACCATCACCCACAAGCGTAATATTCTTCAACTCAGTACCTATTTCAATGTTCTCCTTATACGTACCTGCCTTCACATATATCACATACCTTCCACTTCCTTTCCGCTTTGCCGCCGCGGCAACGGCTGCTACCACCGACTTAAAATTCCCAGAACCGTCCTGCGCCACCAAGATATTAGCTTGAGAACCCGGGGACGAAGCCTGCAAGAGCTTCCGGGGGGAAACCCAAGTTGGGAACTTACCCTTAGAAGTTGGCTTCTTATTATAAGTCCCTTTGTTCATAGCTAAAGTGTTTGTAATTAACATTGAGACATTATTGTTCAGTAAGGGCAATAGGTAATCACTAACCCTAGCTCATGGAACCCGGCTCGACACATCTCGAGATTTGTTAGAGCCGCGCTGAGCCATGTTTGTGCTTCAACTTGGCTACACTTTTTGTAAGGATTAATGGTTTTGTAGAGTTTGATGATTGTATGTTCATAGAGCTCTAGACAATCAGCCCATGCAGCCTTTTCACGCTTATTGCGACACTTTGGGCCAAGGCTCTTTGTGTTGAGCTAGGGCTAGTTTTAGCGACACTTTGAGAAAATCGTGGTCTTTTGTCAAGGGAAATACTCACAGGGTTGTGGATGAGGTGTTTTGCTACACATTGATTTTAATTCATCAGGTTAGTAGCCATAAATTGTGGGACAAAGAAAAAGGGACAAAAATATAAAATTGTCATTGTTTCTAGCATATTAAAAAAGGATATGAAAGTATTGGGAAAAGTGCACTTAAAATAATCTCAATCTCAGAAATTACTTTTCCCTCTTTGTGCAATTAAATAGGAAATCAACACACTCAATACTGAGAACAAAATTAACAAATAATCATTCACAAGCTGTAAGACACAATATTTAATGTGGAAAACTTTTAATGGAAAAAACCATAGGTCGAACTCCGATTGTCCACTATATCATTAATAATGGGCTTACAATAATCCTATCAAATTTTACGCTCTAAAACTTGAGGTTACTCAATCAATTAAGAGAGTACAAATTTACCTTTAATTAGGTTGAAAAATATAATTAACTTCACCACAAAAAAATACTCCAAACAATAAAGTCTTCTGGCTTTCAATTGAACGATGACATCAGATACTCATGAGCAACAAACTCTAATCTTCTCAATTTATTCTTTCGGCACATTCTTGCTACCGAACTTCTCTCATAATAATAAGAATCCCTCATAGCCTTATTTATAATACTCTTCATAATCCATTCCTATTAATTAAGGATTGGAAACAACTTATTCTCCTAATTAGATTAGGGATCACATTTACTTGTCTTGATCATCAACTTAACAAATAAATATTTTTTTAACTTGGATTCTTTTCATGGGTGAGGACCAACACCCAACAATTTCCCCCTCCGAACCCATGATCGAGAGGAGGAATGAGCAACCACAACTCCTTACTTGTAGTTAATTCCAATGAAATCTTGGCTCAACTCAATTTTTTTGAAATTTTTAACTATCTTTACATCCGATTTTGTCTCATCGGCATGGTTCTTGTGATCAATGGGTGTTCGACTCGATATACAACTCAAACTATTTGTTTTGAATTCGAACTCGAATAAAAACAAATATGTATTAAAATCCAAAGTTTTAGAATTGCAATACAAGATTTTAGATACAAAAATTACAAAAACTTCACAAGATTCTTAGAATTTTGAATCCTATTACATCATTACATGACTATTTAATGTTTAAAACTAAGCAAGTAGCAATAGCCAACATGTAACAACACCACCAAGTCACCAACCAGTAAAGCACAAGAAAAAGAAATGAAGAAATTTGTAAAACAAGGAGGATCAGAGGTAGACATGCACAACAGTCCAGTCTAGTTCTAGACCGGTCCTGAAAAAGAATGGTTTGATCAGTCCAATCCTAGGACTGAATATTGGTTTGACCAGTCCAGTCCGATCTTTTTGGCTAAAAAATCAGGACTAAATATGGACTGCAGTCTTATACTCCAGTTTTCAATCCAGTCTTTCAGTCTTTTTATTTTTTTTAAAAAAAAAATTCCCCCACTTTTTATTATATACCTATTTTACTTCTAAAAATGTAAAATTAAATAAAAGTAAAGTTAAAATGTAACTTAAAAAATACTTTACATATACTAATTAAAATTTTAAGTACACTTAAAAATTTTAAATGCAAATGATGAAACAAATCATAAATGTGTAAGTTGAATTCTTGAATATTGAATAATTTGAATTACACAAACAAAATAAATGTGAAATTTGTATTCCAAAGAAACTTACAAAAGTAATACAATTGTGCAATTACAAAAAATGATTAAATGTGTAAATGTATTTACTAATAAATGTAGAAAATTACAAAATTCAAATAAATGAGTAATTTCTAATAATTTATTAATTTTCTACACCTTCTAATAGATCGTCTATGTCGGGATCGGACTAGCCATCTTCAGTAAAAAAATTATCTTGTACTCCGTTCATTGCGTCCAATTACTTAGTGTGGAATTACTTTCGATTGCTAGGAATTTACTACAATGGTTGCACCTTGCCTTTTTAACACCATCTACTAAAACTTCAATGAATTTTGCCCAAGCATCCGCTCGCTGTTTAGAAAGAGAAGTCGGAATAGAAACCGTTTTATCGGTTAATGAAGGAATTATAGTGGAGTTGAGATTAGTACTTGAAGAAACCATAAATTAAAATAAATAAAAAAAAAAGAAATTGGAATTATAAGAACAAAATTAGAATGAAATTGAAATTATAAATATGCTAGAATAGAAACTGAAAATAAAATTGAAATAGTCGGTAGGCTTAGTAAAGAGAGAATGAATTGGTAGTAAAAAAGTGTAAGAATGATTTGTGAGAAAATTTGGAATTAAGTGTTAAATATTTATAGAAGTTGAAAAGGAGTTGTTAAAATATGTTGGATCAAAGTAACCTCAAAACTAGCCGTTATATAGCTGTTGGGAAGGGTAAGTTGGTCCAACAAATTAAAATAAGTTGGATTTTAACGGCATACCTGAAAAGATTGAAATTTCAATCTCAAAGGACTGATTTTCAGTCCCAAATTAGTCCTAAAAGAGCAGTCCTAGGAGCGGTCCTAATGACAGTCCAATTTTCAGTCCAATCCAATCTACTCTTCAGTTCAGTTCAGTCTAGTCCAATCCTATTCAATCCCGAGATTGGTTCGCTCCAGTCCAGTCTTTTACTCCTAAATCCTTGAACTGATCAAGGACCCCAAGCCCAGTACGGTCCTAACCGGTCCTTAACCAGTCCGGTCTTTTTCAATCTTTTTTCAATCTGGTCCAGTTCGGACTTTTGGTCTTCGGTCCTCTAATCGGAGGAGGGAAATGATCGATCAATCTTCTGAACTTTGAGTTCTGATTCTTCATTCTTCTCACTCAGCTTCCACCTTCAAAGCATCAAACTTGCATACTACAATTCCAGAAATAAAACAAGATACAATAGTGAACACTTAAAGAATCAAGATCATAATTTTAAAAATACAAAAGAATAAACATTTGGATTCATAGTTCCTTACCTCAAGTCTTCAATATTAATTGATTTGGGGTAAGAGGGGTTTTTATATAATACTCCCACTGTATTAGGATAAAAGTCTTCCGTTAACTTTTGTGGTCAAATTGATTATTTTTAAAATTAACAATAATATATATATATATAGAGAGAGAGAGAGAGAGATTTTTAAAAAGGCAAAAATTGAGATTTGTACTACATTGTATGTAGTTTATATTGTTTATAACTTTTTGAATATATTTAAAAGAATAATAAGATTATCTATTGATTTAAAAAATAGTCAATTTGACCATAAAAGTAAATAGATGACTTTTAATTTATCCTGAGAGGGAGGAAGAATATGTATTTGTGGAATAAAAGACCGAGTACTGAGTATATACCATGAATTAGGACTGAATCTCTTCGAATTCTCAATCATATTCACTCCTCATCAGAGCCATGCATGATCAAATTTTGATGTTTTTTTTATAGAAAATATGAATGAAAAATTAGTAAATACGTTGTTACAAGATGAAAAATTGAAGGCTCTTAGGTGTCTCTTACGCTTCTCTAGTTTCATTTATACTTAACTTGAGAGTAGGAGTGGAGATTTAAGAAATCAAAAATGACAGTACACTTCATATCTCTATTTAGTAGTTGAGAATCGCGAACTCTAAATGTAAGACCCCGAATTTATGAAATAAAAGTTTATTATTTTCTTTATGATTATTTTTCTAAATAGTGAAATGCTTAATTGTTATAAATGATAGTTAAGGGTGTTATATGCAAATTATCTGATAAATAGTGTCGGGGAATATTCCTTTTGTCGGGGAATATTCTTTCTGTCGGGAAATATTATATTCGGTACCGTACGACGGCGCCGAAATGGCAATATTGTCAACGATAGTGGGCCCCACAACGGGTTAACTGTCGGATATAGAAAGTGATAGAAATTGGCGGCAAAACTTTAACCGATAACTGTTGAAATAACCGGTGATAAAAAGAACAGTAAAACGCGTTATTCCACAGTAGCACACGGTATTCCACAGTAGCTCACGATGTTACACAGTGTTTGATATTATTGATTCAATAATTGATAAAGTAGCAATTGCACAGTATCTTGATTCAATAATTGTTAAATAGCATCTGCATAATATATTTTACTATTTGTCATGACACTGTAACTTATATCATTTGATAGGATATTTTAACATTATCGACAATGTCTAGAAATTCTGTCAAGGAAATGGGTTATTTAATTGCGCGCCATTTTTATGGAAGGCCCCCTCTTTCCTGGGAATAATCTGGTTGTCAGTATTGCGAGTATATGCTATCTGTGATATTAATACATTTAACACAATAATACAGAAAAAGGGATTTATTGTGATAATGGAGTTATTTTTATAATGGTTTTATCTTTTTGATAATGGAATTATCTTTTGATAATGGAAGAAAAAAAAATGGATGGATGATATAAATGGAAGAAAAAATGGATGGATGATATGAAAAGATTATGCCAAGGGTATAAGAGTAATAAACCAAGAAAATTTAGGGAAAAGACTATAATACCCTCACCTTGATTTTCCTATAAATAGGGAGGGTTTGCTTAAGAAATTTTCACACCTTCATTGCTTATACTTCCTCTCTCTCTCTCTAAATTTCTTAAGTTCTCTTAGTGTGCTAGACTATTGTGAGTATTTGTGAGAATACTAGTATTATCCGAAGTTAGTAAACTTTATAGAAAGTAACATCTAGTCACTTGTTAACTAAGGTAGAGAATATCATTTCTTTCATACTCATATATAATATCATTTGCTTTCATGTTCGTAATGATATTATACTCATAAAGGTTGTTATTCATTCTGTATTAATTTGTGGGGATAACCTGTCCGTGCGGTATGACGCATGCTTGGTGAATATCCTTTTATATTCATTCCTTATTATCCTGTGGGAATAACCTGTATGTACGAGTGTCGTACCTGGTGAATACCCATTGTATTCATTCCTTATTATTCTGTGGGGATAACCTGTATGTACGAGTGTCGTACCTGGTGAATAACCCTTTGTATTCATTCCTTATTAATCTGTGGGTATAACCTGTCCGTGCGGATTGACGCATGCCTGGTGAATAACCCTTTGTATTCATTACTTATTAATCTGTTGTGGAAATAATCTGTCTACGCGAATTATCGCATGACGGGTGAAAATCCATTTGCAGTTTCATATATTCTGTTATACTCGTATAACGTATCATTTCTTTTGTACTCTTTAAGGGATATCTTTTTCTTTCACATTTCTCCATTTATGATAAGAAATCTTTGTTTGTTTCCAAAACCTTATTTTTAAATGGAGAAAATCCCTGAAAATTAGTAGAATATTCATAATAGTTTGTGCTTCATCTAATATCTTTTCACTTGAATCTTTCTATTTCATTTTATACGTTATAGTTGAAGCATGAAATAATTTCTTGAATATCATTCTTGAATTTGACTCCACAATTTGGTCATCGTATTGGCAATTTGGTCAATCTTTGATACTGATTAAATTATAAAACTTTTCTTATCCTTAATCTCACTGTATCATTGTCATCATCCTCATCCTCATACTTAAATTGTGGTGATAGTTCTCTTTGGCCCGTAGTGCAAAGATGAACTGGCGTGACATGATTTTGACCAAACTGTGTATTGGTATAATCATGACTTTTGGTGTTACAAACAAAGGCGTATGGTGAAAGTTCTCTTTGGCCCGTAGTGCAAAGATAAACTGGCGTTTGGCGTCACTACAAGAAACTAGGGATATAGTGAAGGAAAATTTGTGAAGGAATTCATTCCTTCACATGATGAATTTTCTAGCGAGGGAACAATGAAGGAAAAAAAATTAGTGACAATATAGTTATTCTGAAAGAAACATCCTTCACAATTTAGATTTTTTCTTTCGCAAAATTGAAATGGTAGAAGGATGTTTGGAGCCAATCTTTGATGACAATTTGCGAAGAAAAATACTATTAATGAAGGAATTATTGCTCGCTATATATTATTGATGAGAGTTTTTTGCGAGAGATAAAGTTGGTCACTATTTTTTTAAATTAAGTTTTTTAGAATTAATTATAGTGAATATAAATTGTATTATATATAAATACATTAAATTTTTTACAGTAGTAAATTTACTTTAATAACACTTTTTTAAGTAACTTACAATATCGATTATTTCTTTTAATAAACTATAAAATAAATAATTTTACGCTACTTTAAATTTTAAAATTTCATACATTGATCATGACAAAAAAAAGAGAAAAAAAAAGAAAAAAATAGTGGCGGTCTTTTAATTTGTGGAATAGACCACAAATGCCAAAAAAAAATAAAAATACTCATATATATATATTCTACAAAAAGAGTTAAATATACATATTTTTACACTTCATACTCTAAAGTGTAAAAGCTCCGATCTCGTTACCGAACATTGTGATAAGCAAGCACAATGGACCTCATTTTATTTTCCGGGCAAATTTTCTACTGCACGTTACCAATTTAAAATATAATACGTTTTTACTGTATAATGATCGTAGTTGACTGACATAATTAATACAAATATACAGTAAACACAAAAATAAGATAAAAATCACAAAAACTATTTAAATTGACATTTATTCAACTAATGAACCCAAAATTAATAATTAATCAAATTAATTAAGTTTAATATAATTTCCTACTAATTAACTCAAATAAAATAATTTCCCACTACTTAACCCAAACCAACTTATTAACCTACTAATTAATCCAAATAAAATTATTAACTCAAGTAAAATAATCAACTAAACTAATTAAATCAAATTGAATAATTAGCCCAATTAAAATTAAAATAAAAAGTACAAACATAATTAAATTAAAAAGAAGAAAAAGAAAATTTAGGAAAATCGTGGTTACTGATTACTCCAAGGCTGAAACCAAAATATAAAAATCGCAAATCCCTAAATCCCCAAACCCTCAAATCGATCTTCATTCTTCACGATCACGACGGCGACGACAATGGCAACGACAAATGAGTCTTCGTGAAGCTGTAAAAATTTCAATTGAAGCAGAACATCTAAAAGGTGGGAGCTTTGAGACCTTCAGATCTACTGGAGCAATAGCAACGCGTCGAAAAAAAATATGAAGGAAAAAGAACAAAGAAAAAGCTAAGAAAGACACGAAGGAAGCTACCAAAATCATCAAGAATGTATGGGTAATTGTTTGGTTATTCTTCTAGATCGTGATTCTTCTACTACCCTTTTGTTTTTTTGGTTCTTATTGGTTGGTTCAAAGTTTTTTATGGGAGGGTACTATAATGGATTTTGGTGGTTATTTTTGACAAAAATGGAGACATAGTGTTGTTTAACTAAGGTTAATTGATACTTTGTGTTGATTAATTTTTGATTTTGACTTTGGGAATTTTCAGGCTTTTATTTTATTGATTGATTTTGATTTTGGGAATTTCTAGGCTTTTATGTAAGATTAAGTGAACCCCTCTAGTTAGTTGATACTTCGTTATTAGTCTGTTTTGTGGGAATATATTATCTTATGTTTACTCTAGCAGATTTTTAACTTTTATGAGGTCATAAATCACTGTTTGCAAATAAGTCTGCAGAACTCCGTAATATGTTCTATTGCTATTATATGCATACATAATCTCTAGAATGCTACTGGAGTAAATTGAAGAGGCTGTGATCAAAATGCATTTATAATTTATTTGTACCATCTATTTATCTGTCAAAGTTTCAAAGGAAAGCAATTCTAGATGACAGAGAAGGTCACAGAAACATGGTCAACATGGATGGGTTACTTTGAGAAAGTACAAAACTACGAGGGTGTTAAGCAGTGAAGTTTCATAGTTGAGTCAATTATGTTTTCTTGCCCCTTTCAAGTCTTAGATATTTATCACAATGATATCATGTGTTGTTCTTTAAAAGAGAAATTGTGGGTCAATGGCAGCCTCTTCTTGTTATAAATATTCTTCTTTCACCCATGTTTTGAGGCAATTGACCACAATATTTCCATTAATTCTAACAAAAGGACATTTTGGTTCTTGGGATAATAGGTTCTGAATACGGGTTCCTTGCGAGTGTTCAAATAATATTCTTGCAATAGTTTTGTAACTTCTGTCTTTGCTATGCCGATTGGGAAGAATCAAGTGGCATGGAACTTGATTACTCTTCATTGCATTTGCTTCACATTTGTATTTAAACTGGATTGTTGGTTG
The DNA here is from genome assembly GCA_034770075.1 of Aralia elata. NCBI lineage: Eukaryota > Viridiplantae > Streptophyta > Magnoliopsida > Apiales > Araliaceae > Aralia > Aralia elata. Next base: position 87,801,003 of record CM068388.1, read on the forward strand.
AAGCCTCAACTCATTTCAAAGACATACTTATTCGTATGGGGAGATATTTTAGAAATTTTGGTAGGTGTGTGACTGTATGGTGAGAAAGGTCATGACTAATTAGCAAATAGATATTGACCAGAACTTTCTACAGGAAAAATAGTGCAGAACATTAGATTTGCACTGAATATAAGAGTCAGTCATTTATGGGCATCAGTTAGGTGGAAAGGGTGTGTGACCATGAATTTTATCCACTGTTTCACGTTATGTGCTTTCAATGGACGTCTTCAATAATTTTGCTATTCAGCAAGCAAAAAATACAACATAAAAACAACATTAATACATAATTAGACTTGGTTCAGGGACTTCCATTAAGCTGATGAATTGAAAATCTTATAGTTGCTAACCATTGCATGTTATTTCCACATGAATATGCTTTATCTAGTAATTGAAAACAGGAAAAGTGTAACTGCTCTATTTTTTGTAATAAATCATCTCAATATCTAACTTTTGTGCCATCTCTTTCATATCTAGAAGAATGATGGCCATATCCAAAAAGTTATCCATGTCACTACATAGAAGGAATCTCTCTATTCAATCATGCTTCCCAGAAGTCAACTCGGCAAAGGCTAGCCAGGTTCCTGAGGATGGTGATATATGCATAAGCATGGAGCACTCTTATGATGACATTCATGGTGTAGAAAGGATTTGCCTTGATAAACATGGAATTTCACTAGCTCTTTTTGGTCTTTGTCCCTCTGTTGAATCAAACCATTCAATCCCGACAGAAAAAGGCAACACTTATCCATCAATTGTCAATACTCGTACTTCTAATCTTCGACCACAACAAGTTTTGTCAAATTTAACCACTGGTCTAGAAATGGCAGGAACTAATGAACAAGTCGTTATGGAACCATCTAAGTGGCAAGTTAGTTCCAGCTATCCTTCAATGGGTCGGAGTGCCAGATTTGATGAAAAACTAAATACCGGAGAGGCAGATGCATCTTCAAGTTTTCCACTAGCGACAGTGCTCTATTCAGGTGAAACTTCCCATTAACGCTTTTTTACATTGTGATGGAAAAAGTGTAGTCAACATATTTTTACATGCTCATTAAGTCAAATTGTACATGGAAAAGCATTTATAAAGTTACTCAACTGTAAGTAGGATTTTCATGACTTTTGCTTAAGTTGCCTTCTCAATCTTTGTGATTATAATCTCAAAATTTATTGAGATCCCTGCTCTTGAGCTTCCTGGTCTAGATTCTTAACATTAAATACAAGCTGGAGTGCAATCATGGTTTGGTGCTTGAACTTTTGCAGGGGAGATGAGAAGCAGTGGCCTTGGCGCCTATGTGACCCTGTACCTTGCTGCCGTTAAAGGTGATTGGGAAACAACTAAAAACTTTTTGAACTTATATCCACAAGAAGTGTGAGCTAAGATAACAAGGGCTTCAGTAACTGCCCTCCATATCGCAGCTGGAGCAAGAAAAACAAGGTTTGTAGAGGAACTGGTGAAAATGATGACCACCAGAGGACCTGGCATTGCAGAACCAGGTAGGAAACACCACACTTTGTTTTGGTAGGCATGTGACTGCATGCTGAGAAAGATCATTCCAAGCTTAAGCGCAGAGTATTACAATTAGAATGATTTGGAGGTCAATTCATTTCAGGAGAACATTGTATACTGAGAACATTGAAATGAAATTTTGGTGTTTATCTTGCATGAAGTTTACAAGCCCCAACTTTGATTTCCTTGAAGAAAATGATGATGAAGTGGACCTAACATGACACACTTTATTCGTTCTAGTTCATTGCTATTCTTTTAGGTCTCTTATGTTAGTTAATAAACATTGTAGGTATTATGGTCCTTGGGAGACCAAGATACAATAATAAATTTTGTATTTATCGTGACTCGAGCATTATCTATTTATATGTGGAGTATTAAGTTTATTAACTCTTTATGTATTAGCTTATCAATTAGTTTGAAACAAGTATGACAATATTTATATTTACCTGAAATATTAAATTTAATATTTCTTATAGAGATTAATAATAATAATAATAATAATAATAATAATAATAAAAATATGAAAATTTTGATTTGAAAATCAATTATAATTTCTAATGAATTTTGATTATTTAGCAATTAATTTTTTTATTTACAAATTTATAATTTGTGAAAGAATTTTTCTCTCACTAAATTGAAAAAAAAGATTCTCAATTTATAGTTAGTGAAAGAAAATCTTCCCTCGTTAAATAAATTTGTTCGTCATAATATATTATTTGTGAGAGAATAAAGCTATTCACTAATTTTAAATAGTCCTTAAAATATTATTAACGAAGGAAACTACCCTTTCACTAAATAACAATATTCCATTACTAAATATAATTTGTGAATAAAAAGTTATTCACAATATATCCTTCACAAAAAACATCTACTTACTACTTAGCGAAGGATACCCTATTGCGACGAGGTCTTATGCGAGCAATCGTGTGAAGGAAATATTTATTCGCAATAAATCTCTTGTGAGTGATATATTATGTCTTGTGAAGGATTTGTCCTTCACTAGATGTCCTTTTTGGTGTAGTGCGTGTTCATGACCGGTGATGTTACAAATAAATATCTTTGACACATAGTGCAAAGAGAGGCTATTAAATAATAAATTGTTGATTTGGTTGTTCATAAACAGGAATTGTTGATTGGTGTTACAGGGTTAAAATATTGGTGGTGATCCTTTAACTTATAGAAGATGGTAGATATTATAATCTACTTGACTCTTCTAATGAATTGTTCGTTCCGCTGCAGTTGTTGTTGTTGAACAAATATAAAATCTTTAAATCTCTGATTTATTATTGTTGAAGACTAAAGATAATTTTTATTCTTCATTATCTTAGTCATGATATTTCTACTGGGCTATTTGAGCTCACCCTTTTCAGTTTTGTCCCATTGTTCTTCTCAGGAAAGGAAAATGTAGCTGGGACTAGCCGGGAAGTGGAGTGATGGTCCGAGTTAGTGGTTGTCCTCATCAAGTTATGACATAGTTTAATAATGATTGTACTAGAGACTTAAAACATGTGTTGTCGTCTTTTTACGGCATTGTAATAATTTGGGTTTGGATACTGTGGTACCATACGGTACGATATTGTATGGAAAGTCATAGTATGTGTGTGGTCGTATTTTGCACGACAAATATTAGTTATAAATGGGAAAATTCGTATTTGTATTTGTATTTTTGTAGAATGTTATTGGCGACTCAAAATGAGTTGTGTGGACCTATTTTGGGGGCGTCACACTAAACGAACATGTTCGATCGATAAAGACTTGAACAAAGTAACGAACAGAGTACTTCTTCTCTCAAATATAAATTGTCAAAAATATCGAGTAAGAACTGGTGTCTCATAAGAGACTCGCTATTTATATGGATCTGAGCCCCGTTCATTTTTTCCCGAGTCGGACCAAGTCAAGTCTAACCCGTTCGGCTCGGTTTACAGCCTTAATTCTATTCTTAGTTACATTCTCACTATTAAAAAGAAAGCCCCTCCAATTGACTATTCCATCTTGAGACTAAATATCGAGGGCTTGTATTTACTGTTTGTGTGGTAAGAGTTCACTAATTAAATTCAATTTCATAAAGTTGACAAATTACGTATTCCAAAAAGTTTTAAGTTTTTTTTTTTTAAAATCATCCTAAGCAAACAAAATAAATATGAATCTACAATTCGATCAAAATAAGTTAAAGTGACGTAATTTTTTAATTTTTTATACTGTGTTAATCCTTGAATTATAAATAAGACAATAGAATTAAAATGTAACATTTATTATATCAAATGTAATAAAAATTTATAACACTGGTGTGACAATTTTATGCCAACCAGATCCGAATAACACATACAAAATATTTTTTTCCAATAAAATGACACCCGATTTAATTCTCACTCCATTTGACTACACTGGGCCTCATCTCCAATTTCGACCAAACATACAAACTTCAAACCGGCCCAATTACTTCAATTGAAACCAAACCCATAAACCAAAAACAGTGGAATACCAGAGTGAAGTCTGAAGCATAGTTACAAGCGCATTACAAGGCACAAAAAAACTGAAGTTTGCAATGCCCATTTCTTCTCTTCTCCTCTTTGTCATTACAAGTTTACAATTTACTCGTTCTATTTATTTTATGATGAAGATTACAATATATTCATAATTTTTTCAACAATAAATTTATTGTTTTAAATTTAATGCAAAAAAAAAATCAACAAAAATATGCCTAGATTTATTTTATGCAACTTTAATATTCATAAAAGGGAGTTAATGAAAATTTAAACTCTCTTTTTGGGTAAGGGAGTAATAGGGTAATATCCTAATAGAGAATAAATTATATATAGATAGCCGGTAAAACTAGGGTTTTAACACCTTTTAATAACAACATAACACATAGAAAATTTATGAGAAAATCAAGGAATTTGAATTGTATTGATAGATTTTGCATTTATTACTTTTCATAGTAAAACTGTTTAACATATGTAGTAAGAAAATTGAATAAGGCTTCCCACAATAACATCTCGAAATTGACACCAAAATCGCACCAAAAATTGACCAAACCGCACCAATTGAGTCGCACCAACTGGAGGCTCTTGCACCGCTCAAACGGCACTGCACCACTTTTATATATTATATATTTTTTTAGAAGTTATATAGGCCAATTCTTAAAAAAGAATATATTAGACAATTTTAATTATGCTATGCACTTTTAAACTTTTTGTTTGTGACTAGAAATATTTCTAATTGAATTGCAATAGTTTGAGCAATGTTGTAGCATTCATGAGTAACATATTTCAAACCTAAAACTTGTTGCTTGATGTTATTATGTTAATGTCATGTATGATTTCTTATACATAAAGATGAATTTGATATATTAAATATTATTGTTAACTATGTCAATTGGTTTTAGAACGAAACCGCACCGCAAGCTTTAAAACAACACCGCACCAATCTCAAGTGGTCATGTCATGTGTAGTTTTAGAATTATCAAACTGCACCCAAGCAGTTTCATATGCGGTTTGGGATTCAAACTGCACAATGTTCTACGCTAGTCTGACTAATATATATCATCTACACATTATTGTATATATTGTATACATTTTCCAACTAATTAAAATGCTCTTTTTATCCTATTTATAGAGCGAAAATAAAAATAAATAAAAAATCTCAACAAAATTCGTAATACGCTTTCCAAAGCTTGCCATCGGATTTTTTTATTTATGTTTATTTTTTATAGCTTCACCAGAAATTTAAAAGATAACATGGTAGGACACCCATGTTGGGCATCAATTGATTTGATATAACTCCTCCTTAATTTTATTAATAGAAAAGGTAAGAAAATAAATACAGAAAAAAAAGAGAATCCAATTTACCAGGGAAGAAGACGAGGCTCCAGCTCACCTTGGAACTAAAAAATATAAAGACTAGTTATACTTTTCTCCAGTAAATTTAACATGTAACCTTATATGCTAAACTTGAAAATAAACCATCAGTACCAACCCTAGCTAACATTAAGTATCAAGTTATGTAGCTTTCAAGTTTGTTTGCATTCCTTTGGACCTAAGTAATTCCACACTTTTTTTGGTGAAAACATTTTTGAGTTCCCTGAGTAGTCTAAACAAGTGCACCCTCCTTTTAACTACTTTAACACAAAAACTTAATTGATAGGTCTTAGGCCAAGTTTATATATTAATTCACATTCAAATACTCAACGTAGAACTGAGTCAACTCACATAATACCTTGTCAATTTTTTGATTTTTTCATATTTATATGAGTCTTAACACCCTGCTCCCTCTTAAGTGCAAAGTCAAATTCTCAACTTGTTGAGAGCCTATTAATTACTTGAGAGTCTAGCAAAATTTTTGGATCAATCGATCTTGGCTCTGTTGTGGAGTTTGGAAAGTACATAATAAAGTCATTAATATAGTTGTTGAATCAACTCGACACAAAATTTTATGTTGATAAATTTTAGGTCAAATTTGTATTTTAGTTCAAATTTAAATATTCTATGTATCACTGAACCAACTCACATATTATCTTAACAATAACCAATTAAGTAGTTTTGATGTGAAAGGAAAAATGCTATGCCCATATGAACTTTAAAAATTAAATATGAGAAACATGTATCCAATTTCGGGACTAATCAAAGTTTGATGTTGAAGAGATGAATAATGTTTTGTGACAAAATATAGTTATAAAAATTAGATACAAAATGATTCATTAGTTTTTTAGTCATCGAAACACTATTGTAAAAGGATAATTCTTCTGTATAAATATTTTATTTTTTGCTAATATAGTTTAGTGAAATTAAAATTTTCAGCGGGTACTTTCAATGCTGAATTTTAACAATTAAAATTTACTATTTATTAAGGGGGAAAAAAGTGTGTCTAATTATGTAATTTTCACGTGCATTGAACCTCATACTCGTGAAAACAAAAGACAAATACAATACAACTTGGTATCCTTAATATTTTACTTGTACTAAATTCCTTAAATCAATCATTTTATCTGGTTATCATATAAATAAGACCCCTAATGACAATATTCTTACAAAGGAAAAAAATCTCACCTTTTCATTTTGGAAACTCAATTACATCATTAAGGAAAGAAAAACAATAAACAACAACAGAAAGGACAGACAAAATAGATTTCGATTGGCATTAATTAGAGCCTACTTCTCCTGGTACACGGCACCACTTTGTGCATGAGTAAGTCATTTCCATTAAGACACATACCCTTCCCTAAGATTCTCTCACCTTCACTTTAACGCCCATTGACACGTACATGTCTATACCCATTGCCTTGCATGTACATTTGTTTCCTATATCCTCTCAAATTCATTCATATATATATATATATATATATATATATATATATATTAAGAGTGATCTATATATATTAAATATTTTCTATCGTACTATTCATGAAATTTTTTTTGTAACTGTTTATAGAAAAAACAGACGGTTTAAATTTTTAAAAAATAATATGATATTTTTAAAAAATAAAAGTGATAATTATTATAAAATATCTATTATTTATAGTAGCATTAAAAATTTTAAAATTGAATACCGACAATTTTTTATAAATAATCAAAAACATATATTTGTTCGAACAGTACCATATATTTACTATGGATTACTCCGCTATATTAATTATCACACTATATAGAGAAAGAAGAAAGAGAGAGTTCAGATACTTCTTTCATCACCTATCTGAAAAATGTTTACTAGATTCACCACATTTCTTCTTGTTGTTCTAGCCATTGCTAGTGTGATCAACAGCCAAGAAGAAGAAGAGGTAGTCCAAAAGGCCAGGTTGGGGGTACTGCGTGCTATGGACTGGGCTCAGGCCTCAATTAGGCTTCATGGGTCGGACTTCAATGGTTCCGGAAGTCATCTTAATAGTGTGGCTCTAGCTGATTGTGTTAAGCTTTATGGAGACGCAGAGCCACGTCTTGCACGGTTGGCCTCCGGCGAGGAGTATGGCGGTGACGACGCGGTGACATGGCTGAGTGCGGCGGTGGCGAGTCATCGGAGTTGTTTGGATGGCTTGGATGAGAAGGGGTTGGCTTTTGAAGCACAAGAGGCTCAAAACTTGACAATGATGCTTAGAGAAGCACTGGCTTTTTATGGGTCCAGGAATACAAGGCAAGGTAAAGGTATTATTTCTGGACACTAGTACCTCAGTTTGCAGATAATATCATATTTTTATTAATTTTCCATATATATATATATATATATAATATGTAAATGTTCTCCATACAAACCTCAATATTTCATAAAACAAATGTCAAATGTGAAGATAGTGTACATTCTTGCTCCTTTCGTAGAGCTGAAAATGAACCCAGTGCGACTCGAAAAATTCGAGCGAAATTGGGATTAGATATATAAACGAGTCGAATTTAAATTCATTTTAATACTCGAACACTTATATGAGTCGAATACGAGCCGCCTACTGTTCACTCATTTAAGTATCAAATTTCTCATACATCACTTATCCTTACTCGATACAAGTTCGTTGATACTTACTCGTATTATTGAGTATACTCGATTTATTTAATATATTATATTCAACGACTAAATTCTCCACATACTTTGAAAAGTTAAAGGAGTTTTTATATTTCATGTACATGATGATTCAAGAGTAATAATATCATCTCATTAATTTTTTTACAAGACTCGATATCTAGTTCCAAGAATTTAAATTTAAACTATTTCAAATAGTTAACTGAGTTAATTTTATTTGTATTATCATAATATATATATATATGATTCAGTTTTGATTTGTGTGCGTCTCAAATGCTCGAGAGTAGGTCGACTAAAAAACGAGTCGAATTCGAGTCTGAGCAAAAATTGCAAAATTGTATTCGATCTCGAATACGAATCCGAACACCTTTAAAAAGTTTCGAGTAGAATCTGAGCAAGGTACTGTTTGACTAGACCTAGGATCATTTTCACCCCTATTTGGCATTATAGAATATTAATACATTTTCAGAGTCAAAATTGACACAAGTTCTTTTAATTTTTGTCAATAATGATAAATATTTTAAACTAAAAAGTATAACTCATTACAATATTTATTGTTACAGAAATTTTAGTGAATCATCTTAATTTTTTGAATTTCAAATTAACTTTCAAAAGTCTATCTTATAATTCGAAACGGACGCATGCAGTATTTTATTTTCACTATACAATTAAACATTGATCAACACATATTGATTTTGTCCTTGTTTGATTAGAATTAGGAGTGCTAACCAGATCACACCTTAGCCAAACTGGATGCCTTTTGGCATCATGGAATGCAGCAACCTCCAAAGCAGACCTTGTAGTGGCTCAAGATGGCTCCGGCAACTACAAGACCATTAATGAAGCAGTCACTGCACTGGCAAAAATGGGCCAAAATCGACCACAAAGAGCAATAATCTATGTGAAATCCGGTGTATACAACGAGAAAGTGGAGATCGAGAGGGGCATGAATAATGTAATGTTTATCGGTGATGGTATCGATAAAACTATCAATACTGGTAATCGAAATGTCCAAGATGGTGCCACCACTTTAAACTCTGCCACATTTGGTAAGCCTAAAATCATAGAAAAAAATGTCCTACCCATGTTCATGTTTGTTTTCTTTTATATATTTTTTAGGGTTTGACATTGCTTAGAAATGCAAGCATTGCATTGTATACTTTTTCAATTCAACTTATTTGTCATATACGTGAGACATATTTTTGGCTACTAAATGGAAATTTAAAATGTCTTCTTACATTATTTGTTAGGAGTGTCTGGGGATGGCTTCTGGGCTAGGGACATGACATTTGAGAACACGGCAGGACCGCAGAAACACCAAGCAGTAGCCTTAAGAGTGGGGTCAGACCTTTCGGTCTTTTATCGTTGCAGCTTTAAAGGCTACCAAGACACTCTTTTGGTACATTCCTTGAGGCAATTTTATCGCGATTGTCACATTTATGGAACTATAGACTACATATTTGGTGATGCCTCGGTAGTCTTTCAAAATTGCGACATTTTTGTCAAACGGCCAATGGATCACCAAAACAACATGATAACTGCACAAGCAAGGGATGATCCTAATGAAAACACTGGAATTTCAATATTAAATTCTCGAGTTTTGGCTGCATCTGATTTTAGCGATGTTAAAAATCATTTCAAAACTTATTTAGGTCGACCTTGGAAAAAATTCTCGAGGACAGTATTTATAAAGACGGATTTGGATGGCCTAATTGATCCAAAAGGATGGACAGAATGGAGTGGTGATTTTGCTCTTTCGACTCTTTATTATGGGGAGTACATGAATTTTGGTACTGGAGCTTCCACAAAACATAGGGTGAATTGGCCTGGATTTCATGTGATAAATGATCCTGGGGAGGCAAGCTCCTTTACCGCGAAGAAGTTTATTCAGGCGGATGAGTGGGTTCCGGCAACTGGTGTGCCTTTTTGGCCTGATATTTAAGCCTATATTGCTATATAACTATATGGTATTATTGTGGTAGTGATTTTATGCGATAGTAAGTTTAGCATATGTTAATAGAATAACAAGGACTAAGCTGTGGCAGTATGATGAACTAATTATAATGACATTGCAATATGTTATGTGTATATCATATATTCAGTACTTATGCAGTTATGTGGCTATTGGAAAGGAGACTTGATCAGGGCTGAAATGGCTATTGGGAAGGAGACTTGATCAGGGATGAAAGACAAAAACTTCTTTGGCTATTGGAAAGGAGACTAAATGGAGGAAAAACAACAAAACTTATTAGCCCATGCTGGTCTCAAACTTGAGAACTTCACATTATTAGCACGACACTCTAAACAACTGAGCTAATAGGTCATTGTGATTTGATAAAAGGATATTTTTTTTTTCTAAAATTCATTGTTCTTTATAATAAAACGAAAAGATGAAAATTAATTTAAACTTTAATTTTGTGCATGAATAGATAAAAGGATATGCCAGCAGCCCAGCACTTCCACACATTACAAATTTGTACGTGTACAACTATTTTGAGCATAAAATATATAAAAGTATAATTTAACGAGAACACGGAAAGTGCGGACAACCGCATTCTATTAAGTGTGATAGTTTTTAGCACGACGACGTTTTTTTTTTCTTCTTTCTTACCCTTTCCCAACACCAATATGGCCATGCACCACCCATTGATACTGCCATCATCCGCCACCAACACCTTCACCACCGGCCATCAACACCACCACCAACATCGTCACCACCTGCCATCAACACCACTATCAACACTACCACCACCATAAACATCACCAACACTTAGATTCACAAATCAATACAGATTGATTAAAGAAAGAGAGAAAGGAGCCACCAATCATTTCTACCTACCACCGTACAACGTACACAGTAGAAATATACAGATTAGCACCACTGTCGCCACCCATCACCATACAACACATGTACACACTTAAAAAATTACAAATTAACACCACTGTCGCCACCCACCACCATGCATCACCACCACACACTATAAAAATACGAAATAACACAATCAACAGTCACAACTAACACCACCATGGCCACAAGCAGCACCCACTAGCCCTCAGATGAAAGTAATATGCCCTCAAACCAATTATATTTGATGTAATAAACATTTACTTTGTAATCTTATTCAAATATTAATAATAAAATAAAAGGCATATTTTATCCATGTTAATTGGTTGAATTAATAAATATGATGAACCCATAGTTTTCGAGCAATACTTTTAGAATCATGATGAGATTATACTAGTGAGATCTAAATTCAAGAAAGCTCAAAATTAAAATGTTCCTAATCGTTGGATCACTAATATTGATATTACTGATCCTGATAGATTAGTACATACTATGCTTGATCTTTAGAAGATGATGATTGATCTCATAATCATTTGTGTGGAGACACTAAAGCAAGTATGTAGGTGCTTATTGGAGAATAAGTTCACTGAACGTGACTCGCTTTAAGAACCCTAATGGAGTTTTATTCACCTGTCAATAGGGAAGTTCTTAAGTGATAGTTGTACAAGTGATCCTTGGACTTGAGATCATCATAGTACCTTGTGTATGTTAAGTTATACTTTGTCATATTCCTTAATACCTTAGGGTATGTCATAGGGTATGTACGGGTATAATAAAATATACACGGAGGTAGGTGAATTATCGACAAATAATCTACCACTTCTGATAAAGGGAGAGAATGTTCTATGCGATTTGATAAATGACAGCTCAGAAATCCTTGGCCATGGTTGAATGAAAATTAGAAGGAGTTTCTAATTTACATTAATCGGAGTTGTACATTCTTGGATCGAAATGCATATGATTAAATAAAATAAGACTTGTCAGTGATTCCATGTCTTATATTTAATCGAGACATTGTTTGGTAGAAGGATTAAATTGTACGGTAACTACTGCTGAATAGGTTCTATGTGATTAAACATTGATTTCATATTATTCGGATAGTCATGATACATTATCGTAAAGTGTTCCTCATGATGTAGAATAAATATTATTTATTTATGTTTGAATTAAAGGAGTTTAATTCATTATAAATAATATTAGAATTGTTCTAATTTATTTATTCTACTATTGGCATAATATTGAACTTAAAGGGTCACACCGCAAAAGAATAATATTATATTGGAAACAATTGGCTTAATGACAATAAATTAAGTATTTAATTTATTAGTTGAATAAATTGAAATGCTTAATATTTATAATGATATATTTGAAAAAATATTGAATTATAAATTAATGAGAGAAATCTTATTATTATTATTATTTAATTTTTAATTAGATTGAGAATTATATTAAATGAAATGCAAATGCAAATTAAAGATTGGAAGAATACTTGCTTAATGTTGATTAAGCAAGTAGCATGTATTAGTTGCATACATGAATAACATGTGTTAGTTGCATACATGAATAACATGTGGGTTAGGAGCAAAATGTATACTTACATTTTGTGTAAGTATAGTATACTTGCAAGTATCCTAATAAGATTAGGGTTTCCTAATTAACCTGGGATGAAAACTAGCCTCCACCTTATTCAAGAACACATCTAAGAACACATCCAAAGTTAGTGATCAATTTGTGTATGTGCACTAGTTCAAGTTGTTGATTATAGATCTTCTAAGTGTTCTTCAAGAATAGTTCTTGTTGTTCTTATTGTTCTTAAGAGTTAAGAATAAAAAGAATTAATTGGATTAGCCATCTAAGATTTCTAGAAAATCAAATATTGTTCCTTGTATAATCATTTTTGGTGGATCACCTCTAGAGTGCTACATACACTTTGTAGCTAGTGTTTAATCCAAGGTACAAAGATTGGAAGAGCTTGAAAGAATCAACAAGGAGTAGATCTAGTAGCGGTTCAAAGGTTGGATCAATAAAGGTATATCTCTTGTTCATCTTCTTCTTCAATTAATAGCTATACATAAGGTGATTTATGGATAAGTTACAAAAATTTTAATTTCTATTTTTCGTTGCGTATCTCAATTAGATTGTGATTTTGTATACTTACAGTGGTATCAAGAGTCATCCTTATACGTACTATTAATTGTGTCAATCATATATATGTTGATATGTGTTTAGAACAATTTTTTTGGGTATAATTGTTAGTATGAAATTATGTTTTAAAAAAAACTGCTGCCCTGGCACTGTTTACTACTGCCCTGGCACTGTTCACTGTTCATAAAATTTTTTTTATTGATTTTCCAATTTTAAAATTTCAATGTTAAAAATAAAGATGTTTATTTTGGGCTTGGAATTGGTTTAAAATAAAGGAGTTTATTTTAATTAATATTGGATTTCAATTTTGAACAGAGATTCTAAATTTTTATAAAGGAGTTTATATTAATTTGGAATGGATTAAAATAAAGGAGTTTATTTTAATTGGATTTTGGATTTCTACTAGTCAATTGTCCATTAAATGATATCAATATATATTGAATGGTTTATTATTCATGAGATGAATGACATTTATATATATATATATATATATATATATATATATATAGGGGATGATTAAGGACTATTGACCAATGTGATTGGATTTAATTTGAATGGATGCTTGAATGAATGGTTTTATTCATAATGGGGTCTGCATACCTTGCCTATCTAAATTTCAAAATATAATTTATATCTCTCTCCTATGTACTTCCCCTTGACTGTTGATCAAGGTTTCTATTTTGTTAAAATAGAGTGTAATAGGATTTTGTAAAGTTACTCAAGAAATTGGAGCCGATGAACAGGAGCATTGAAGACCCATTTGTAATAAAGCCTGGGTTGAATGTAATAGTTATATTCAAATTTATTTTTGCACCCCTAGGTTTGACCTATTGATAAACTCGGTGGCTCGAGTGAATCAAATTAGATTAAGTCCATAATCATCCCATATATAATATTGTATTCTATGAATGCATGCTTATAATATATATATATATATATATTATATTATTATTCATGTTGATGAATGTTCAATACGTCGCGTATTTATATATGTATGTGCATGCATGCTAATCAAGATGAGACCATTAATAACAAAACCCTCACTTTCAAAATATTAAGTTGAAAAACGTTCAAAGATATTTCAACAAAAATATCGAACGTAGCCTTCTAGCATGATAAAGCAATAGAGTATTAATTATTTAATATTAGTTTGTTGTGCACACACAAGGCTCATATTAAATTTTTAAGATGTTGGTTTATTACATGAAAATGTTTTATAAAGGAATTGAACAATACTGTTTTGTTGTGCACACACAAGAACCGTATTTTTCTATACCTTATATGGAAATGCTAGATATAACTAAACTTGGATTATTTAGTTCGGATTTGCATACACTTGACTATTGTAATCTAAGAGGCAAAATAAAAGGAGTTACATAGTTGATGTAATTGACAAGAGTTGTCTACCCTTGAATAAATATATAGTTTATTGTGCACACACAAGGCTATATATTTAGGTCATTGGATCCTATCCCACTAAACAAATTTCAATAAAAATTTGTCGGACTATATATGGAGGGTCATATAGTTTGTATAAAATAATGGAAGACACCCTTTTAATAAAGTCCTATATTAAATTGGTGATTAATAAAATGAATATATGCTAATGTTGTTTAAAAAAAATTCATTTACAGATTTTTACAAATGTCTCATTCACTATCACTGCGGAGCATATTGGATGCTACTAAATTAACCGGACCGAACTATACAAATTGGTTAAGGAATTTGAGAATTGTTCTCACCGTTGAAAGGTTATCTTATGTCCTTAATTCACCCCTTCCTACAACTGTTGCAGAGAATGTCTCTGAGGAAGAAATTATTACTTTTAAAAAATGGCAAGATGATGCTATGGTAGCCCAATGCATCATGCTCGCATCCATGAGTAACGAGTTGCAGCGTCAACACGAGAAAATGGATGCACCTACTATTTTGCTTCACCTTCATGAGTTGTATGGTGAACAGAGTAGGTCTGCAAGATATGAGATATCTAAAGAGCTCTTCCGATCTAGAATGACCGATGGCACCATAGTACAGGCACATGTCCTAAAGATGATCAATCTGATTTAACAATTAGGACAACTTGGTTTTGTTATGGATGGAGAGTTGAGCCAAGATTTGATCTTGCAGTCACTCCCGGACTCCTACTCACAATTCGTTATGAATTTCCACATGAACAAGCTTGATGTCAATTTACCTGAATTTCTTAACATGTTGAAAACTATAGAGAGTCACTTTCCATCCAAAAAGGACCATGTCTTACTTGTGGGAAATATTTTCAGGAAAAGGAAGTGGTCCAAAGGATCTTCTTCAAAGAAGACAAATTCAAAAAAGGCAAAAGGAATGAACACTGAAAAGGGCAATAAGATTAAAACAACTACAGATAGCAAAGGTGTTTGCTTCTACTGCAACAAGCCTAGACATTGGAAAAGAAACTGCAAAGATTATCTTGCAGAAGCAAAGTAGAAAAAGCTTGGTGAAGCTTCAACTGCAAATACAAGTTTATTCATGATTGAAATAAATCTTTCTGTAAGTCAAAATTCTACTTAGGTATTGGATACTGGTTGTGGTTCTCATATATGTAATTCATTGCAGGGAATAAGTAGAAGTAGAAGGCTAAACAAAGGCGAAGTAACTCTACGAGTGGGAAATAGAGCAAAGGTTGCTGCATTAGCTGTGGGGACTTATTGTTTAGCACTGCCTACAGGAAAAACTATCAATTTAATAAATTTTTATTATGTACCTGTTCTTATTAGAAACATTATATCTATTTCTATGTTGGACAAAGAAGGATTCGATGTTATATTTAAGAACAATGATTGTTCTATTTATAATAATAATGTTTTGTTTGGAACTAGTAGATTAATTGATGGACTTTACTTACTTGACTTACATGAAAATATTTTTCAAATTGAACAAACTTGTAAAAAAAAAAGAGATGAAGTAAATCATACTTTCATTTGGCACTGTAGACTCGGTCACATCAATGAAACAAGATTAAACAAGTTGTATATTGATGGTCTTTTAGAACTATTCGATTTTGAATCATATCCAACTTGTGAATCATGTCTCATGGGTAAAATGACTAAATCTCTATTTAATGGACATGGAGAGAGAGTTGCAGGGTTGTTAGAGTTGGTACACACAGATGTATGTAGACCTATGACAATAGATGTTAAAGGAGGGTATTCGTATTTCATTACATTCACTGACGATTATTCAAGATTTGGATATGTGTATTTAATGAAATACAAATTCGAATCATTTGAAAAGTTTAAAGAATTCAGAAGTGAAGTAGAGAAACAAACTGGCAAAAGTGTTAAGATTCTTCGATCAGATCGAGGAGGAAAATACTTGAGAAATGAGTTTCTTAATCATCTTAAAGAAAATGGTATTCTCTCTCAATGGACGCCTCCTGGTACGCCACAATTAAATAGTGTATCTGGAAGGAGGAATCGTACTTTGTTAGACATGGTGCGGTCCATGATGAGTTTTACCGATCTTCCAATATCTTTTTGGGGTTATGCCCTAGAAACGGCTGTATATTTACTAAACAAGATCCCCTCAAAGTCTGTCCCCAAGACTCCATATGAGATGTGGACAGGGAGGAAACCTAGTCTTAAACATGTTAAGATTTGGGGTTATACAACTTATGTAAAGAAGTTACAAAGTGACAACTTGAGATAAGATCTGATAAATGTAGATTTATAGGGTATCCTAAAGAAAGTTTAGGATACTATTTCTATAATCCTACTGAGCAAAAGGTGTTTGTTGCCAAACACGCTACCTTCTTGGAAAAGGAGTTTATCCTTGAAGGGGCTACTGGCAGGAAAATGGATCTTGAAGAAATTCAAGAATCACAAATCACTACAGATCAAGTGGATGAACCTGTTCAAGTAGATATAACTTATGTACCACAACCGAGTCGTAAATCTAGAAGAGTGCCGAAAATACCTAAAAGGTATACACTCATTATAGAAGATGATGATGAGGTACACATCATAACTGATGATGATCCAGTAACATACGATGAGGCTATGAGTAGTAAACACTCTGAGAAATGGCAAATAGCCATGAAATCCGAAATGAACTTCATGTATGAAAACCAAGTATGGACTTTGGTTACTCCACCTGAAGGCATTGTGCCTATAGGGTGTAAATGGGTCTTTAAGAAAAAGACTAGAGCAGATGGCAAGGTGGAGACCTATAAGGACAGACTAGTTGCAAAAGGTTTCAAACAAAGACAAGGAGTTGACTATGATGAAACCTTCTCACCAGTAGCCATGCTCAAGTCTATCCGGATTTTGCTTGCGATTGCAGCTTACTATGACTACGAAATCTGGTAAATGGACGTGAAAACGGCCTTCCTCAATGGGAAACTAGATGAGGATGTATATATGATACAGCCAGAGGGTTTTGTTTCAAAGGTTGGAACAAATCAAGTATGTAAGTTACAAAGAT
The DNA here is from genome assembly GCA_034770075.1 of Aralia elata. NCBI lineage: Eukaryota > Viridiplantae > Streptophyta > Magnoliopsida > Apiales > Araliaceae > Aralia > Aralia elata. Next base: position 87,818,498 of record CM068388.1, read on the forward strand.
CTATTTATGGATTGAAGCAAGCTTCTTGAAGTTGGAACATCCGTTTTGATGAGACAATCAAAGAGTTTGGTTTTATCAAAAATGAAGATGAACCATGTGTGTACAAGAAAGTTAGTGGGAGTGCTGTGACATTCCTGATATTATATGTTGATGATATATTACGTACTTATAGGGAATGACATACCGATGCTACAGTTAGTTAAATTTGGTTATCTAAACACTTCTCCATGAAGGACTTAGGAGAAGCATCCTACATATTAGGGATAAAGATCTATAGAGATAGATTAAAGAGGATGCTCGGCTTGACCCAAGGTGCATATATTGATTCGATGCTAAAGAGGTTTAGCATGCAAGACTCTAAGAGAGGACTCATACCGATGAGTCATGGAGTAAATCTCTCTAAGAAATTGTCCCTAAAGACACCTGAAGAGAGAAAACACATGAATCAAATACCTTATGCTTCGGCAATAGGATCCATAATGTATGGAATGATATGTACTAGACCAAATGTTGCTTATGCATATAGTGTAACAAGTAGATATCAGTTTAATCCTGGAGAAGAAAACTGGAAAGCTGTGAAAAACATCTTGAAGTACTTAAGAAGAACTAAAGACATGTTTATAGTATATGGTAGGTCTGATTTGAAACTAGAGGGCTTTACAGACTCAAGTTTTTAAACTGACCAAGATGACAGTAAATCCATGTCAGGGTATGTATTTACCTTGAATGGTGGAGCAGTGAGTTGGAAGAGTTCCAAACAGCAAACAGTTGCTGACTCAGTGATAGAGGCAGAGTATATAGCTGCAACTGAAGCTGCAAAGGAAGCTGTTTGGATGAAGAATTTCATTACTGAACTCGAGTTATTTCTAGCATTACTGGACTCGTTCCGGTTCATTGTGACAACACTGGAGCTGTTGCACAGGCTAAGGAACCCAGGTCTCATCAGAAATCCAAACATGTATTACGGAGATTTCATTTGATTAGAAAAATCATTGAAAGAGGAGATGTCACTTTAGAAAGACTGGACTCCCAAAACAACATTGCAGATCCAATTACTAAAGCATTATCGTAAGATCACCATACAACACATGTACACACTAAAAAATTACAAATTAACACCACTGTCGCCACCCACCACCATGCACCACCACCACACACTATAAAAATACGAAATAACACAATCAACAGTCACAACTAACACCACCATGGCCACAAACAGCACCCACTAGCCCTCAGATGAAAGTAATATGCCCTCAAGCTAATTATATTTGATGTAATAAACATTTACTTTGTAATCTTATTCAAATATTAATAATAGAATAAAAGGCATATTTTATCCATGTTAATTGGTTGAATTAATAAATATGATGAACCCATAGTTTTCGAGCAATACTTTTTGAATCATGATGAGATCATGCTAGTGAGATCTAAATTCAAGAAAGCTCAAAACTAAAATGTTCCTAATCGTTGGATCACTAATATTAGGATTACTGATGTTGATAGATTAGTACATAATATGCTTGATCTTTAGAAGATGATGATTGATCTCATAATCATTTGTATTGAGACACTAAAGTAAGTATGTAGGTGCTTATTGGAGAATAAGTTCACTGAAATTGACTCGCTTTAAGAACCCTAATGGAGTTTTATTCACCTGTCAATAAAGAAGTTCTTAAGTGATAGTTGTGCAAGTGATCCTTGGACTTGAGATCATCATAGTACCTTGTGTATGTTAAGTTATACTTTGTCATATTCCTTAATATCTTAGGGTATGTACGGGTATAATAAAGTATACACGGAGGTAGGTGAATTATCGACAAATGATCTACCACTTCTGATAAAGGGAGAGAATGTTCTATGCGATTTGATAAATGACAGTTCAGAAATCCCTGGTCAGGGTTGAATGAAAATTAGAAATGAGTTTCTAATTTACATTAATCGGAGTTATGCATTCTTGGATCGAAATGTATATGATTAAATAAAATAAGACTTGTCAGTGATTCCATGTCTTATATTTAATCGGGACATTGTTTGGTAGAAGGATTGAATTGTACGGTAACTATTACTGAATAGGTTCTATGTGATTAAACATTGATTTCATATTATTCGGATAGTCATGATATATTATCATAAGGTGTTCCTCATGATGTAGAATAAATATTATTTATTTATGTTTAAATTAAAGGAGTTTAATTCATTATAAATAATATTAGAATTATTCTAATTTATTTATTCTACTACCGGCATACTATTGAACCTAAAGGGTCACACCGCAAAAGAATAATATTATATTAGAAATAATTAGCTTAATGATAATAAATTAAGTATTTAATTTATTAGTTAAATAAATTGAAATGCTTAATATTTATAATGATATATTTGGAGAAATATTGAATTATAAATTAATGAGAGAAATCTTATTATTATTATTATTTAATTCTTAATTAGATTGAGAATTATATTAAATGAAATGCAAATGCAAATTAAAGATTTGAAGAATACTTGCTTAATGTTGATTAAGCAAGTAGCATGTATTAGTTGCATACATGAATAACATGTGTTAGTTGCATACATGAATAACATGTGGGTTAGGAGCAAAATGTATACTTACATTTTGTGTAAGTATAGTATACTTGCAAGTATCCTAATAAGATTAGGGTTTCCTAATTAACCTTGGATGAAAACTAGCCTCCACCTTATTTAAGAACACATCTAAGAACACATCCAAAGTTAGAGATCAATTTGTGTATGGGCATTAGTTCAAGTTGTTGATTATAGATCTTCTAAGTGTTCTTCAAGAATAGTTCTTGTTGTTCTTATTGTTCTTAAGAGTTAAGAATAAAAAGAATTAATTGGATTAGCCATCTAAGATTTCTAAACAATCAAATATTGTTCCTTGTATAATCATTTTTAGTGGATCACCTCTAGAGTGCTACATACACTTTGTAGCTAGTGTTTAATCCAAGGTACAAAGACTGGAGGAGTTTGAAGGAATCAACAAGGAGTAGATCTAGTATCGGTTCAAAGGTTGGATCAATAAAGGTATATCTCTTGTTCATCTTCTTCTTCAATTAATAGTTATGCATAAGGTGATTCATGGATAAGTTGCAAAAATTTTAATTTCCATTTTCCGTTGCGTATCTTAATTAGATTGTGATTTTGCATACTTAAGGGTTAAACTAAGATATTGTAAAGAGCCCACAACTTGTCTGAATTTACTAAGATCTTCATGAGGCAATGCAGAGTCCTTAGTGTCGGCATATTTAGTTATAGTATGAGTGAGAATTGATAAGAGAAGACCACGAGGATGATGAAGGATTTCAACACCCAAAAAATAGTTTAGAGTACCCAGGTCTTTTAAAGAGAAAGTGACAGAAAGCTTTTGAATTAATGAAGTCATCAATAGAGATAAAGATGTATACTTTACCTACTGGTGCTGAATGTACAAGCAATGATGTGTCATTACGAGATTGTTGGAAGCCGATAGAGAGCAAGAATGAAGATAAACGAGCAAACCAAGCTCTCAGAGCTTACTTACGACCATATAAGGAACGATTTAACTTACAAACATGAGCGGGTCGAGATGAATCAACGAAGCCAAGAGGTTGCATCATATATACAGTTTCATTGAGATAGCCTTGTAAAAAAGCATTATTAACATCAAGTTATTTAATAACCAATCATGAGAAACTGCAATAGAAAGAACTAATCATGCAGTGGTGGGTTTAACAACTGGACTGAAAGTTTCATCATAATCGACGCCATGGCGCTGATAAAAACCTTTCGCAACAAGGCGGGCTTTATAGCGTTTAATTGTGCCATCAACTTTTCGCGTGATTCGGAATACCCACTTGCAACCTATTACATTCATTTGTCAATCAAAGGGGACAAGATTCCAAGTGTTGTTAGAACACAATGCATGATATTCAATAAAAGTAGTATGCCCTCAAGCCAATCACATTGAATGTGATAAGTAATTATTTTATAATCTTATTCATTTATTAATAAAAAGATTCATTTAATTAAAGGCATTTTTTATCCATGTTAATTGGTTAAATTAATAAATGTGATAAACCTATAGTTTTGGAGCAATACTTTTAGAATCATGAAGAGTTCATGCTAATAAGATCTAAATTATAGATAGCTTCAAACTAAAATGCTCCTAATCATTAGATCACTAATGTGGAGTTACTGATTCTGGATAGATTAGTACATACTATGTTTGCTATGTTAAAGATGATGATTGATCTCATAATCATTTGTGTGAAGATACTAAATCAAGTATGTAGGTGCTTATTGGAGAATAAGTTCACTAAACGTGACTCGCTTAAGAAACACATAGTTTTACTTGCCTAACAATATGAGTTCCTATACTAATAGTGGTACAAATGATCCTTGGACTTGAGATCATCATAGTACCTTGTGTATTCTGAGTTAAACTTTGTCATATTCCTTAAGACTCTTTGGGTATATCAAATGGTATGTTCGGGTATAATAAAGTGTATATGGAGGTATGTGAATGATCAACAAAGGATCTACCACTTCCAATAAAGGGAGAGAATGTCCTATGCGATTTGATAGATGACAACTCAGAAATCCTTGGCCAAGGTAAATGGAAATTAGAAAGGAGTTTCTAATTTACATTAACTAGAGTTGTGCATTTTAGAATCGAAATGTATATGATCAAATAAATAAGACTTGTTAGTAAATCCATATTTTATGTTTGATGGGGACATTGTATGGTAGAAGGATTGAATTTTACGGTAACTATTCACAGAATAGGTTCTTTGTAATTAAACATTAAGTTCATATTATCCGGATAATCATGATATGTTGAGAGGTGTCCCTCATGATGTAAAATAAATATTATTTATATATATTTGAATTAAAGGAATTTAATTCATTATAAATAATATTAGAAAAGTTCTAATTTATCTATTCTACTGAGGGTATAATATTGAACCTAAAGAGTCATACCATAAAAGAGAAATATTATTTTAGATGTAATTGGCTTAATAATAATAATTTAGTATTTGGAGAAATACTAATTATAAATTAATAAAAGGAGTCTTATTATTATTATTATTATTATAAATAATTTAGTTTCTAAATAGTTTGGGAATTAAATTAAAATCCTAAGTCCTAAAGAGTTTAGGAAGAGGAAAAGTTTATATAAGGAGAGGCCTTATGATAGATTAAGGGTTAAAAAGGTTACTGTGAGTATAGAGATACTACGTAATAACAATTATCTGCAACCTAAAGAGTTAGGAGTGGGAGTGAGAATTATGGTTAGCCATCCTAAGTTTTGAGAAACCTAAATTTACTTTTTCAATCAATAATCTCTTAGTGGATCACTTTTAGAGCACTGCTCACACTGAGTAGCTAACGTTTGATTCGAGGATTTAAAGAAGCACAGAGGAGCAAACAATTGAAACTTGAAGATTAAATCAAGTAGTTGATTCATCTTCGTAAAGGTATGTCTTTTATCCCTCTCGATTAATAATATCGCATCAAGGTGATCCTGGGATTGTAGTAAAAATTTTAAATATGATTTATGTCATGCTTTTGCTTTTATATACATGTGATTGTATGTATGTTCTTAAATCTGCAAACTAACATTCAATGTGCATGGCTTTACGCCAAGGCTCGTATCAGACATCCTCTTTAAAGGTGGACTGTTCAGCAAAAGTGAGAGAGATAATTGGTTTCTTTTAAGGCCGAAGTTAGATATTTTGTGTGCGAGTAGATGAGGGTGGTGGTGGGGAAAGAGATGAGGAGGTAGAGGAAGACACCTAGGATATATAAAGATTGGATCAATGATAGCTCAGTCGGGGTTGGAGAATTCTGGGTAAAGGACTGAAAGGGTACTTGTATAAATGGGATAAAGGAAGGGTTTTGAGAATTTTCTGCGGGTGAAGATATAGGTTGAGGCGACACCCTTGGAGATGTAGATTAAGAGGAAGATGACATTATAGAGGAGGCAAGCATGTGGCCTGAGGACTGAGTATCGTAGGTTCTATGAGAAATAACATTAGGGGCAGAAGTCCATAGAGAAGAGTCGAATAAATGTGAAGGCGACGATAAAGAGCTAGGAATTAAAGTTTTATATGGGAAAACAGTTTCATCAAAGCAACAATGACGGACAATGTATTCACGATTGGAAGTATAATCATAACATCGATACCCATGATGGTGAGAATAATATCCTAGAAATACACAAGGAGATGATCGAAAATCTATTTTGTGATTTTTATAAGGACGTAAAAAAGGAAAACTGAGATATCCAAAAAATTTCACAAATTCATAGTCAGGTGATCGATGAAAAATAACTTCATAAGGGGAGACTGAGGACATTATGCGAGTCGAAAGGCGATTGATTAAGTAAACCGCCGTTTTAAATGCATAGTCCCAAAACATAGATGGAACACCGAAAATTCTGGTAAGAAGTGTGAGACCCGTTTCGACAACATGGCAATGTCTTCGTTCAAGTAATCCATTTTGTGCTGAGGTGTGCGGACAAAAAATACAACGATTAATTCCTTGAGAAGCACAATATGTGAAAATGGTGCGAAATTCACCCCCTAATTGATTTGGAGGCGTTTGCCATAAAACTCTAATACCAAGATAAACCACAAGATTTGCAAAACACTCACACACCATAATAGGTGATGTTATCTTATATTTATATAAGGATGATTACACTGATATTGTTATCGCGCGATAAGTACAAAATACAAAGTGATAATGTAGTTACAAAAGGATATGACTACAAGATAAATACTAGTAACAGATTATATGTGCATGAGATAATATATGGCCTAATAGGGAGAAAGGGAGGTCACTGCATAGAGGGAGAGATGAGATCGAAATTGCCATTTTTATTTTATTTTTTTTAATTATTATGCCAATGATGTCGTATCATCCAAATAAGAGGTTGCATGCAATATTTCTCACCTCCTTTTTGCTTTAATTTAATTCACTGTCAAAAAATTGAAAATATTTTTGTCTCTCTTTACACACATCTATATATTTTACTTGAATGAAACAACTCACAAATGTGAACTTCAAATATATATATATATATATATATATATATATATATATATATATATATATTCAAGATATAAATTGAGAAACTGGAGTTGGTGGAGATTTTGATTTGTGATCTCTAGGTATTATTAATTTGGACTTATAAAATCTTACAATTTCCATTATTGTATTGAAAATTGGAAAAATAATAGCATTTTTGTTATAACGTACAAATATTTGGCTATTCATCTTTTAATTTAAACTAGCTCATGATTCTGTGCGAGGCGCGACATTTGTTTTGTTATAAAATTATTGTATTATTATACTTTTTTATATTATACTATACTAATATATTAATTCTACTAATAATAGATTGATATTGTGTACAATGATTTTTATATAAAGAAAATATTTCTTTCTGAAATATTCTATTTAACTAATAATATATAACTACTTATTGATGGAAAATTAAACAAATTTAAAAATCTACAATAATAATTCTTCTACTTATATAATATAAATGATAGTATTCCTCTTTGAAATGATTTATTTGTTTCTATATTCCTATGTTCATTTATTTATGTAATAATAAAATCTTAATTAAACTCAAATAATTGTACTTATATAATTTAATAATAAAAAATATTATATAATAAAATATTATTGTTATCAATAATATGAATTTTAAACAACACTAACTAAATTAGAAAATGCATAAGAATAAGAGATAGTGGTAAGTAGGTAATTATGATAGTAAGAATGTAGATGAAAAGATTTTGAAATTAAATAAAAAAAATAGTCTCTTTTACTAAAGTTTAGGTTTCTATTCCAACATTTTAGGGTTGTAGGATCATTCCCAAGTTTTAGGATTGAGAGACTATTTTGTGCTATTTATTATATATATATATATATATATATATATATTATTTATAGTTAGGATTTATTCCAAAATTTTAGTGTTGTCCTAAAATTTAGTGTTGAACGCCGATTTTGTCTTATTTATTACATATAGATATAGATATTCGGTCTCAATATGTTGAAAGATCGGTTGTGGTATGGTGAAATAGAATTTTTTTTGTTAGGGCTAAATAGAATTTTATTTATAGTTAGAATTTATTATTATTAAATTTTAGGGAGTCACTCCTAAAATGTAGTGTTGAACGATTACTCATAAAAATAGGGTTGAATGACGATTTTGCCTTATTTATTACTCCCTCAATTCCGTTTTATCTCTCGTTGGACGCCAATGCACAGTTATTAAAGAAAGTAATGATATTATATTGTCATGTGTAAAATTAAACTCAATTTACTAAACTGCCCCTTTTTTGTTTTTGTTTTTTGTATTCAACAAGAGTTTATTATTTTTTGTAATTGGTTTCGTTCTATTGCTATTAACTCCGGCCGACAACCTTTGCTCTTCTCTATGAAATTTTTCTTCAACTTGAACAAACTCACTTTAATCTCCCTCCTTTTCTTATCATCCTACCTTCCTTCTCCATAAAAACGAAGTTTAAATTTACTCTTTTTTAAAAAATTTAAAATCTTGCCTCTACTTTTGAATTAATTTGTTTTTTTTTTTTATATTTCCCTCCATTTTTCATTCTATAAAAGTGTAGTATTGTTCATGACATCTCATAAAAAAAATAGGCTTAAGTTTAGCAATAATACATTATGGTTACTATACGAGAATTCAATTTGAATTTTTCGGCAAATATTGAAAAAGTTTTGGTGAATGAAATCAACTTAAATATAGATTTAAATGTTCCGGCAAGTAATGGAGAGATTTCGGGGCACACTAATGGCTACAACATCGATTTAAATGATGCTCCATTGTTTAATCCAAATATAGGTTTGTTGTTGTTTATTTTACGATCCCATTTTTACTTGGATTTCTTTTAGTTTTTGAGATTTCATTGCTGTGATATTTATTAAAATATATAACAATCTTATTTGTATGTGGATACATAATATGACATGAACCTTGCATGAAATTTTGCATGCATTGATATGATTATAACTAATACACATTATGTGATTCAACGTTATTCATTTTTTAACCATGAGTGATTCCAAAGTTATTCATGAATGATCCGTGAACACTTTGTTTGTTTTTAACTTATTAAGTTAAACATGCTTTAAAAGAATGTTGCTTTTGAACTTCATAGATGATTAATGATTTCCTAGCCTCTAGCTTGAAAAGAACGTTACTTTTGAACTTCATAGATGAACTCCAGCGTTATTGTTTTGATTCCAACGTTATTCATTGATTTTAATTTGAAATTGGTGTTCTAAATTCAGTCAATTCCAAATAAGTAATTAAGTGTACATAAACATGAGTACATTTTTATGTTATTAAGACTATAACAGAATTTATATGTTGCTAATTAAGGTTGACATGGCTTGGTAAAAAAAAACCTTTACAGGACATAATACTCATGAACATGAACACAGTGAAGTTAAAAGTCAGTTGCATGAAGTTAAAACTTTTAATGTAGGTTGACATGACTGTTTTAATTAAAAGTCAGTGGCATAATGTGATGCCCCCAAATCCGGGTACCTCAAACCCGAATCTGGTGCTACACGGTACATCCCATTCCATACAACATAATAGACATGAATGTAATTACTATATTATTACAACACGTCTTACTCTCAATCCCAGGTTCTATTACTATAACATCATTCCAAATACATAGTAAGTCTTAGTATTACACCATTACTAATACAAATAAACTACGACACCATCTAGACGTTCATCTTGCCCTTTCCCTTGTCCTTACTGGAACCTTCGGCCCGCTCGGACTTAGCTGTAATGTTTAATATAAAGCAAGAATGAGCATTCAATTGCCCAGCAAGTATAACAATTGAATAACAACAATATCATCAATCATATCATTTCTCTTCGACAACTGAACAATAGTTGTGAAATATTCTGAATAAACAAGAATAATACTTTGCTTTCGTTTTAAAAATATATTTTTGAAACAACATTGAGTGGTCATAAGACCATGAACTTTCTTTTGCTTTCTTGAAAAGGTACACAGCATTATAACTGCAAACCGTCTTACTTACGAGCACTTCTAGGTGATCAGCCTATTGTACTCTATGTTGATCAACACTCTAGCTGGAAACGACTATATGCGTTTTGTTTAGGTGCTCGATGCCTTGTCAGAATAACTGACTAAAAATTGCCCCTAATATTAGGGTTGTTCATCTCATTCATGTCTCGGAATCCTAACCAAAGCAATTCGGTTGGATAGCTCTACTTAATCATCAATAACATTTCAAGGATTTATTATCAAATCAATAAAATATGTCAATATTTGTCTAGCCGAAACAATTGACATCGACTTGCCTTAAGCGTTTGCTACTACTTGACGTTAATCGTCCTTCAAATATGTCCTATGCATTTAAACATATATTCACATACCAATTAGTCTCACAATAGACACCAAACATTGGCTTACATTAATCAACACATTATAATCATTACGAACATTGATTGTCAAACGAAAATTGTAACTATGTTATTCATTTCATTTAACCAAATCTCACGTGACTTAGTCATTTCATGCTTGGGGTCATCCAACTATTACACTAACATATCATGCATATGTCTTGGGGTATTTATAACATGTTAGGCCTATGTAAACATGCATCAAATCAATAACACGAAATAACCTTGCATTGCAGTTCTGCAGACCAGCGCAGCTGCGCAGGTCTTACACTTGGGAGTGGCGCAGCTGCGCCACTCTGCATCCAGGGACTCTCAGCTCTGTAGACCAGCGCAGCTGCACAGGTCTTATACTGGGGAGTGGCGCAGCTGTGCCCCTCTGCATCCAGGAGCTTTCAGGTTCTGCTACTGCAGAACCAAAACCAACAATTTTGGATTCGTCCCCTTTGCTTCTTAGCCATTATACAACATGTCTATATGACTTAAAACATGATTTTACAACTAAGCTATGCATCATAACATCATTTAATCAATTAATCATCTCTAATTCTCATGTTCCTTAGAGAAATCATTCTCTTGGACATTAACCCAAATAGTTGGTGGGCATGGCTTTAGAGTTCATAACTCATAGCCTATCATTACATGGTTACCATTGACTTCACATATGAAATCAATTCCCATAGCTTCTGGACATATACAGACAGTACACAACCAATGCACATAACCAAACCAAGATGATTACAACTTCATTATTAACAAAACATGAATAACAGTCCACTAATGTCCATTTCAATCCATTTCTTGATTCCTTATGCATAGGTTTGATTCTCATTCATGGTTCCACTTTCACATACCATTAACAAGGTTTTAATAGAGCAAATAACATATACACATGCTCATGAACTAACTAACGAAATTCAGCAACATTTCCAACAAAGCATAGCAAAACTAAAAGCTTGAAGCTATTACGGAATGGACTAAGATTTCATTGTGTGTACCTCTTGAAGCTTCTTATAGGATGCTAGAGGAATTAATCACAGCTGCTACACACTCCTTCTGCTTTCTCAAACCACCCGAACTCACTCAATTCTTACACTCTCTAAATTTTCAGCTGCAATACTTAGCAAAATGAAAGGAATGGGGGAATGGCAAGGCATGAGTATTTATAGAGGGAGTGATCAGAGCTTCATGGCTGGGTAGAGGAGGTGAGCGTGCTATACATGGCAGCTCCCCATGGCTGGGAGAGTGAGCTTTGCTCCTCCCCATGCCCGGGTAATCCCCCTCCCTTCTCCCCAATTGCTTTATTCCTTCCTTGCTTCACCAAATGCAGATTTTGCTCCTCCCCATGCTCTTCCCACGTTCTTGGCTTCTCTTCTCCCTCTCCTCTCCTTCTCCCGCACTCTTCTCCTTCTACAAATGTGACCAGCTGATTGTTATAACCCATTTCCCTTCATTGGTCATGGGTTTGGGTCATGGATGGTGGGTTTGGTTCATGGACTTGGTCCATGGGTTTGGGCTTCACTTAATAATCTATTGGGCTTCTAATTTAATACCAATTGGGCCTCTAATAAATATCCAATTGGGCTCAAATAAAATCCCACACTTGGATTATTAGCCCCTCTCATTAACGCTTTGACGAAATTATGAAAAGTCATAAAATCGAAAAGGCGTCTTGGCGTAAATAGCGTTTTAGTGCTATTTCTCTAATGATTTAATCAACTCCAATAAAAATAATATCAATCAAAAATTATCACATACACATCATATGTAGTAATAAAATATTCACACACATAACACGGAATAATATAAATAAAAGTTCAATTTATTCAATAAAATTCATAGGCTCGTGTTACAAAGCTACCCACGATCCGCGATCATTACACATAAAGTTAGTTTTTTTATATGATAATTAAATCCATGAACATATTGTTAGTGTTAATTTAACTAGTTTAATTGCCTATTTTTTAAAATTAATTTTTTAGTCAATTATTTACATTAATGACTTTTTATATATTTTTTTATAGGTGAGGAAAGTTTTGATGTAAGTGATCAGCATGTAGATATCTCACAAGAAGCCAAAAAAAAAAGAATTTGTCCAACAATGAACATCAAGCAATTTATATTGCTTTTTATATATTTTGTTATAGGTGAGGAAAGTTGTGGTCATAAGGGAATTCAACTTGATTTTGAACGAATTCAAGAAATTCCTTTGTCTCGCCGTACATCTCTTGATTCTCTATCACGTGCTTTGAATGTTAGTAAAACAATATTGTTCAGAAATCTCAATTAGTTAAGTAACATTAGATGTCACTCAAATGCTATCAAACTATTTTTGAAGGAAGAGAACAAGAGAATCAGATTACAGTTTTGTATATCAATGCTTGAGGGAAATACTTTACCATATGATCTAACATTTGTTGACATATAATGGCGTTCATATTGATGAGAAGTGGTTTTACATGACAAAAAGATCAGAGACTAATTATCTTCTTACAGATGAAGAAGATCCTTTGCGTACGTGTAAAAGCAAAATTTTTATTGGAAAAGTTATGTTTCTAGCTGCTATAGCTCGTCTGAGGTTCGATGCACAAGGAAATGAAATCTTTAAAGAAAAAATTGGTATATTTTCTTTCGTCACTAAGGAGGCGGCTAAGAGAAGCAGTGCAAATCGGATCGCTGGAACATTAGAAACAAAAGTAATCAACTTAGTTAGAAAAAACATATCATGATCATTTTTGATAGAAAAGGTGCTACCGTCTATTCGAGATAAATGACCAAGTAGAGACTCCAAAAATCTAATTTTTATTTAACAAGATAATGCAAGAACACATGTCGATTCCAATGATTCAAAATTTCATCAAGTTGCAATAGAAGATGGTTTTGACATTCGTTTAATGTGCCAACTTGCAAACTCTCCAAATTTAAATGTCTTGGACTTTAGTTTTTTTTAGTGCCATTCAGTCATTGCAGCGTAGAGAATCTCCAAAAACTATAGATGTGCTTGTCAGCGCCGTTAAAAAAGCATTTGACATATTTCGACTATAAAGTCGAATCGTATAGTTCTGATGTTACAACTATGTATGATAGATGTTATAAAATCACAAGGTTCTAATAGATATAAAATTCCTCATATTAAGAAAGCCATTTTAGAAAGAGAAGGTCGACTTCCTCGTCAAATTAAATGAGGTGAGATCCAAAGCTCATACAAGATGTGCTTGATCGGCTAAGTACTCAAGTGTGATCCGAAGCTCAAATTTTGCTCGGAACATTTGTTCTTATTTTGGAGATGAAGTATGTTAATATGAATGCATCACTTTTTTATATATAAATTTAATGTGTTAATTTAATTTTAATGTTACTCCATTTTTTTTAAAGTTCATTTTTGGTTGGTGTAAAAATTTATAATATAAAAGTTAATTTCAAAAACATAATTCACATTATATATATATCAATTGTGATTAATTTCAGTAAGGTGAACTATTGCTTTTGAGAGCAATTACAAACTCAAAATGATTAAAAGAAAAACTCATTAAAGTCCACCTCCAAGTCATCGCTTTGCAATCATCCATTGCTTAATCAATCATCAAAATCTCAATATTTTTTCTTTTAATTTCTATAACAAAAACACCCATAAAAGTTAACCCAACAACGACAACAATTTCCTCCAAGAAACCAGAAGATTTCATAAATAAAGGAAAAAAAATTTCACTACCATTACCATTCACCACAAACAATACCTCAACACCCTTTTTCTTTCACTTTCTCTTTATGCTGCTACAAAAAAGGTCGGTGACGAGATTGCACATACTTACAATCATATATATGGACTTTCGCTTACTAGGTTGCAGTTCTTCACTGTTTATAGCCCCTGGGGAAGACATGGCTTATTTCTTCTTTACAAGGGATATATTGAAAGGGAAGTCAATTCTGATCTTTGAGGTTGCCAATCATGGCACGGTAGCTAGGGATTTTACCTACATTGACGATATTGTGAAGGTTTTTTTTTTCAAGGATGCATTAATTAACCATATTAAGACAGATATCAAAGCGTAAAATAAACCAATTCATCCAACTTTATCCAACTTCATTCATAATCAATTCATTGACATAACCTCCAAAATGTTTCTACAAATTTCAAAATAAAAAAAAAGCTTTTACATCAGAAAATGTTGAACATGAAAAGTAGAAGAAGTAAATAAAATTTTGGGAGAAAAATTCTTAACATCTCAAAAATAATATGTTCTGCTTTAAATCTATTCCAGTATTTGTCGGCAAATTCAAATCAATATTTCGTATAACTTTCTCAAACTCATGGTTTGGTTCCTCATTTAAATCAAAAGAAAATTTATTTTTCTCATTGTCATGGAGTTGTTCTTTATTTTCCATGGAGTTTTTGTAGAAAACATTGTGACGCCCCTAAATCCTGAGTACGTTCAAACTCGGGTTCGGTGCTCCACGGTATTACCCATTCCACAAAATCTTACAGATATAAATGTAATTATAATATTATTATAATATGTCTCAATCTACTGCCTTGTTCTAAGACCTTTACATCTCCAAAACATACTACTAATGAGTATTTACATCATTATCAATATTACAATTACTACATAACATCTTCTATTCACGAACTTTTCCTTTCCTTTGAGTTTACCGGATCCCTCGTCTGCTCTGGCTTAGCTGAAAATATTTATTTCAAGCAAGAGTGAGCATTTGATTGCTCAGCAAGTATAAACAGTTGAATAAACAACATTATAAGAATAGAATAATATTTTTCTAAAAACTTCAATAATTGAACAATAATTGTGAAGCAACTCGAATAAACAGGAATAAAAACTTTCCTTTACATTAAACGCCTTTAACATTCATGCTGAGTGGTCATACGGACCTTAACCTTTCTCTTTTCTTCTCTAAACTCTACATGTTAAATGACTATATGTGTTTGGGTTGACACCAACTTGTGTCTTGCCCTAGGGTTGACACCAACTTGTGTCTTGCCCTTGAATTGACACCAACTTGTGTCTTATGCTTGAATTGACACCAACTTATATTTTACTCTTAAGTTGACACCAACTTATGTATTGTCGGACATTCCTAAGTTGTTTATCTCAGACTTAACATCAAAATCCTTACCAACTTAATCTAGTTTGGATTAGCTCTTCCTAGCATCAATAACCTTTAAAGAATTCTTATCAATTCAATATATCATTCAACATTTGTCTAGCCGAAATAAATGACATCGACATACTTCATAAATAGTTCAATAATTGAACGAGTCATTTCAATTTGCATATAAGTGGGAAAATTAGCATACAACATAATTCATAGCTAGATAACTTGCATTCAATACATAAGTCGAATGAAAGTAAAAACTTGTTAAATTATGTAAATCAAACAAGAGATAGCGACTTGCACAACTTCGGAATACTAGCATTCAATACAAAAATCGAATGAAAGTTAAGAACTTGCTCAATTACAAAATTTGAGTAAGTTTAGAAAACTTTCCTTAAACGCTCTTTACAAATTACGCTAAATCGCTCTTCAAATGATCTACACAATTTATTTGTAATACCCGGTTTAAAAAAAAGAAGATAATAATAATTATAATAATAATAATAATAATAATAATATAACTAGATAATAAAAGTGTAACTGATAATTATTTATACATATCTAAAACCTATAAGGATTAAGATAAGTCATTTAAGTTATAACAATCTTTTAATTTTGAAAGGACTTTTCTACTTGGTAACCTATTCTGCAAAGGAATTTAATATATTTAAACAACTAGAGAGAGAAGAACGTAAAATAAATTATTTGGTTTTGGAGTACTGCAGACCAGAAAAGAAAAAAAGAAGAAAACTCAAAGGTAAACCTAAATCCTTACTTTTCAATTATAAGTTGATTCTTATGTATGATTAGATATTTTAAAACAATAATTATAAGAACAAAAAGATTATGAAAAGGATGTTATGTACGTAGTTTTTGTGAAAACAAATTAGTTTTTATTATTATTTAAAAACCGTATATATGTATATATATTTATGGAGTGAAATATTAATATCAAATATACCTGTATATGTATATAATTTTGGTACAAGTGTGCGAAAATTTCAGTCTAAATAGGATTTGCAGATTTTATAATTTTATCGGTATGTATTGTATATTTATAAATTGACTAGCCTACCTTTAAGTGTATATATATATTATATTTGTGTGCATATGGGTGGTATAGTGTCAGTATGTTACCAATGCATAATGAGAGGATTTTATGTATTCATTAAATATATATATATATATATATATATATATATATATGTAGTATGTGAATCATGAGTTAATGCTAAGTTACTAAGCTATTAATATAAAATAGTAAGTTTGATCATGACAAGGATGTTATGGCTATATACTTTTATAGTTTTACACCCACCCACACGTATTTGTATATATTTATTTAATGATAGAGTTGCTAGCTACTGTTATTAATATTATGAATCTCAAGTATATTTTCCAACACTAAAATTCATAAATTTTATAAATTCTTATAATTTCAGGTATAATAATTAAATACAAATTGAATTAGAAATAAATAAATATTAAGTGTCAGCGTATGTAAGATATGAGGTAAAAATGTGTTTGAGTTAGGATATTTTATCCTAATAATTTTTATTTGTTCTAAATTTATATTTAGGATTTGTTCGGCAAATATTTTCGTATTTCGCAATATCGAGGTAAGTGGCTTTCAGAACTATTTAGTGTTTTTAAAATTATAGTTTACTTTTATGTATGCCTTAATAATTACTCGGATGCCTAAATGTACCGTTTTAAAATTGTTATGTTTTATGCAAGGCTTCCATTTAAATTAAAATGTTATGTTCTTTATTTTAAAATTCGGATCAAGTATTTATTTTTGAACAGTGATATGAGATTATATTATCAAACTTTTGGGCCGTGTTACAGGGCTATTGTAACCTTAGTCGCTAGGATTGTGGATTAAAAGATATATTGTATACATTGAAATCATTTTTGAATTGTTTTAGTTTCGAAATCATATATACTATTGTTATTGAACAAAAAGATATTTCAAAAAAAGTATTTTTGCAAATTGTACTTGGTCCACCTAAATAGGGAGGATTGTTACTTGCTGAGCTTCATCGTTTACCCCTTACAAATTTTTACAGGTTCCATTATTGAGAGCTGAGTACTTATTTGATGCACTTTGGATAGCTGAAGATTTATTTAAAATGACATTTCCTTTAATGTTGAATTTTGATAGAAACTATTAGTTTCGAGGAGCTGCGTCTCCATTTTACGTTTTTGATATTTGATAGTATTTCACTTTGAAATAGATTTAAAAGATGTTTATTGTTGGGTTTAATTTAAGATTATTGTTGAATTATTTTGTTTGGGCTGCGATATTGATATTGTTGCCTTGCGGGCCTTTGGGCTTGCGGTGTGTAGCACTTCGGGCCTGTAGTGGGTTCGGGGTGTTACATTATTTAAGGTCAACATACCAATTAGCCACATAATGACGTTATATATTAGTTTACTTCATTTTTATTTCATATTCTACGATGTTCATTTTCATAAGAATCGGAACATAACAATGTTACACACACTTCGCACGACGTCTGACCTGTCTAAACGAATGCCCAAACTGCTTGCTCAGCAACCCGCTCGCCCAACGCCCAGCGGCATGCCCAGCCGTGCACGCATGCCCATCCGTTCACTGGCCACCCGGTGCTGCGGCAACACTGGCGACGCTGCGGTGCCCCACTTGCAGAAAATTTTCAACTTTGCCATGCTTTCCAGATTTTAATGATTTTAACGATTTTAACTTGCTCATATGAAGTCGGAATGAGTTCATTCTTAAGGTGATGGCATGCTGGGATTATACTCTACAAAACTTTAAGAAGTATTAATTTTTCAACATCGTTAACTAGCCAAACCATTGGCTTGAAAATCATACTTGTTCTAAAATTTTCAGTTTAACAAGTTTTACTAGAAAATTCACCATAAATCCGTTTTAATATATTTTTACTCCGTTCCACTTGGGTTGTTTACATGACTCGCAAGAGCATCAAACACCCTTAATGGAACTCAAAAATAACTTATACACTACAAGTTATGCTTGCTCAAAAAATAGTATATAAACTATGTCTACCATTTTTCATTCTTATATTCTTTACTTTAATGTTCTTCCACTTTCATGCATATTACCATGGATTTAAACATATAATCTCCATTATATCCACCTTATCTCTTTGGATCTACCATGATCCTCAACAAACAACAACAACAATCACAACCAACAAGCAAAAATAAAAGTTTTAACAATGGTGTAGGGTTTTACCTTCCTTAGTTCTCTTCCTCCTTAAAGCTAACTTGCTAGTTTTCCTCTTCCTTTCTTCTTCACCAATCCGAGCCTCTCTCTCTCTCTCTCTCTTTATCTCTTAAGCTCTCTTACTCCTTTACTTTGAAAATGATCAAAGGTTTGGGAAAAGAGATGATAACATTTTATTTATAGACTAACTTTGTAAGACATTTCAAGTTGACCACTCTAATTAGTCTTCACTTGGTCAATCCCTTAATCTCTCATAATCTTATTAACCATCCCCTAGGTTATCTTAATCATCTATCAAGTTAAACTAGCCAAGGGTTAAATGCTAGACAATATCATTACTAACAAGACTTCTCTTGCTCTTGGATGGGATGGGAAATGATGGAAATCTTTGGTTACTTGTAAAAATAACTTTCTAATTATGGAAAGTTTGCCCCACTTGCTCCTCCCACTTGCCCATATAGGCGGCCCCCCTTCATTCAATTCCTCTCTTTTGGTTTCATCTAGTTAGCTTTCCTAACTCATCCGATTTGCTAAAATATTGATTTTGCCCTTTCGTACTTTTAATTAGTGATTACGTCTTTATCCCACATATAAACGCTATGATATAATACAAAAGGTCGTAAAAACGAAAAAGCGTTTTCTGCGTTTTATGAAAAGTGTTTTTGCATTATTTCTCGAATTTTTTTTATTTCTTATTCCAAACAACAACACTTATGTTCAATCACTAAACACATAGCCTAGGTCACTAATTCAACCTTTAATCACATACGATCTCATTACACTTAGCTTTTATTACAATTTAGTTCAACTAACATACTCTTGGCTTCTCAAATCCTCTTTTGGACTCTCCCAATTGGCTTAGCACTAGGGCTTGCACATTAGGTTACTTCTTACTTATAAACACATAACTCACATACTAACAAATAAATATATAACACACATATATTTATTCATTCATCACATTTATACAAAATAATATCCATAAAAATTTTATTTTATTAGATAACCATTCATAAACCTAATTACAAGGTTACATGATTTCTCGGTCGTTACAAACATAGATGAAGAGATAACATATAAAGAATCCATGAGAGAATGTACGAAAAAGTTGAACCCATCCTGAGCAACGTTTAGAAATATGAGAAAGAAAGAAAAATTGGGAACGTAGGTATTGTAAAAGAAAAAGTTGAAATTAAATAGGAGTATTGCACTTAGAAAGATGAGATGTTTTAGGGGTAATCTAGGAAAATAAGAGAAAAATTCTCCTACAAATCTGAAAATGACAATTAATTAGAATCAATTTTATTTTATTTTATTTTTCTAAAACGACTGATAAAACAGAACTGAGGGAGTATATACTAGCTAAGTGCCCTGTGCAAAGCACATGTTTCCTTATTAAATAAATTTATTTTTAATTTCGTATTTATTCTATATATATGATGATTATAAAATATTTTTTTGAATTTTAAATTAACTTATTATTACGATCAGAATAACTACAAACTTTGCCCAAGCAAACAATTATAAAGACTTGCAATTGAGTGTTAGTAATGTATTTTTTTTAATTTAATATTTAATTTATATATAGTTTTTAAATTTAATATTTTATTTTATTTTCAATCTTTAAAATTTATATATAGTCTCTTAGAGTTCAAAACTGAGTAAGGAAAAATTGTTGTAGAATTATAAGTTACTATCATAGTTTTTAGTTTTAAAAGGTAATTTTTTTTAATAATTAGTGTATAAGTGATGTATTTTTTTTAACATTAATTAACTAAAGACCTCTTATTTGGAAAAAAATTGGTGACTAAAGTTTAAGCATTAATTTATTTTGTAACATAGGTTACGCTGTTTAATATTTATATATTTTGCTTTTTAATTTTCATCATTATTTTTTAACAATGATTTTCTTGTGTTTTTAATATCTATATATATATAGTTATTTGGGAATAAAATTATTGTAGAATAATAAATTACGATTATTTCTTCTAGTTTTAAAAATAACTAAATTTTAATTGCTAATATATAACTCATGATTATTTTTAACATTAATTAACTACATGTCTCTTATATGAAATAAAATTGATAACTAAAGTTAAATTATTAATATATTTTTTAATATTAATTATATGTAATCATAATATATTTTTTTTATATTTTTAATATTTAGTTATTTAGAGTCCAAAGTTTAGTAAAGTAAAATTCTAAACATGTTTTTAAAATTAAAATTTATTATATGACTAAGAAATGAAAAGACTCTTTCACAAAATAAAATTATTGCATCAAAGTTTTATTATCATAAAAAGAATTTTGGTTCACAATTTAACTTACTAATTGTAAATAATTTAATTTGTTTTATTGTGTCATAATTTATTATTAAATCTTATGATATTACGCTAGCATTATGTTTTGTTAGGATTGAAAGACAATTACAGAAATCAACTCGCATCGCTATAGATCATGTCTACGAAAAAGAGCACTCCTAAGTTTGAATTATATTTGTAGCTCTATTTATATTGCTTTAAAATAAATAAATAAAATTAGGGCGACTTCAAAAAGTGTTTCAATAATAAATAAAAAATTTCAAGCCTATACAAAAAATTATAGACAAAAGGCTAAAAATAAAATAAAATTTTATCTTAGTAAGTCACTGTGGTTATTTTGGAGCATGTATATGTATATGGATTGTACCTGGTTTGTGTATGTGAGAGAGAGAAGCTCTGTTGAATTCAAAGCATGCCGCTAAGGCGGTGAAGCTGCTGCTGCTGCTGAGAGTATACGAAATAGAAGTGGTGGGCAAGGCCAACCGTGTCGGTGAAGAGAGAACGAATGAATTCTTTTAGGGTTAAACAAAATTTTATTTATAATTAGGATTTATTGTTAAATTTAAGGAGTCACTTCCAAAAAAAAAGTTGAACGACTACTCTTAAAAATAAGGTTGAAGGACGATTTTGTTTTATTCTATATATATATATATATATATATATATATATATATATATATATATATACAGCACTGTTCAGGTCCGGGAGTCCGCATTTTGTTAAAATGCGGACCTTATTTTTTTTTTTTTTTTTGCTTTTTTTTTTAAAACAACTAAAAAAAATAAATAAATAATTATGGAACTGAAATTTTTACATAATACAATGTTTTGAGCGTGATTTGGATACATATAACAAAACATGTATGTACAGTCTGCGCAAAGGTCCGCATTTTAACAAAATGCGGACTCCCGGACCTGAACCTTATTCTATATATATATATATATATATATATATATATATATAGAAGAGAGAATGAATGAATTTTTTTAGGGTTAAATAGAATTTTATTTATAATTAAAATTTATTGTTAAATTTAGGGAGTCACTTTTAAAAAGTAAGATTGAATGATTATTCCCAAAAAATAGAGTTGAACACACACACACACACACACACACACATATATATATATATATATAAAGGTGTAGATTATAAATAAGTTTAGGCCATTTTGATTTAGGGCATATAAACTACATTAAGAAATTGAGATTATTTTTACTTTTTACCATATTACTCACCAAATTAAAGTGGAGGTTTAACTCTTATCATCGGTTTGTTTTAATAATATAGATAGATAGATAAATAGATATATACTTTTTTTTTATAAAATTGAATGGTTATGACATTATACGATTTTTTTAATAGTAAAAATAAATTTTACTATTTATATTATAAAGCGGCCATGGACTTGGTTAATACAAGCGTGTTATAATATTTTTTTTTCTCTTTTGTCTTTACAAATTTAATTATATTATTATTTTATTTATTTTAATTTTAATTATTTAATAAAAATAATATTTTTATCCTCATATAATTTACACACGTTTTGCATGTGCCAGTGGATGCTATTCTATAGAATTGATGGTGATATTGTTATTTATTTAAAGTCTTTTTCACATTTGGAGTTTATTTTTTAGGTAAAACTAATGATTTTTCTACTGTACTTGACACGTTTTATTTAATACACCACTGAACTTTAAATTTTTCAAATTACATCATTAAACTAATTAATATTTTCAAATTGGGTCATTCCGTTACAAAAATTGGATGGACGTTAAATCTAAAAATTAAACTCTAAACATGACAGTATTTTTTCTCTTTGTCCTAGTCAATTTTCTATACTCTCCTTTAGAAAAACTCCAAGAAAGTCAAATTTCTATACTTTGCTTTACTTCATCCTTAAATCTAGGAATTAATCTCTAAGAAAGTCACTTTTATATACTCTGTTTTAGGAAAACTCCCTAAAACACATTAAATTAAGATATTTGGGTAGATTAGTATGAGAAAAAGAGGAAAAATACTTTCATATTGAGAGTTTAATTCCCAAATTTAACATTAATCCAATTTTTATAACGGAATGACTCAATTTGAAAATATTAAACTCGGGAGTTAGAGCTTTACCCGTGATGAAATCATCAAACCTGTCTGCCGCCTCGGCACTAACAAATTTACTGTGGTCATACTGCCGTGGTGGTGCGGAGGAGGATCCTTCAGTACGGGATCTCTTAGGAGGCATGGTAGCAACAAAGCAGAATCTCCTATTCAAAACAGACCCAAACCCCGCTGATTTCAATTCACTGCTATACAGAAATTTCCCCCAAACTTGAATTTTTTTTCACAACTCAAAATTTCCCGCAAGAAGTCTCAAAATGCACAAAATATATCCCCAATCCACCAGTTAAACCAACACAACCACAACTGGATACTTACTGGCAACCAAATCAACAATATGCAGATAACTGACAGTTCACAATGGTATCACACAATACTGCTAGACTCAACTGGTTGCCCCAACTACTCAATTCTTACCCAATTGCAGTTTAATGGTGTAATTTGAAAAATTAAAAGTTCAGTAGTATATTAAGTAAAACGTATCAAATATAGTGGAAAAATTATTAGTTTTGCCTTATTTTTTTTATTAGAAGAAGAATAACTTTACCCTTTAGTTAATTATTTTTTTTCAAGAAGTTCTAAACCAATAGTAAAAATTAATATATTTGACTACCTTTGAATATATTAGACCACCGCCAACCATCTCATCTTCTCTCCCCTTTCGGTCTCCTTCTGCAACCCTAGCTTTCTCTCTTTCACTCCATTTCAGATCATCCTATTCAATACATTTCAATTTAATTAAAGGTTTGTACTTTCGTCCACTTCTAAACTTCAATTACTCAATGTTAATCTTCAATTTCTCATTTCAGTTACTATTTTTTGTATGTATATTTATGTGTGTATATATATGTATATATGTGTATATATGTGCTAATATATATTGAATCGATTTATGTAGTTAACGAAGCTCATTGCAATGTCCGGTGGATCAGTTGTGGGCGAGAGTACCTTATCCTGTGCTCAATGTGGCAAGCCTGCAAATCTTCAGTATGTAATCATATATATAAATATATATGTTGTGTATATTTAAATTACCTTGATGATGTTCTGGTGAGGGTAAAAGACTCCGATTTTTTATTTTTATTTTTATTTCTCAAGTTACTTATATTAATAATGTTGCAATAGTGATGACTGATGTTTAAAAATTTTAACACTCCAGCTAAAAAAATTCATTGGAACTGAACATAAAAAGGAACGCTTTTAGGTACTCGATTGTAAGTGAATTGGGAAATGGGAAGCTTTTTGTTATGAACTCAAAAAATGCCCACCACTGCCAATATATGAATTCTAATTTATTGAACTTGTCAGATGTTGCTTTATGTGTTTATTCTTCCTTTGAATTACACTTAAAACTTGATGGACCTAGAAGATTTTGCTATATGGACTATTAAAAAGTGTGCAGTTGTTATTTCTACCTGTAGGTTCATTGCTTGTATTAGGTATCATTGTTGTGGTATATATCTTTGTTTCCCTTATTAGTACTATAATTATTGCTTATGTTTTCTTTTCCTCCTTTTGCAGGTGTCCCAAATGTGTGGAATTAAAGCTTCCTTCTGAAGGTGCTGCTTTCTGGTTTGTAGACATGTCCTGTAATTTAATTTACTACTTTACTTTTAGAATGTCCGTAAAAGTTTTGATTAGGAGATTTTGCCCGCAGAAATCAGGCTTGATTGCTTTTTTCTAATTATCAATCTGTTATTGACCACAGGATATGGTGTTTGCCTTACTCAATTTTTTAAACTTAGAAAATTTTGAATATTTATTTCTAATTACATTTGAATGAAGAGTGGCTTGTGGAATGAAAATTGCTAAGGAGCTCAAATACTATAATGTAGAGGTATTGTACAGAAAAATTTAGCCAGGGGAGGGAGCTTCCAACTAAAATATGACGTTGCAATATGATTTGTTGATTCAAACCTATATAACTCGAATCTGTCCTTAATTTTGATTTGTTGATTTTCGTTGCTGATACTTTTCTTTTGCCATGACTATAATTGTGTGTTTGTATTAATGAATTTTCATCTCTTAACAGCACTCAAGACTGTTTTAAGGCATCCTGGAGTTCTCATAAATCCATTCACTTGAAGGCAAAGCTGTCCTCGCTTGGATCCACTACTACAGGTGAACAAAATTCAGCCACACCAAATGATGATTGGCTATTCTGTGTGAGAAAAGGACAGTCTCGAACACCAAAGCTTCCCAACTTTGATTGGACAGGGTATTTCTTATGAACTTTTATTGCTCTTAATGATATATGGTGCTTGAAAATCTTTGTGGTAGAACAGAAATTGAGAACTTCTTTTCCTTTATTGAATCTTAATTATCTTTACGAGGCTATTGATTATTGATTAGAAATTATTTCCAAACTTCATGTTTTAGATATCGGATAGGGTATGCCTTGGAGCTAGAAAGCGTTGACACGGTTAGACATGAGTTGGACTTGCCAACAAGATCTTTCTTTAAATGTTGGATAATATGCATATATAAGTACACTCCCTCTATATTGCCCAAAAAAAAGAAAAGGTGTCACTTTTGAGTTATTATTCTGTTTCAATACAAGCCACTCTGTCAAAAGTCAGCCAAAAACTTTTTGATTGAAGTGGGGCTCATTGTGTTAGTATAGGTCCATGGTGTAAGGCAGGCACATTGGGTATGTGAAAAGGAACAATTGTGTCACTGCAATGGGACCCATTGTGTAAGTAAAGCAACCATTGAAAGGTAAATTGTAATTTGGTTAATAAAAAATTTACTTCCTGAATTTGCTTGAAATAATCAAAATGACACTTTATGTAAAACGGAGGGAGTACATGTTTAAGAATAATCTCATTGCAATCGTATTATGGTAATAAAATCCTAGAAAATTAAGTGGAATAACATCAACAATCCCTTTTCATTATCCATTGATGACTAAAGTCCCAAAACTGAAGATAACTTCAAACAGAATATATAAATAGAAGTTTCACAATTCAACCATTCACTGAAGATTTTTTAAATTCAAAAAGCCATAATTTAACACAACATAGAACAATCTGCCAGAAAACCCAAAATTAAACCAGGGTTATTTCTTCTTTGAATTTTATGGATTAAAAACTATATTGATTCTTATGAGTCATTGTTTTTCTTTTTTACCTTGAAATTCCAAGTGCTTCAATACTTGTGCAGGACATTGAAGCCATATCCCATATCAAAACCGCGTATAGTACCTTCTCACATTGATCTACCTGACTGGGCAATTGATGTGAGTTGTTTAATTGAATATTTAGTTTGTAGTTCATCTTTTTTATCATCTAACTCTGTTGTGTTGGTGGTTACTGTTAACTTCATCATTCCTGAAATATTGAACTTCAGTGGATTGCCCTATATGTCTGTCTTTGTCTTGCCCATTCTTATTTTTGGTATCCGCAATGCCTCAGGCCCTCATGTCTTATCTGGTTTTCTTCAACTCTCATATGTAACTCTATTTTGTAGGGAATCCCAAAAATTGAGCCTAATAGTGATCTCCAGCATGTTGTCGAGGTACTGCGATTCCAGATTATAATTCTTCCACTTAGATATAAGTTGGACAATTTGTTCAATTGAAGATTGGTTTTTTGTTTTTTTCGAAATCTAATTGTTCATTCCTCTCTCATTTCCAATATCCTGAAGATCAAAACTCCAGAAAAAATCAAGAGAATGAGAGAAACTTGCCGAGTAAGTTGTTATATTAAATTTTAGATATTGTGTTCATGTAAAGCAAACTGTCTTGTTACATAATTTCATCACAAGTTGTGCCTTCATCTCATCCAGACTCTCTTTCGACGTGGATGGATTGATGTGCTTGTTTACATGTTTGAGTCCTTACATGTGCATCTTGATAAAACAAAAACCAACATTTTGCAAGAGGAAAAAGACGTCACAAGTCAAGATCTCTGATTTCATTAACATCTACTTATATAATCTCCCATCCAAAATATAAACGGAAAGATAGTTTATGAATTCGAATGTTACATCCACTGTTAAGTGCTATTGGGCATGGAAGTTAGAGCGTGATTAATGGCATAATAGAAATATTGGTTGTGAAACTTCTTGCATTTTTATACATAGTAGCAAGTAGTTCATCCAAAGTCGAGCTAAGTTTGTGTAGGGAAGGGAAGATTTGAAAAAGGGGAAAACACAAACTGACTACAAGCAATAACAGCACACCCACCTGCTAACCCTACCCCCGAGAAAAAATAGAATAAAATTGGAAAATTTTCCAATAGCAAGACACAAGTTCTTGATTTTTGAATTAGGAACGGTCAACAAGATCTTGAAGTGCTGATCCAGAAAAAAACGAAGACAAGATCTTGGAATAAATAGGCATTTTCCTTGTAGAGATAAGTGTGGTCAGCAGGTCAATAAGGGAGAAAGTTGCAACGTACCCTAGCATGAGGCTTGTTTTTTTATTATAGATCTTGAAGTATTTTATTCATAAAACATGTTTCCTTCAGATTGCTAGAGAAGTTCTGGATGCAGCTGCTCGTGTCATTCGACCAGGCATCACTACTGACGAAATTGATGCAGTGGTTCATGAAGCAACAATTGCTGCTGGTACGGTGACTCTGTCAGTAAACCCTCAAATGAAATATTCTTTTGCTTATTGGAATTTGATATATTCTAGTTGCAACTTGCAACCAATGCCCATAAAAATTTTATAATGTTTTATCTGGTGGCATTGATCAATTAAGTGGATTTATGATAGTACTGTGGCTTTTACTTTTAAATCCTTTTAATTGCATTTATGTCATAGACATCTAATTGCATTTATATCTTAATTTATCTTTACAGTCTTGTCACATAGTCTATGGCATTTGCCATCTTATATTATATATAAATAATTCTCTTTTTAATTTTCTTTGGATTTTACCCTCTGCAGGAGGATATCCATCTCCATTAAATTATCATTTCTTCCCTAAATCTTGCTGCACGTAGGTACTCTTTCTTTGTGTGCATGTGTGTGTCTATCTATTGATATATATATATATATATATATATATATAACATATATGCATATATTATTGTATTCACTATGACTTGTAACGAAGGGCTATGATCATAGATCTCACTGTTCATTTGTACAGGTCAGTCAATGAAGTAATCTGCCATGGGATTCCTGATGCAAGGTATGTATTATATTCAACCCAGGGACACTGATCACTATTTCCTACTTTAGTTCTGATACAATATCAAACAATTCTTAGGGTATGACTGTTTGTTTCAAGAATGCTTCTGTGAATGTATGTTGAAAGAAAATACTCATCATTTTCTGTACCATGATATTCTGTTCTCTCTGTATGACATTTATATATCTGAGGGGAAAAAATCAACATTCTCAAAGATTTTGATAGCCTGAACTAAAGTATTTGAATCATTACAATGCTGCTGTAATAAATGTCAACGTCATCAACATCAGCTGCATTGACGGGAGCATAAGAACTGATCTTTTGGGTTTGACTAGTTGGGCCGAGATGACTGTCTTTTCTTCTTCTAGAATCATAGCCTTTTGCCCTTTATTTTTATAGGTGTTTTCTTTTTTATCACTTTTTATTTTTTATGTGCATGCCTTTGTTTACTCGGTCAATAGCGAAAAAGATCGTTACAATTGCAAAAGTTGGGGTCCTATCCTCATGGTATCCAGAGGCATAATGAAGCCCAGGATAGACTTTAACCAAAACTTCAAGGGGAACCTAATGCGGTAGCAATTAGTGGACTATAATTGCAAGCAAATTGGTTTTTGACCATGTCTAAGATATGTAATTTCTCTCTATTTGTGCAGTCACTAACTGTGGGGCTGTAAACTAGACTAGAGAGGTTGTGAGTTTTAATTGCTGAGTAACCTGGGGCACAACTTTAGGACTGAACAAGAACCTAAATATGATTACAACAATCAGGAGAAGATTGTAGAATCTATATTTGTCACTTGTCATCCTGTGAGGTTAACCACATAAAGCAATCACAACCTCAAATTTTTACACTTAATTTCCATTGACATAAAGGTTGTATAATTCTATTAGGATGTTGTGTTCAGCAACTTGTATTAGGGTATCTATTGTATAGCAAATTTCAAATAATTGCCTGTCCACAAAATAATCCCATTGATTTTGAAGAAAGAGCAAAAAGGAATGATAAAATTGTTGGAAATAATAATGGAGAATATTTTTCTTCACTTTATTCCAATATTCCTCCACCTTTTCCCTATATTCTTCCTTATGTTTTATTCCATGTTTCCCACTCCATGTTTTCTTCCTTGTATTAGCTAGCATGTTTCCTTATATTAAGGAACATGTTTTGTCTTAATTATTTCTTCCAATTGTATAAGTAGGTAACCTTGTAAGCTTTCTAAGAAATCAAAATATATGAAATGTAAGTTCAAGTGTCTCTTTCTAACAAAAATAAACTCTCTATATTTTTTTATTAACTCCTTTGATTTAGTTGTATTCATTTGAGCTCAAGTATAGGTGGATCCTGATTGAATATCTACATATTGTTTCAGGAAATTAGAGGATGGCGATATTGTAAATGTTGACGTGACTGTGTACTTTAAAGGAGTTCATGGTAAGAATCATATTATTTATGGTGTTAAATAATTACTCTCGGTTGTTTCCTATGGCATTCTTTAATTTGTCCATTGGTTATTAGGTTATTAGCTGACTTATTACTGAATTATGCAGGTGATCTGAATGAAACATTCTTCGTGGGTAATGTTGATGAGGCATCTCGACAGCTGGTTCAATGTACTTATGAGTGTTTGGAGAAAGCAATATCAATTGGTAGGTGCTGCTCTTGTATTCTCGGACAGGGTCTAGAATCTATACTGAAATTTAGAAACATTTATGTCCAGATGTCCACCCTCTTAGAACCCAACCACAACACTAGAAACGAAACCACCCATTATTCCCTCTCACCCTCTCCCTTAAAGGAAAATACATCCAACTCAAAAAATACATAGTTTAGGGATAGCATATCAACCAACTCTGATATTGACTTATATAATTCACTTTTTGGATAGTTTCTTGGTAATATTTTAGTAGGCCTTGGTGGGACCAACTCAAAAAATACATAGTTTATTTGAAAAAAGAAAATGATGAAAGCTGAGGTTTTTTGAACCAAAATACCTGATGGTTTATGGTTACACATATCATGAGCTGCTATTCTTCAGTTCTTGTGATATGCAATCCCTCCAATATCACAACCTCACTTGGTGATGAGGCATTAAATAAAACCCATATACTTGGACATACATTTGAATTTTCGTAACAGAAATAAATAAATAAGTAAAAATGTATGTATAGCCTCTTTATAATCCATCCTTTGGGCAAGTTAGAATATTGATTAAGGCAACTTTTTCCTTAGAAACAGGTTTCTTGAACAACGAAGTCTTGTTATTTACGCTGTTTTGAATCCTTGGAATTTATGATTGGCCATTAGGATTCTTTTTCCACAATTGAAGCAATTTGTTGTTGACCTGTATATGATTTCTTGAGACTTTGAAATAGCAAACCGGGTATGCTACTTTTGTTAGTTGATGTATTTAGAGTCTACTTCTTCCCTGTTTGATTTCTTAAGAAAGGCCTTCAACATTTTCCTATTACTGATTCTTAGATCTGCTCTGTTCCAGTTAAACCAGGTCTGCGATTTCGAGAAATTGGAGAAGTTATTAATCGCCATGCTTTAATGTCAGGGTTCTCAGTGGTAACATACAAAGCTCCCCTTCTGTCTGTCTGTTTGTATCTCTCACTCTATTTGCTGTTAAACTTCTTAACATTGTTTTATTCTCTTGTAACAATAGGTAAAATCATATTGTGGCCATGGTATTGGCGAGCTCTTCCATTGTGCACCAAATATTCCTCACTATGCAAGTATCCTTGATAAGTAGTTTGCGAGTCCCAATACACTTTCTAATTTGAAAATTTTTCTCTGTTTATTTTTGTCAATTCAGAGTATACTAACCCAAATATCTTTCTACCGTGACATTACAAATTCAATCTTTCTCGCCAGTTGGTTATTTTTCATTGGTCATCTCTGTAATGACGGATGACCTTAACTTAAGCAGGAAATAAAACAGTGGGTGTAATGAAGGCTGGGCAGACCTTTACCATTGAACCTATGATCAATGCAGGTAACGTTTACAAGCTTTATTGAATGAACCTATCTGTTTAGTAATGTATTCTGTTATTTACAATTTAACTAATTTCCGGTTATAGGTGTTTGGCGTGATCGGATGTGGCCTGATGGCTGGACTGCTGTTACTGCAGATGGCAAACGCAGTGCTCAGTTTGAACACACTCTTCTGGTAACAATCCATTTTCTTAATTGACTAAAATGCAAAACAGTCCCCTATGTTTGTGCCTGTGTGATGTTTTCGTTCTTGAGTGTAGCTAATTAGCTATCTCCTCCCTCAAGTTACAATTTAGGGTTTACCTACACCCTAATTGTACCTTGAGGGAGAGTTTTGGTTGATACCTAAACTCATGGACGGAAATGTCACGAGTGGATAAACGGGACAGTTTTTCATTTTAGTCTAATTAATTCCTGATCTATATTGTTTGTACATAGAATTGGGGGATTAGGTACTTGACGTCAATGTCCCCTTGCCCCGTTTTGCATATGATAACATTTCTCGAAGATTTGGTTATTACGTTTGTAGCATAAATCAATAGTTGAATGCAGTATAAAGGGTAGTTGTCCCTTGGCTACTCCTTCACTTTATTATCTCACTTTTGCTGTTATATGCTTGTTTCCCTAGCTTTGCTCTACAACATATCGAAATGGGATCATATTAATTACAAATATAGATTCACTGATATTAGAGTGGAACTTTTTAAGTTCAGTCTCCTAATCAACTTTCTTTTACAGTGTAGTGTATTAGCTTTTTTTTGACCTTGTTAAAAATGGTAGTGAAATTGTATCATAATCCATATGATATCTACTCCATATTGTCGAAAAATTTCGTGCATTTAAGATTCTTGATATGTCAAATGCACTATATTCCATTGTTCTTACTGGTGTAGGCGACGGAGACCGGAGTGGAAGTTCTAACAGCACGCCTGCCCACATCACCCAACATGTTTCCCTGGCTAAAGTCATAGGTGCCTTACCATTATTATGGAGTCAAAGTGGACAAGTAGGATTCCAGCATAATGATACAAATAATGGTGTAATTCATTGAGGGCTGATTTATATACTCATTTGTTGGATTGGATTGTGGTGTATTTGTATACTAGTAGATGAAATTTTGGCATAGACTAAATGATTTCTTTAACTTCAAGTTACTACAGGGATTTTTTTGATTATGTGATTAAGGGCTTAAACGAGTGAGACAACCGAAGCGAACAGAGAGTTGTTCGAATTCGACTCGAAACGTTAAATTCATACTCGAATTCGAATTGTATTTGAAAAATTCTACTCAGATTCAACTCGACTTGAATATTTATTACTCAAATTCGATTCGATTTGGATTGAATTATATTCAAACTATTCGCGAGTAAGAGTGAGAAATACAAAGGATACTCATAACTAAAGGTGTAAATGAATCGATTCGAACCGAGTATTGAGTTGTTCAGATTTGTTTCATAAAATTTATCGAGTATAAAATAAGGTTTGATTGAGACTCGTTTAGCTATCGAGTTGGAGCACGATCTTGAATCGAGCCCGAACAGTTTGAACTTTTCGAATGAATATAATCCGAGTATCAATAGAAAATTACAATTTGAGAAGGTTCGAGTAATTTATCGAACTTTAAAATTTACTCATATTTGAATCATTTATATTTCAAATCGAGTTCGAATCGAACTTTTAGTCGAGCGAATACGAATTGAGCTTGACCTGTTTGTTCATTTTATAGCCTTACTCATAATATAGATATGCTCACAAAAGAGAGAGAAAAAAAGTAAGAGAGAACCACGCTTGTGAGTGAAGAAATTGTGCTGTAATCCTTTAGAAGTGTATTGAGAAGAAATCCTTGCAATCCCATTATGATATAGTTGAGATCGAAGGTTGGCTTGTGGTTTTTCCCTTCACTTTGAGGGTATTTTTTTATGTTAAATCTGGTGTTTTGCTTGTATTCATTACTTTTTCTGTTCTTTTTATTATCTGCTCTCGTTCCGGTTTCCTTGAGCATAAGATCAGTGTATTGTGCATAGTCGCCACATTTTGTATTGGCGAATAGGTCTCTGCATATTCTGAGTATTTGTACGGATTATAAGCATTCTAAGTTGACGAGTGCACCTTTGCGGAGTCTATAAGCATTCTGAGCAGGTGAGTGCATCTTTGTGCAGTTTAGAAGCATTTTGTGCATATAATTTGAACAGCAGAGCACAACAAAGTGGTGCGTCGGTACAACAAAAACAAAAGTTAGTAAGGGTAAACTTGTTGACCTACTTCCAAATTTTATCTCTACTTCTACATTTTTGAAATTATTTTTTTTTCTACAAAAAGAAAAAATATAAGCAAAATTCCTTTTGACAAGAAAAAAATGAAAACAATAAAAATTTACCTTTTCAATTTTGACAACATGTGTAGTCGTTCTAATGATATAAAAATCAACAACTTTATCGTTAACTAGGGAAAAGATATGCCAACATAAAACATAAAATAACTAATGTTTAGGTTCGAGTAAACGTCATATAACATACTATTGACACGGGTTAATGGCATATTTGATTATTAAATATAAAGAGATCACGTAGTTCGAAGTCTTCCAATACCAATCTCAAGTTTATAGTTAACTATATAGGGAAAATATATGCCGAAATAAAACATAAAATAACTAATGTTTAGACTCAAGTAAACATATCATATAACAGACTATGGATACGAATTAATAGTATATTTGATTCTTAAATATACACTAATTTATAATTGAGATCACTTAGTTCATAAACACTGATTTATAATTGAGATCACTTTATTCGAAGTCTTCCGATACCAATCTCAAGTATCATCAAGTAATCAATACAGAATAAAAAAAAGTCTGGTGAAATATTGACATGCTTTGGCCAAGTAGCATTATATCCTTCTAAAATTCTTTAAAAGGATGAAAGAGAAACAAACTACTCCCTCATTCAATATAAATAGTCGTGTTAGAAAAGAAAAGTTATCAATTTATTTATCGTTTATAATTTTTAGGAGAATAACTTATGTACTTTCCTGTATACTCCTAAATTTTATCAATTTTTCAAAAAATTATCTCTTATATTTTTAGTTCCTAACTTCTCATAAAAGGGTGATAAATTTTCTTATAAATTTAATCATAAAGTGATAGTACTAAATAATTTTCTCAATAAATGTACATGAAGTTAAAACAATTACTATTATGAAATGGAAGGAGTAGTATTTAGTTTATCAATAAACACTTGAATCTTTATAATTATTAATATTTTTTATAAAGTTTACAACGATAGATAAAACAATTTAGCATATATATATATATATAGAAAAATGACATAAAAAAGAAATGGAAGGTGTAATTTTATGTCGGGTTGAGATGTGACTATGCAATTATAGTTTCTGATTTTTTTTTTATCAAATAGTCTAATCGATTAAAATATATTAAAATTATAAATTGTTATAAATAAAAGATCACAATATAAAGAATTGAAATAGTAAAATTTTCAAACATAATAACAAATAATAAGGAAAATGACCAATCGTAGTAACTAGTGGACACTACAATATAAAGAATTGAAATAGTAAAATTTTCAAACATAATAACAAATAATAAGGAAAATGACCAATCGTAGTAACTAGTGGACACTAAATAAAATCTTGAAAAACAGTAATAATCCCAAAATAATAATAGAATATGCAGATTTGAGCAGTTCTTCAATACGAGTAAAGGAAGAACTGACCATCGTGATAACGCCATACCCAAATTTAAACAATCTATCTTCAACCATTTATGCATCGAAAAAATTCTTACGAATGAAAAAAATCTCTCAACTGGAGAATTGAACTCCCAAGAGATGACAATGAAATCCTCTCACAAAGAGAAAAAAATCAATCATATCATAGAGAAAACAAATTTCACAAAAGGAAAAAATAAACGCCACATGAAGGGAGAAATTATTAGAGCACAAAAAGGGAGATCTAGGGTAGGGTCTCTCCAAAATAAGTAAAGTCATTCCCAGATCTAATACGGAGGCTAGAATTTTTGTCTAGAGAGAATAGAGAAAAAAGAGGAGGAAAAATAGAAGAGGAAATAAATACGTGTTAATTTGAGACCTGTTTATGAGCTTAATCTAAACTTTCACGCATCGTCTCAAGTTTTAGAACATCAAATTTAATATGTTGGTTATTGACGACGACAAATTAAATTTTCATGAATTTGTATACCATAATAAATGCGGTTTATATATTTTAGACTAAAATAAAGAGTAATGTTATGAACATAAATTATACATTAAAATTGTGCACAGATAAACCTGTTGAATACCCATATTTTACCAAATTATTGGTAAAATATAATTAAAAAAGAATAGACTAAAATGTTCTTAAGTTATTTAACACTAACATGTATTTATCAAGGGTATCATGGACTTTATTGCAGGACTAATATCATGGCGACACGTGGCTAATAAATTGACGTGGCTAATAATTGAAGCAATTATATTCCTTAATTTCCAGTACTATCAATAGTTTTAGGAAGTTGAGGGGGATCAAGGATGAGGAAGTTACACTAGTTATGAAAGAAAAGGAAATTATAAAGAGGCCATATCACTTATCAGGATCAACTTTACATTAACAAATCAGAGCAACAACTCTTTTCAGAGTTTCTATCTTAAGAATAGACTTAGTCATCTGCCTGGCGCATTGCCAGGAGGTTTAGAAAGTAGGAATTGTAACCCCCCTAAATATTGGTACCTTCAAATCACATTGCCAGATATATGCTTTTAGTACTAGTACTGGTGCTCAAGAAATTAATTTCAATAGCTGATGAGACCACAAATTATTGGAGCCACATACTCCAACTTATCCAATTAAATTTCTATCTTCTTCGTTTTTGGGTCTAAACTCTTAAGAGGGTTAATTAAAACCTTTTGAAGGTTAATTAAAGCTTGACCAATCCCAACTTGCAAATGGCTTTTGAAGTGAATTTACATGCATTTTTTAAAAACTAATAAGTGGAATTGGTTATTAAGGCATCCATTTACAAATTACATGTATGTACTTGGATGAGTATCCCATAGGGTTGATATCAACCGGTAAAAAATGTTAGGGACTTAGGGATAGGCCAATTTTCTTACATCAATATGCCTTAGATATTAAAATGATACATAGACCATCACACAATAGTTATTAAGTGCAGATATGTTTAAATAAAATTAATTGTCATGTTCGCAACATTTTGGCCTATTAATATCAACTCCTTGATCGCATATTCTTTATGTGTAGACTCTTTTTCTGGTCTGCCAAATCAATGTATGTGGATATATGGCAACTTGTATGAAACAAATTATATTCAAAATTAGAAAAGATTGTATTAGAGTTTAAATCAAGAAACACTAAGGATTCCTACTCCTAGTCCTTTGACTTGAATTAATGATTTCTTTTTAAAATTATTTTACTGAGTAGCTCATCGTCAGCCAAACCCTAAATATTTCACAATAATATGGAGTTTACAACAACGTTCTCTCTCATTAGCATAAAAAAAAGTCCAAATTGAATGGAAATCGGTGGTTAACGGAGGATCAACCGAAGCAACTGTATATTAATTAATATACTCTAATTTTGCATGTCAGCTGTTTGAATTTTGTTTTGCCTTTAGTATTGGACAGCTCCTGGGGAGATGAAATCACACCTAGTAGAAGTTTAGATATATAGTCCTTTTTGCTTCGTCTAGTTACATTTCTTTTATGGTGACTATTATTGAATCTGTCCTTTGACTTGAATTAATGATTTCATTTTAAAAATAAAATGAAATAAAATTTGCCGTTTGATAAAGAAAATCTACTACTCGATGAAAATCCCAACAAGATATTTATTCACAGGAATTAAACTTAATACTCCATCAAGATATTGAAAGATTATCTATGTATTCGTCTAAATTTATTCATTATTAATTAATGTTTCTAATAAAAAATGTTTATTTAATAATGTTTATATACATCTCTTCGTCTTCAACGAGGGCTCGACAAGCCATTAATTCTTAATATGCATAATAGCTTAGCAATAGATAAAATTATTCTAACAGTTAGACCTTTTTTTGATATAGATTCTCTATTCCTAATTGTTACGACCTGAAAAATACTGAAAAGAAAGGAAGAGACAAGTGATGAAAACCTCCCTACTTTTCATGCTACTGGGAGAAAAACAAGAAAAAAACTATGTGATTGTTCGTCTATTAATGGTGCATTGAGAAGTTCTAAACGTACTAAACGTATTTGATAATTTTATTTATTTAATAATAATTTATTTTAAATATAATTTATTTAACTTGTAATGTATTAAGAGTTCAGATTCAATGTACCAAAAATATTACGTTACTAATTTAAAAAATCTCTCTCCCTCTTCTCTCATCACTGTCCTTTATTTTATCATTGTCCAAACGTTGCTGAGGAAAGACGTTGAAGTGTTTTATTTTATCATTGTCCTTTCTCTGCATGCATGTGTGATTGCATGTTTTTTAGAACTTGTGCTATTAGCTGCTCATGTTTTAACTTAAGTTTTTCTTCTTTATTTTGGTGTTTTGTAATTCTTGTGGCATTATCCAAAAATTATGGATTTTTTCCACTTTTATAATTATATTTTGGGTATTAATAATGAACTTCATTTTGTCGATTAAAAAAAAGAGAAGAAGAAGAAAATTTTCTCCCAAATTAGTCACATGCGGCTCACATTATTGACATTACGGGTTTGACCATATATTTATAAGCCATAACCCTCTTGACTTTTTAAATATTAATTTAAGTCATTTTTTTTCTGTTGTCCATGTTAGCTAGTGTAAAGAAAAACTCCTTAAAAGCTTAAAAATTAATAAAAAGGGAATTTACATTTACTCCTATTTCTAAACCGCGAAGATAAAGGCAACCATGTGGTATATCCCGGTAATTTAACCTAATTGGCCTTATATGTTAGGTCCTTTAGATTTCACAAAAAACACAATGGAGTAGCAGCTAAGAATGTGTGTAAGATGGATTTGGCTCCCCTCCCTAATACCTTGTGTCTAATTCCATTCAATACAACAATTATTTAATCTTAATAATTTTGTTAATAATGATCAAAATATATTAATCGATAGTTAATGATATTAAGATCAATCTTACTATAAATTAAAATTATTATAAATATTTTTACCATTAAAAGTTGAAAAGAATTTTTAACCATTGAAATTTTGATGAAAAATCCACATGTTCATCAAATGGTAAAAAAATGTTGGATTACCTTTATTTTTGGAACAATTATATATCAGAATATAGATTCATTCAATTATTATAATCTATTTTAAATTCAAACTTCCTTGTATTCAACAATTGGTTAAATCTTCCTTAAGACTAGGATCTTTCCTTATATTTAGATGTGAATTAGTTTTCCTTAACCTTATATGTATAACTCTCTTGATTAATGAGAATAACAAGCTTCATTATGTTTTGTGTTACTGTTTATATGGTATCAGAGCCAATGAAGCCTGGGGACTGAGCCATGTACACTATTTCTGATAAATTGCCTTGAAGGAAGGCGTTGCTAATGTCTAATTGGCGAAGGGACCACCCATTGTTGACAGCAAGACTAAGCACTAGCTAGTCGGACAGTAGTTGGCCCAGCCCTCTAGTGGGAGCTGTCGTTAAAACTCCAAAATTAATACCTTACTCCTAACACAAAAATTAGTATATCAATAAGCAAGGGTCGATCCCATAGAGAGTTAATTGCTTTATATTTATCCTAATGTTTCTTAATAAAACTATACAAAAAATAATTAATAAGAATAAACAATGAATTAAAGACTTCAGTTCTTCAGTTCAGTGGCACCTTTTTACAATAATGAAGTAATCAAGTTTAACAATATTTATTCTTCAATGAAACTAACAGTCCTAGATAACAATAAGCTCTGCTATCTAAAATTTCTCTTAGATTATCACTCAATGAAACAAGCTCTTCACAAGATTCTAACTATTATACAACGTAGAACAAGCTCTCTAGATTTAATATAATAGCAACATTAAGAACTAGGAAATTAAATTATTCCAAGCAATAATCACACAAGCTCGAATTATTTAACTTGTCTTCTGATAATCTTAGCAATACCCAAAAGTTTGTCCACAATCATGTATTACTAATTACTACTTATGATTAGGAACAATATCAATTACACATAATACTGTAGCGCACCCGAAATTCGGGTCTTGTCTTTAAACCCAATTTCGGCGTGTCACGGTACTACCCATATAATAAACTCTCATTACATGAATGTAATATAAAATTATTACAACATATTTTCATCTAATCCCAGATACGAAGACTTGTACTAATACATCAATAAATATTATTACTAAATTTAATAATATTACAACAAAAAATTTAGTTCTGCCACTTAATAGTTACTAACTCTTCTCTTCTTCGTACTAATTTTCCCCTTCGACTCTTGCTGTAAAAAGTTAAAATTTTTGCAAGAGTGAGCATTCAATTGCCCAGCAAGTATAAGTGGTTGAATAAACAACATCATAAGAATATAATAACATCTGTCTGAAATCTTCAACAATTGAACAATAATTGTGAAGTCAAACGAATAAACAAGAATAATATAAATTCCTTATCATCTATTATTGCTAACATCATCATCACTATCACTATATTTAAAAACAATTAACATTAACCTGTTTCTCATCATAACTCTTGATTTCTAGGACTTAGTATTTTAAACAGTTCAATTAACGAACATTTCTTTGAATTGCACCTAAGTGCGAATATTGGTTTAGCACGTTAATATTTATAATCGATATCACATCATTGCACGGGGGTGAAATCATGATCACATCTACTTACAACAATACGTTATTGCACGAAGTGCAATTTATACTATCAATTGCCCAATTTATTTGATAAGGCACCATCATTTTAACACAATTCAAGAATTATTACAATTCACATCTGCATCAATAATATTTCCCAATGGAAAAGCTCATCTCATCCCATCTTAGGAATTTCACGTAACTAATGAAATTCAAATATCAAAATATACATGTCTTTGCAATTTAGCATAACCTGAACATCTAGTAAAATTATTAAAGAAATTGCACACGTTTAGCATCCACAAAATATATATAGACATTGCGTAACTTGAACTTTACATCACATAGCCTTCATAAGAAAATTATCATGTGAAGGTAGAAAACTTGCTCAAATATAAATATTGAGTAAGTTAGGAAATTTGCCTTATGCGCTGCTTACAACTTACGCTATAATACTCTTCAAATAGCCTACACAATATCATTTATAAGAACATACCAATTAGCCAAATATGGACTTCATATTGGTTTACATACTAAAATTATAACTTTCATCTCATGTTGTTCGCGTTTTATAAATTAATAAATGCGATTAAGACTAAACATCTTTCGGCATCGCGTCGTTCGGAAACGTTACGACCCTTATCATCATCTATACTTATTGGTTTATACTAACCCCAATCCGTATATAATAATATTCGTTTCATTAGACTCGAAATACTTTTTAAGTGCATTAACACTTTACACGACGTTTCGATGTTTATACGTCACACACCTAATTTGCCTCCTTCGCACATACTTAGCATGATCATACAATTTTCTCATTCATCATTGATTAATGCTAATCATCATTATAATCCATAATGTTTATGTTTTATAACTTAGAACATCATTTTACATTATCGGGAGCATTACACGTGCTTACGCGCATGCCCGACACCCTCCGATTGCCTTTAATTATACACCAGTCCTACAAATGGCTAATTTAGACCTTTCTACATACCTCAACTTGAAAAACTTAAAGAATGCAAGTTGTAGGTCTACTCTTCCTCTTTCCGAATTATCTTGAATCACCTCAATCCGAGTTCGGATGAGAAGGTTATGCGTATTTTACTACAGAGGTCAAAATAGTCCACTCGGACATGTTTGCACCTAACACGTGTCTAGTGCCGCAGTGCCACATTTTGCCTTATGATCGGCGCCGCAGTGCCATTCATCAGACGCAGAATCTGCAGAAACTTTCCAGTTCGCGATTCCGACCCTCTTCGACTCCGATCTTTATAACTTCTCCTATACACGTTCAAATTGGTCCATTTCGGACTCTATGGACTCCTAATTCATGGGGCTACAACATATCAAAAATTTATAGCTATCCATTAACATTAATATGTCTAAATCTTAGGCCAAAGCACAAAGTTGTACTCTATTTCAAGTGTTCTTGACAAACTTTACAAAAATCAACATCACGAATTCGTTTTAACTTCTTTTAATACCATTCCAACTGGGATATCTTCATAACCCATGAAACTATAACATTATACCAACACACACATTACCCAAACACGGAATCTAAGCTACAATTTGTAATAACCCGGATTTTTTAAGAAGGATAATTATAACAAGAATTTAATAAATAAAATTCTTATTATGAGGTATAGAGGGTTGAATGTAAAATATGCATGTGTTATTTATATATTTATGTGATTTATGTGATAAGTGAATAAATATACGTGTATTATATATTTATTATCGATTAAGTGATGAGATGTGAGCTAAAAGTTAATCAAAGCTAATTAATTTAATTGCTATGGACTAAGTGACGAAACGTATAATTGTATAGGAGGAGGTTAAAAAAAAACTAGAAATTAAGTTCGGAGTGGGCTGTAAGGATGATGAAGAAGAAATGAGAAAGAATGTAACGACCGCGAGTCGAGAACACCCTTGTCATTTGGGTTTATCAATATTATGAAATATATTAAAATATTATTTTTATGTGATGTGCTTTAAGGTTATTTTATAACCTGGATGATGTGAATATATGAATTTTTATGCGTTGTTGAACCATATGAATAACTGGTTTCGCGAAAAATCGTAAAAATCACTATTCAGGGGGCACGTTTCCCGAGGCACTATTCATGCTAGAATATTTTTACTTCTTTTTTGATTTCTATTAATTTCGTTAATATGTGTACGCGAAGAAATAATTCTTTCAAGCGTTGGAAATTTTATTTGAGCCCGAATGAGATTTATTTCGTATCCGAAATGTATTATATGGGTGTCCCGAATAAATGAATAAATCCCATAATTATTATTTTTACGCATCCCAATATTTTATGGGAGTACCCATTTTAATTTTAGGTAGAGTTATTAAGCAAATTTGGTACAAAAGTGGGAGTATTCGGGTATATTTTTGTGTATATGCGGTAGATATTGGGAGGCAATTATGCCTCAACCAATTAAAATTGGGTAAGTGTGACAATAGACCAATGGGAGAGTGCCAGAAGGCTTGTTGCGGCAACATGTTGGGCTAGCTCAATACACAATGTATTGGACATC
Organism: Aralia elata; assembly: GCA_034770075.1. NCBI lineage: Eukaryota > Viridiplantae > Streptophyta > Magnoliopsida > Apiales > Araliaceae > Aralia > Aralia elata. The sequence continues at coordinate 87,861,275 of CM068388.1, forward strand.
CCATTCTTGCAACATTCCTCCTCAAATTTGTTTCCAAGGACTCGAGTTACTCCCCCTCATTCACCCGAAGCCTTCTAATACTCCCATTTCATTTCTCCCTTTGCTCTTCCAAGTTGGTTGTTGCAAGAATATGGAGATTATTCAAAGAGAGAGAGAGAGAGAGAAAAGTCAGAGAAAAGGAGAAAACCAAAGCTAGAAGAAGAGAGGAGAAGTGTTCGGGTGGAACAAAGAAGAAGAAGAGAAGAGGAGAGAAGGCCAAAGGAAGTAGAAAGAGCTCTAGTAGCTCCATAATCATCTGAGTAGCAACAATTAGAGGTAACCACAAAACCTCAACCCATCTCCTTTCTATTTTCAAATTTTTGAGTTTTGAAGCTTTTATGCTTGAGATTGATTTTCTTGTAATTATTGTTGTTTTTATTGATTATGGTTGCTTGATAATGTTGTCAAGAGACCTTGTAAGTCATTAATAACATTAAAGTGGAACAAAAATAAAGAAAATCCGTACCTTTGCTTAATGGATGAAGAACTTTGGACAAAATGGACAATATGGACGCTCGAACCATTTTAGAGGATTTGAAACTTAGATTTCGTGTTGGTATTTTATGTTTGATGTAATAATATTCTAGTTCCATGGGTTACGAAGTTAACCCAGTTAGAATATATTAAAACGGTGTTAAAATGAAGATTTGATGATGATTTTGGTGAATAACACTAAGAACACAAAAAACAGAGTGTGACTTGATATTTTGGCCTAAGATTTAGCCATGTTAATGTTAATGGATAGCTCTAATTTTTTGATATGTTGTAGCCCCATAAGTTACGAGTCCATAGAGTTCGAAATGGACTAATTTGAACGTGTATAGGAGAAGTTATGAAGATCGAAGTGAGAGAAGGTCGAAATCGCGTACTGGAAGAAACCCAGCTGGTTCTGCGTAGACGTGCCCGAGTCGACTATTTTGACCTCCTGTAGTAAAATGAGCATAACTTTCTCATACGAACTCGGATTGAGGTGATTTCAAGATGATTCGGAAAGAGGAAGAGTAGACCTACAACTTTCATTCTTTAAGAATTTTAATTTGAGGTCTATAGCAGGGCATAAAATGGTCATTTGTAGGACTGATGTGTAATTATAGGCAATCGGAGGGTATCGGGTATGCGCGTAAGCACGTGTAATGTTTCCGACAATATAAAATGATGTTCTAAGTCTTAAAACATGAATATTATATATTATACTGATGATTAACTTTAATCATTGATGAGTTAGATAAGTGTATGAGCATGCTAAGCATGTGCGAAGGAGGCGGATTAAGCGTGTGACGTATAAACGTCGAAACACCGTGTAAAGTGTTAATGCACTTAAATAGTATTTCGATTCTAATGAAATGAACATTATAAGATATTGAGTGATGTTTTTATAAATTAATAGGAGTAGATGATTATAAATATGGATGATGATGAAGGTCGCGTAGTCTCCGTACGTCGCGACGTCGAGAAAATATTTTTGAGACTTGGCCGCATTATTAAATGCGAGCTATATAAAATTAGAAATAGTGTAATATTAACCAATTTATATATATGTGAAGCCTTCTTAGTGGCTAATTGGGATTTTTATTGTTAAATAAATTGTGTAGGATATTTGAAGGACGAATGGCCATAGCTTAGCAAAGAGCTCTTAAGGCAAGTTCTTTTAGTAACTTGTTGACTTTTTTAAATATCGATGTACATGAGTTGATTGCTAAATCTTTTATTGTTATGTGAATTAAATGCGAGCATGATTAAAGTGTACACATTGTGCAACTATGTGGTTATGTTATTCTATATGGAACTTGAAATATTATAAATCTGCAGTACGAGATATATGATGCAAATGAAACTCGCATATTATAAGATGCATGATGCATACATATAGATGCATTGCATAAAATTTATAATGCATGAATAAGATGCATAGTATGAGAATCATGATGCATGGAAAAATGTAAACTTATGTGTTACGTGAAGCATGAAATGTGAAAACTGTTAGTTCTTGCTGAGTTGTCGTGCTCATTCTTGCAAAAATAAAACTTTTGCAGATTTACAATGCAATGCAATTATCTTGATATCGTGATGATAAGGATTAGAGGCGCATGAAAACAGGAAGGTTGCTAAATGTTTCTTTATCGTAACTATTTAGCCGTGATGATGGTATATGATGTATGTGAAGTAGAATACTTAAATTTTGAATTGGAATTAGAAGGTATCCATTTCGGATCAAGAAGTGACTATATAAGTTACTTTGTATGATAGAGTAGTACGTTGACGATGATGTTTACAGGACATTTTATAATGAATGTTGGTTGTTAAATAACTTTACGAATATTCAGGAATGATTAATTCAGTGAGGATATTGTATAAAGATTGATGTAAAGAAGAAGAATTTAATTTTTGTTGTAATATTATTAAATTTAGTAATATTATTTGTTGATGTATTAGTAAAAGTCTTCGTACATGGGATTAGATGCGGACATGTTGTAATAATATTGTAATTATATTCATGTAGTAAGAGTATGTTGTATGGATAGTACCGTGATGCGCCGAAACCGGGCTTAGAGGCTAAGAGCTGGATTTCGGGGGCGTTACACAATTCCTCTAAAAATGTCCACAGTCCATGTTCTTGTTCAAATGTTCATTGTTCTTTCTCCATTAAGCAAATGTACGGATTTTCTTCATTTTTGTTCCACTTTAAAAGTATTAGTAGCTTACAAGGTCTCTGGACCACATTCTTAAGTAATCACAATCAACAAAAATGACCAAAAATTTTCAAAAAATCAAAACCCATCAAAATAGCTTCAAAGCTCATAAATGGAAGGAAACAGATTGAGGTTTGTAGTTACCTCTTGTTGTTGCTACTTAGAGGCTACTGAACTTCAACAAAAGCTTGAAGCTCTATCCTCTTCTTCTTCTTGGCCTCCCACACTCCTTTTTCTTTTCTTTCTTCTTCACCTGCGTCTTCTCCTTTCTTCTTCCTTCTTTATTTCTTCTCTTTTCTTTTTCTCCTCTCTACTATAACACCTTCTCTCTCTATATTGCTTCTCTTACTATGTTAAACTTGCAAAGAACAATGGAGATGGAATGAGCAGATGGGGGACTGAATGGGCTTCGGGAGAAAGGAGAAGGGTTCACCCGAGCTCCCTTGAAATCATTCTTAAGGAATGTTTCCTTCAATTGGCTTCTTAATGCCGACCACTTCCTCATTTCTCTTCTCTTATTGGTTAATAGAAATTGGTTGGTTGCCTCTTGGAGTATCATGCAAAAATAAGTACACATATACACAAAAATATATCCAAATACTCCCACTTTTGTACCAAATTTCTACAACAAAAATACCCATAATTAAAATGAGTACTCCCATAAATTATTGGGATACATAAAAATAATAACTACGGGGTTTGCTCATTTATTCGGATAACCCATATTAAACACTTCAGATATAATAAAATTCCGAAGAGCTCAAATAAAATTTCTGACGCTTGAAAAAATTATTTCTCCTCGTACACGTCTGATTGCCTCCAATTACATATCAGTCCTACAAATGGCCAATTTAGACCTTGCTACAGACCTCAAATTGAAAAACTTAAAGAATGAAAGTTGTTGGTCTACTTTTCCTCTTTCCTAATCATCTTGAATCACCTCAATCCGAGTTCGGATGAGAAAGTTATACCTATTTTACTACAGGAGGTAAAAATAGTCCACTCGGACATGTCTGCACTTAACACGTGTTCGGCGCCGCAGCGCCACATTTGACCTTATGATCGGCGTCGTAGCGCCATTCATCAGAACCAAAACCTGCAGAAACTTTCCAATTCGCGATTCCGACCCTCTCCGACTCCGATCTTTATAACTTCTCCTATACACATTCAAATTGGTCTATTTTGGACTCTATGGACTCCTAATTAATTGGGCTACAACATATCAAAAATTTAGAGCTATCCATTAACATTAACATGTCCAAATTTTAGGCCAAAGTAAAACATTGTACTCTGTTTCAAGTGTTCTTGACGAACTTTACAAAAATCAACATCATGAATTCGTTTTAACTTCTTTTAATACCATTCCAACTGGGATATCTTCATAACCCATGGAACTACAACATTATACCAACAAACACATTATTCAAACACGGAATCTAAGCGACAAGTCTTCTAAAAATGTCCACAGTCCATGTTCTTGTCCAAATGTTCATTGTTCTTCATCCATTAAGCAAATGTACGAATTTTCTTCGTTTTTCTTCCACTTTAAAGGTATTCGTAGCTTACAAGGTCTCTCGACCACATTCTTAAGCAACCACAATCAACAAAAACGATCAAAAATTTCCAAAAAATAAAAACCCATCAAAATGGCTTTGAAGCTCATAAATGGAAGGAAATGGAAGGAAACGGATTGAGGTTTGTAGTTACCTCTTATTGTTGCTACTTAGAGGCTACTGAACTTCAACAAAAGCTTGAAGCTCTCTCATATTCTTCTTCTTGGCCTCCCACGCTCCTTTTTCTTTTCTTTCTTCTTCGCCCGCGTCTTCTCCTTTCTTCTTCCTTCTTTATTTCTTCTTCTTCTCTCTACCGTAACACCTTCTCTCTCTATATTGCTTCTCTTACTATTTTAGACTTCCAAGGAACAATGGAGATGGAATGAGCAAATGGGGGACTGAATGGGCTTCGGGAGAAAGGAAAGGGGTTCACCCGAGCTCCCTAGAAATCATTCTCAAGAAGGAATGTTTCCTTCAATTGGCTTCTTAATACAAATGGTTCGGAAGTGGCAACATAATGCTGACCACTTCCTCATTTCTCTTCTCTTATTGGTTAATAGAAATTGGTTGGTTGCCTCTTGGAGTATCATGCTAAAATAAGTACACATATACATAAAAATATATCCGAATACTCCCACTTTTGTACCAAATTTGTACAACAAAAATACCCATAATTAAAATGAGTAATCCCATAAATTATTGGGATACGTAAAAATAATAATTACAAGGTTTGTTCATTTATTCGGATAACCCATATTAAACATTTCAGATATAATTAAATTCCGAACGAGCTCAAATAAAATTTCTGACGCTTGAAAAAATTATTTCTTCGCGTACACGTCTTAACGAAATTAATAAAAATCGAAAAAGATGTAAAAATATTCGGGCGCGAATAGTGTCTCGGAAAACGTGCCCATAAATAGTGATTTTGCGATATTACGTGAAATCAATATATTCGCTTACGCAAAACTTACTACACATAAAATCCATGTACTAACATAATATAGGTTATACTATAACCTTTAAACACATCATATAAAATTTTAATATATTCTAAGATATTAATAAACCCAAACTACAAGGGTACTCACGAGTCGCGATCATTACCTCTTCCTCATTTTCCTTCTATACCACTATACGATTCGTTCTTTAGTCCATACTAATTAAATTAATTAGCTTTGACTAACTTTTAGTTCACATCTCATCACTTAATCCATAATAGTATATTGTAATAACCAAGAATATTGGGTCACAATGTAAATGAGAATATTAAATTGTTATCAATATATTAAATATTTTGTGACTTATAAAGGATGTGTATGTGATTAAATGAATGTGTGTGTGTGTGTGTGTGTATATATATATATATATATATTATATGTGTATATATTTATTTATCATATTATGTGTAATGACAAGAAAGCTTTATAACCTAATTATATACATTAGGTATGAGAATTAAATAACCTAAGGGTTATATTTATTGATGATTTCTAGTATTTAAAATATATACTAGTAGACTAACCTAAGAGATTAATTTTATTATCTCAATTTAATTATTTATTTTAAACCTAATTAAAGCAAGTCTAATTGGGTTATGTAATTAAACCCATATGAGTAATTATTTAATGTCCAAATTAAGTGGACTAAAGACCCTAATTAAATAACTAGGGTAATGTAAAATTTATGTGTTGGACCCATGATAGTTCTAGTGACCCAAACAATTTATTAGAGAGCCCAAATGAAATTAAGGATGACCCAAATCTTAGCCCAACTTGGGATGGATCTTCTAAAAGATTAAAATAGCAAATTAAGTAAATAAAGAAAATTAAAAATTGGGCAAAAAGAAGATGGAGATGTCCGGTGGTTCAATGAACCACATGTGCTCATGTATTGTTTTATTTCATATTTTCAAAATTGGTATGCCAACTATCCTAGCCATTGTCCATAATAAAGCTAACTTATTAGTCTAAAATCCATAAATTAGGGGATAGCAAAGAAAATGGAGGGTCATGTAATATATATATATATATATATATATATATATGATATATCTATACATTTTTATAGCTATAAATATAGCTCCTCATTTGCTAGCAAAAGAGTTTACTTCATTTTCCATTTTCAGAGAGAGAGAAAGAGTGAGAGCAAAACATTTAAGAGAGAGAGGGGGCTGCCAAAATTTCTAGAGGGAGAAGAGAAAGCTTGTTCATGCCTTTAAACTTCATTCAATACTTTGGAAGAAGAAGAAAAATTGCCACAAAACTATATAAAATCCTTAAACCCTAATTAGTTTCTTGTGTTTTATTGTGGTTGTTTTGAAGCAAATAATGAGTTTTTGATAATAATCCTTATAACACTAGATATTCATATTATAAGGTATTTCATGTTTAGGTCTCATTATTTTGGGTGTTGATTTGTTTGAAAAACAAAAGAAAAGGAAACTAGTTTTTATGCTTGAGAACATCCTAATTTTGAGACACTTTAAAAGCTTACCATTTGAAATTTACATATTAATTTTGTGATCCGTAAAAGAAGGGTGTAAAATTTATGAGTTAACTATTAAATCCAAGTTGTAGAACTCAAATTTATTAACTGAGCAAGCCGTGACAACTGTTTTGGTAAAACAGTCCAGGCGAGTGGAACAAAAAAATTGTAGGATAAAACTGTCACAAGTCAGTTTATGTCAAGGGCAGTTTCGGCCACTTTAGTTGCTTTAAAAATTCTGATCTTTTGTAAAATGTTAGTATCTGAGTTATTAAGATCCTGTCCAAAGATGGTTATTTGTTGATGTATAGAATGAGAGTTATGGCTTTTATAAAAACGTACGTTTTTAACAATAAACAGTAATAACTCCTAAAATACAACTCAAAAATATGTGAAATTTTTATAGGAGCTAGGTGTTGATAACAGGAGATCACCTTATTAATTTTATAATTTTTGAACAAAAGAATAATTTATAATAATTGTAAGAATTTCGGATTGTTTTGGACCATTTAAAAATAGTAAACGAAACTGAAAAATTACAAAAAAATATCTTATCACTAAAATATCATATACTGATGTTTTTCAGAAAAGGAAAAAAATATAAAGTTGTTTTGATATTTTTCATGGTTATGTTTAGATTGTGAATAAATAGATAAGTTAAGTTAAATCAAGTTGTAAAACTTGTAAATGTAATTTTATTTATTAATGATCAATATATGATATATAAAGACTTTATAAAGATATTTTGGTCATTCATTTTTTTTATATTATAAGGATGTCATGATATGTGTGTTAGATAAGTTAAATAGTAAAAGAAAAACAATTAAACTAAATTGTTGATGAGGCATCTCGACAGCTGGTTCAATGCACTTATGAGTGTTTGGAGAAAGCAATATCAATTGGTAGGTGCTGCTCTTGTATTCTTGGACAGGGTCTAGAATCTATACTGAAATTTAGAAACATTTATGTCCAGTTGTCCACCCTCTTAGAACCCAACCACAACACTAGAAACGAAACCACCCATTATTCCCTCTCACCCTCTCCCTTAAAGGAAAATACATCCAGCTCAAAAAATACATAGTTTAGGGATAACATATCAACCAACTCTGATATTGACTTATATAATTCACTTTTTGGATAGTTTCTTGGTAAAATTTTAGTAGGCCTTGGTGGGACCAACTCAAAAAATACGTAGTTTATTTGAAAAAAGAAAATGATGAAAGCTGAGGTTTTTTGAACCAAAATACCTGATGGTTTATGGTTACACATATCATGAGCTGCTATTCTTCAGTTCTTGTGATATGCAATCCCTCCAATATCACAACCTCACTTGGTGATGAGGCATTAAATAAAACCTATATACTTGGACATACATTTGAACTTTCGTAACAGAAATAAATAAATAAGTAAAAATGTATGTATAGCCTCTTTATAATCCATCCTTTGGGCAAGTTAGAATATTGATTAAGGCAACTTTTTCCTTAGAAACAGGTTTCTTGAACAACGAAGTCTTGTTATTTACGCTGTTTTGAATCCTTGGAATTTATGATTGGCCATTAGGATTCTTTTTCCACAAATTGAAGCAATTTGTTGTTGATCTGTATATGATTTATTGAGACTTTGAAATAGCAAACCGGGTATACTACTTTTGTTAGTTGATGTATTTAGAGTCTACTTCTTCCCTGTTTGATTTCTTAAGAAAGGCCTTCAACATTTTCGTATTACTGATTCTTATCTGCTCTGTTCCAGTTAAACCAGGTCTACGATTTCGAGAAATTGGAGAAGTTATTAATCGCCATGCTTTAATGTCAGGGTTCTCAGTGGTAACATACAAAGCTCCCCTTCTGTCTATCTGTTTGTATCTCTCTCTATTAGCTGTTATGAAGGTTGATCAAGATTAGGCGAAGCTAATTCTTCCAAAGTCCTGTTATTGGCAGCCATCCCTTCGTGCAATTTTCTCTAACTCTGGATCAAAATTTAGTTCAAGTGAGTGAGAGAATCGAGTCCTAAACTAAAAATAAAAAATAAATAAATAAATAAATGAAAACAAAGAATAAATAAAAACAAATAACACTTGTGACGCCCCCAAATCCGGGTTTACCTTCAATCCTGGATTCGGTGCTCCAGGTACAACTCATTCTATACATTTCTCTAAACACGAGTATACTCTATTATAACAACATAACTCATCTAATCCCAAGTTCTAAGACCTTAAAAAGATCAATACATACTACAATGAATATTACATCATTGAATAATAAAAATGGAACACATTTTGTTCACCTAAACAATTAAATCTTCATCTTTAACGAAGCTCTCACTTAACATCGTCTGGTCATTCGAGATCTTCTACTTTGGTTGTAAAAGTTTTAGAGTTTGCAAGAGTGAGCATTTAATTGCTTAGCAAGTTATAACAGTTAAATAAACAACAAAGTTAAGAAGTATAACATCTTTCTTTATCAACTGAACAAAAGTTGTGAAGCATCTCGAATAAATAGGAATAATAATAATATTTTCCTTCACCTTTAAACATGTATAACATCCATTCCTTTATCTTACCAATAAACATCTACTTGCGTACTATAAGGATTTCGCCTAATGTACTCTACATCTTATACGTCTACCTTTATTTTGTGTTGACACCAACCTGTGTCTAACTATTGTTTTGACACCAACCTATGTCTATGTTTTAACTTACATCATAATGTGTCAAGTGACACTAGGGTCGACACTACTCTACTTATCACTACTAAACTTTTAACATCTCAATTTTATCCATTCATCATCTGTCCAGTCGAAACAATTGACATAGACATATTCTTCCAAGTTGATTTTTTTAATTCTATTACTTAATTTGTTATGTAGCTTGGCTTTTATCACTCGTTAGTATTCTAATTATTTGTACATCTTATGTTTTGTTGTAGGGATAATCCAGAACCACAAACTTGGGTGATGCTTAGTGATGCTCATGGTGACTTTTGTTGAAGTATATATCTTAGAATTAAAGTTTTATATATGAAGCTACAAGTGATACGGAGTATGATTATTAATGCACCTTTTGTTCAAGTATCTTACCAATCCATATGTCGACGCACGCTATAAGTGAATTATCTGAGTAGGAATATTAATGTTGATGGCACCTTTTGTCAAGCATTTGCTAATATGTAAATTTAAGCTCCAAGTGAATTGGTATATCTTTTGTATAGCTAACTTGAATCTTATATAATTTTTATTAAGCTTAATTATATAATTACTTGTTATAGTTGTGTATGCACAGTGTATATAATTAATATTTGAAATTGGTTGACTTTTAAGTTTAATGTATGTGGTGTTAAATAAACAGGTTTATAATATAATAACTACCTGCATAATATATAGATTGTGAAATAGAAAGGTCTATGCCGATGGTATTGTGGTCACCATAGTATTATTAGCAACAGATGTTATTAGCTCTACGCCGACGGTACTGTGGTCGCCATAGTATTATAAACCATCTGTGACATCAACTCTATGTCGACGGTAAAAGTTGTCGCCTTAGCGCACCCTAAACCCTGACGAAATTATACTCGTCGTTATAGCCCGTTTTACCGACGGTATGAACCCGTCGGTATTAAGGACAATACTGTCGGCATATGGGTTCTAAAGCTTAGTGAGGGGGAATTTTATGGCGACGGTAGACCCGTGGCATAGGGTCAACATAACGTCGGTATAGGTCTATGGCCACGGCACTATCGGCTACAGTGGGGTACCGTTGGCATAGCCTATGGCTTAGGTTCTATTCCGACGGGCCCATACCGTCGCCATAGCCCTATTTTCCTGTAGTGAGATATAATAGAATCTTTAGAACATCAACAGTTCAATATTGGAACAAGCATTGATAACACAATAAGTGCGAATAAGTTATATAGCATCATACGAACAATTGATACAATCATCTCTGAAAAACTTAATCAACATCAAGATACTTGCACATTAAAATAACCTGTACAAGATACTTGTATTTAATGCATAAATTGAATGAAGTTAGGAAACTTGCCTTATGCGCGCTGCTTACAACTTACGCTATAATACTCTTCAAATATCCTACAGAATATCATTAATAATAATATATCAATTAATCACATATAGACTTTCATAACTTGGTTTAAGTTATCTTACTTCTCATCTTATGATACTTGCATTTTATAATTAAAATAACACGACCAATATTCAAAAATGTCTCTCGGTGTTGTGGCGTTCGGAAATGACACGACCCACTTATCGCCCCTTATGATATTTTACTTCAAAATATATATCATTGCTCAAATTCATTTCAATCCAAGTTATAAACTCATTTTCGTAATTTTTCTTTAACAAAACATTGTTCTTATTTTTATCATAACTCCTTCGTTACTCATCCGTTTTCGTTCATTCTCAAGTCAAATTAAAGCTTATGTAGTGTACTTTAATATTAGCTAGGCTATGGTTTCAGCCCCTCTTCAATAAAAATAGATTTTCACTTTTTCAAACAAGGACCAATTCCTACAAAAAAACCTGACCAACTTTATCCTCTCTCGTTAAAACAGTCATAACTAATTTATTTCAAAACCTTTTTGAGCGATTCTTGCGCCCACGCGAAGCTAACTTCTGGGGCTACAACTTTAATTTACAACTTTCAAATTCTGAACACACAGTACCAGAAAATTCATACAAGAAACATGCCAGAATCTATCCATTTATGCATTTCAGCTTTACCCCGTCTCGCTAAAAAAGTCATAACTAATTCATTACAAAACCTTTTTGAGTGGTTCTTTTTTTCTTATTCTGTGTTTAGCTTGCTTTCAGAGCTTTATTTTGATATAAGGCTCATCTCCTAACTCATTATACACAAAACGTTATGGACTTTACAAGAACATGGATAGAAACTTGTTTTCTGAAAATTTCAAAATTTACAATTTTTCACACCTACTTCGCACATTCATAACTTCTTCGCTTTAAGCCCGTTTCAGTTCATTCCAACTGGGTTGTCTTAATATCTTAGAGGAGTATAACATATAACCTTGAAATTAAATCTTTGAACGTAACAACACAAGTATCGTAACCTCTAAAATAGTCCAAAAGTCCATTTATTGTCCATTTTCTTCCTCTTTTATGCAATAAGATCAGATTTCTTTCATTTTTCTTCCACTTTTGAGTCATTAATGTTTTATATAACCTTTGAATATCATTATTAACCATTCACAACCAACAAATAATAACCATAACAACAAATCCCACAAGACAAATCTTCTAAGAGAAAAATGGAAGTTTGAAGGTTTGATGAACTTACTACTTGATTTTCTCCTTCTTGGATGCTAGAAAACTTGTTAGAGCTTTGCTAGAACCCCTCATCTTCCTTCTTAAGTTCTCCCGTAGTCTCATACAAGCTTTTTCACTCCACCCATTTACTTTCTCTCTCTACTTTCTATTACTTCTTCATCTTCTTTTTTTGCAACCTCTCTCACTTAATTTTTCATATGGGTAGTATAGTTTTGCAAAGATTGGCCAAATGTTTAGGAATGAGGTATATATAGATGTTGTTAGTTAATCTTTCATCTTCCCCCATCTCTTCAACTTCTTCATCAAATGGATTTCAAGAAGAAGTTGAAAAGGTTTTAGGAATTTAGAAAGTTTTTCTTTCTTTTTCCTTTTCTTTCTATCCACCCGTTGGCATTCCTTCTTCATTTTCTTGTTAGATGATTTTGCTCTAATTAGAACTGAATTTAGCAGTCCTATGGGTCTTGCTTTCAACTGATGACTCATAATTAATACCCATTTATTCATTTAATGGTCCATTTTATCATTTTGACATCTAAAAATTAACTTTAACACTAAAGTTAGGCACTGCTAGGCACAAAAAAAATAGATTTTCATTTTTTCAAACAAGGTCCGATTGCTACAAAAAAAACTTGGCCACGTTAACAGTCTCTCGCTAAAACAGTCATAAATAATTCATTTCAAAACTTTTTTGAGTGATTCTTTCGCCCACGCGAAGCTAACTTCTAGGGCTACAACTTTATTTTTTACACCACTTTCAAATTCTGAACTCACAAGACCAAAAAATTTGTACAAGAAGCATGTCAGAATCTGTCCATTTCTGCGTTTCAGCTTTACCATGTCTCGCTAAAAAAGTCATAACTAATTAATTACAAAACCTTTTTGAATGATTCTTTTTTTTGTGTGTTTAGCTTACTCTCAGAGTTTTCTTTTGATATAAGGCTCATCTCCTAATTCATTATAGACAAAACGTTATGGACTTTATAAGAACATGGACATAAACTTGTTTTCTAAAAATTTTAGATTTTGTAATTTTTCGCACCTACTTCGCACATAACTTCTTCGTTTTAAGCCCGTTTCAGTTCATTTCAACTGGGTTGTCTTCGTATCTCAGAGATATATAACATATAACCTTCAAACTAAATCTTTAGACGTAATAACACAACCATCATAACCTCTAAAATAGTCCAAAATCAGTACATAAGTCCATTTATTGTGCATTTTCTTCCTCTTTTATGCAATTGGGTCGAATTTCTTTCATTCTTCTTCCACTTTTGAGTCATTAATGTTTTATATAACCTCTGAATATCATTATTAACCATTCATAACCAACAAATAACAACAATAACAACAAATCCCACAAGATAAATCTTTTAAGAGAAAAATAAAAGTTTGAAGGTTTGATGAACTTACTACATAATTTTCTCCTTCTTGGATGTTAGAAAACTTGTTAGAGCTTTGCTAGAACCCATCCTCTTCCTTCTTGAGTTCTCCCATAGCCTCATACAAGCTTCTTCACTCCATCTATTTACTTTCTCTCTCTACTTTCTCTTACTTCTTCTTCTTCTTTCTTCTGCAACCTCTCTCACTTAATTTTTCATATAGTTTTGCAAAGATTGACCAAATGTTTAGGAATGAGGTATATATAGATGTTGTTAGTTGATCTTTCATCTTCCCCCATCTCTTTAGCTTCTTCATTAAATGGATATCAAGAAGAACTTGAAAGGTTTTAGGAATTTAGAAAGTTTTTCTTTTCTTTGTCCTTTTCTTTCTCTCTACCAGTTGGCATTCCTTCTTCATTTCCTTGTTAGCTGATTTTGCTCCAATTAGAACTGAATTCACCAGTCCTATGGGTCCAATACCCATTTATTCATTTAATGGTCTATTTTATCATTTTGACATCTGAAAATTAACCTTTTTGTGAAGATAGTCGATTCGTACAAAAAATCGACGTTCTCATTGTTATAGGAATATTTATTTTGCCAAATTCATCTCCGAAATTTATGTTTAACTTTTTATCGAAAAAGTCAGTCGGTTAACTTTTGACCAAAAAGTCAACCCCGACAAAAATATGTTTAGGGTCTATTCTGACTACTTTGGATGTCCTAGATTCAAATCCACAGTCTGTTCATCAAAATTATATTCCGAACTTAAATTCGAGTTTTAACTACTTAACTTAATTTTTATACAAGTATTAGCTCCCTTACTTAGTTTAAAACAATTAGTTTAAACCAACTATTAACATACATCTCATCACATAACTACAAATGAATATATTTATTCATTCACCACATCTATACCAATAATATCCATAAAACTTCATTTTGTTAAATAGATATTCATAAACCTAATTATAAGGTTACACGAATTTTTGGGCCGTCACAACACTCCCCGACAACAACACCAAAATTTAGAAGCTGTCGTTAACACTCCAAAATTAATACCTTACTTCTATGCTCCTAACACAAAAATTAGTATAGCAATAAGTAAGGGTCGATCCCACAAAGAGAAGTGAATTGTTTTATATTTATCCTAATGTTTCCTAATACAACTAAATATAAATTGGGGGGGGGGGGGTTTGAATTGAATTAATCTAACTAACAAAACAAAAATATTTAATAAGAATAAACAATGAATTAAAGACTTTAGTTCTTCAGTTCAGTGTCATTTTTTTACAATAATGAAGTAATCAAGTTTAATAATATTTATTCTTCAATGAAACTAATAGTCCTAGATAACAATAAGCTCTACTACCTGAAATTTCCCTTAGATTATCACTCAATGAAACAAGCTCTTCACAAGATTCTAACTATCATACAACATAGAACAAGCTCTCTAGATTTAATATAGTAGTAACATTAAGAACTAGAAAATTAGACTATTCCAAGCAATAACCACACAAGCTCGAATTATTTAACATGTCTTCTGATAATCTTAGCAATACTCAAAAGTTTTTTTCCACAATCATGTATTATTAATTACTACTTGTGATTAAGAATAATATCAATTACACGTAATACTATTCCTTAATTTAGCAAGTAATATTAGCTAACCAACTCAATTCTAAAGAAATCAAATCAATTAAGCCAAATAGCATTCAACAATTAAATCATATTATCAAGAATGAATTTCATGTAAAAAGAAATAAATAATGAATACTTAATCAAATCATTAATTATAAATATGGTTCAACAACCCTTAGAGCTGAATAAGAAAACATAGCTTGACATGTCTTCTATCTTGCCTTAAAAACTAGGGTTTATAATTATGTAGCCAAGCTCCCTTAAAATCTAACTAATACCATGTAACGCCCCCGAAATTCGGGTCCTGCCTTCAAGCCCGGATCCGGCGCGTCGCGGTACTACCCATACAAAATAATCTCACTACACAAATATAATACAAAATTATTATAATATATCTTCATCTAATCCCAGGTACGAAGACCTTTACTAATACAATATCGTTATCGTACTACTCTACCATACAAAGTAACTTATATAGTCATGTCCTGATCCGAAATGGATATCTTCTAATTCTGATTCAACATTTACGTACTTTCATTCACATACATTGTATACCGTTATCACGGCTAAATAGTTACAATAAAGAAATATTTAGCAACCTTCCTGTTTTCATGCGTCTCTAATCCTTATCATCATGATATCAAGATAATTACATTGCATCGTAAATCTGTAAAAGTTTTATTTTTGCAAGAATGAGCACAACGGCTCAGTAAGAACTAACAGTTTACACCTTACATGCTTCACGTAACATATAATTTGCCTTCTATTCATGCATCATCATTCTCATACTATGCAGCTTAATCATGCATTATAAATCTTATGCAATGCATCTACACATGCATCATACATCTCTTAACGTGCAAGTTTTATTTGCATCATATATCCCATAATATACCTCATGTATCTCATATTGTATGTTTACAATAACTTAAGTTCCACATAGAACAATATAATCACATAGTTGCACAACATACACACTTTAATCATGCTCACATACAATTCACATAACAGTGAAATATTTAAACAATCAACTCATGTACATCAATACATTTAAACAAGTGATCAACAAGTTACTGAAAGAACTTGCCTTAAGCGTTCCTTGCCAAATTATGATGGCTCGTCCTTCAAATATCCGACACAATTTATTTAACAATAAAATACCAATTAGCCACTAAAAAGGCTTTATATAATGGTTTACATAATAATAATTCTTATTTCATATTATTCGCGTATTATAGATTAATAAACGCGATTAACTCTAAAACATCGTTCGACGTCGCGTCGTTCGAAAATGTTACGATCCTCATCATCATCAATCCTTATTGGTTTATAATAACCCCATTCCATATCGTATAATATTCATTTCATTGTTCAAAATTCATTTTAATCTGAGTTATAAAACTCATTTTCGCAGTTTTTTTTAACACGATATTGTTCTTGTTTTTATTAAATCTCCTTCGTTACTCATTCGTTTTTGTTCGTTCTTACGCCAAATTAAAGTTTATATAGTCTACTTTAACACCATCTAGTCCATGGTTTCAGTCCTTTCTTCAATCAAAATAAGTTTTCACTTTTTACAACCAAAGTCAGATTACTACAAAAATCTGGCCAGCTTTACCCTCTCTCGCTAAAACAGTCATAACTAATTCGTTTCTAAAGTTTTTAATCAGTTTCAATTGGGTGATGACCTTCAGTCATGAGAGTACATCATAATACCCCTAAACATAACATCTAGATTAAAGAGATTTTCGCAGTTTTGGTCCAAAACAGTTCATACATTCAAAAATGTTCATGTTCTTCATTGTTCTTCATCCTTTACGCATAGGTTCAGATCTTATTTGTTTTGATTCCACTTTCATGATTTTAATAGGTTGTTTAACCTCTAAACATCACTCTTAGGATGTTCCTCAATCCATAAAATCTATAACAACAACAACATCTAAAGAAATACAATCTTAAGAGAGAAATGGAAACTTAGAGTTTCATGACTTAACTTCTTCTTTTTCTTTTGTTAAATTTTATGACTTACTTCTTTGGTTCTCTTTTTCTTAGCTAAAGGATGACCAAAGCTTGCTCTTGCTTCTCTTCTTCCTTGCTTAGATGACTTGGCTTAAGGCTTGCTAACTTCTTTCTTTCCTCCTCTTTGCTCCATCCGAACCTTTCACTTTCTCTTAGCTCTCACCCGAGCTCTCTCTCTCTCTTTACTCAACTCTCTTCTCAATTTGCAAATGAACTGAACAAGCTAAGCAATGATGATATGTGGGGGTGTATCTAGTGTTACAATGCTTTTTGGATGGAAGAACTAAAAGGAAGATTGGTATGCCTTGCAACAAATCACTTCTCCATACATAGAAGAATAAAATTTTAACTCTCCAAGGACCACTTGGTCTGGATACTCCTTCTTCCTCTTCTCCCATTGGCTCCCAGTGTCTACTTGCCCCTTCTCTCTTTATTCTCAATTGATTTTCATTAGTTGGGTTGTCTCCTCCCATTCTTTATCCGGATATTCCATCCCTTTTTAATCCCTACATTACAAAATTCTTCTTCTTTTTCATTTATTAGTCTTCCACTTGTTCCATTCTTTCATTAATCAAATACTACCTTCATTATAATATTAATGTACCAACTTCCCATTCATTTCCTCTCTCCCGTAGCCTCTCATTTCCCAATTGTCCAATTGTGGCATTCTTATTCCCTTTCTTAGCTTATTAGTAGGTTATTCTCCCACTCATGTCATACATTCCTTAGTTTATTAGGAATTAATGCTCCACTCCTTATAGGCTTATTCTTTAATGGCCTCCTTATTCCCTTCATTATTGGTTAATAAAATACTCATCCCACCCATTTGGTTTTTTTTCTATCTCTACATCACTCGTACACTCCCTCCTTTCATTACCAAAATGCTAATTTCTTTACCCATATATCACATGGGTCAAATATAGGGTCTTGAATTTTGACAAAAATAATGGATCTTGGGTTGAGCCACTAATTTGGGCCACCCATATCAAACATTTTTGCTACTAATTAAAATCCTAAATGGGCTTTTACAAAATCATATACTTGGATTTCATTTAGCCATTTATTAGCCCACTAATTTAATCCATTAATGGACTCATTTAATATAGGTTAGTTATTTACTAACCAATTAGCTTACCAAATGCATGTACCTAAATGTACATGTAACCCATAAATATTTGGTTAACATAATTACACAAAATAAATTATTTCAATAATAATCTCAATCAAACTATTTATTTTATTCAATAAATAGAGTTCTAGGCATGAATAGTACCCCACATGAATAGTACTTTAGCGTTATTTCTTAAAATCTTTCTATCTCCTTCTACGAAACCATAACACTTATAATCATTGCATGTGCATAATCTAGGTTATAATATAACCTTTAAACGCTTAACACATATTAATATTAATAAAAATATATTTTATTCAATAATATCCATAAGCTCGAATTACCAAGCTACTCACGATTCACGCTCATTACATTAACTAAATATTAACTCATTCATTCTGAATCTATGTATATATTTCATACCTATATATACATATTAAATTCACCACATCAATCACATAAATATATTAATAGCACATATATGTTCACTTAAATTCTTATTATAATTTTATTCTAAAAATTCGACTTGTCACATACCATATATTTATACTTCTAGATCATAACCCTATAATTCTAGGAAGTAACAATCCAAGTTGCAGTCAAATTCCTCCAAAAATAACAAAGTTAGGAAAATTCGCCGACTGGCCACGCGCCTCACGCGCCCACGCAAAGCTTGAGCGCCACGACCCATCCAATCGAGCGCCGCGACCCACACTCCAGTGCCGCGGCTCATACTTTTGAGCATCGCGACCCATACTTCCTATCCATTTTTCTTCTTTTGCTCATTGCGCGCCTATTTTGATCTCTTTTTCCTCTTTTTCTCTTTTTAGTTCCAATTCCTCCTAAAATCAATAAATACCTTAATAAGATCATATACACATAAAACATGTAATAAAGCTAAATATAAAAGAGTCAAAATTATCAAATATTATGCACTTATCACCTGGCTTCATTGACTCTGATAATCCTACTCATGTGTGTAAACTCCACAAAGCTATTTACGGCCTCAAACAAGCTCCTCGGGCATGATATCATGAGTTGCGTCAATTCCTTGTTGATTTCGATTTTAACAACTCCCATTCTGACACTTCCTTGTTTGTTCTCAATCTTCGCACCAAATTGATCTACCTCATAGTCTATGTTGATGATATTATACTAACTAGAAACAATAACGACCTAGTATCCCAATTTGTTGCTTGTCTAGCTCAGCGGTTTTCTCTCAAGGATCTGGGTACTCTCTCATATTTCCTTGGTGTTGAACTTGTTCCTCATCAGCATGGTGTCCTCCTTTACCAACAGAGATATATATAGGATCTACTTACTCGAACACATATGCAAGAGGCTAAACCACTATTTACTCAATTACCAACCTGCTCGTCCTCCCTCAAGTTATCATATGGATCACCTCTCACTGATCCCATTGAATATAGAACTATAGTGGGAAACCTTCAATACTTGTCTCTCACTCGTCTAGATATTTTATATGCTGTTAACAAGATGTCTTAGTTTATGCATCAAACAACAGATGAACATTGGACTCTTATTAAAAGAATTTTGTGTTACCTTGGTGGTACCTTAACTGATGGCCTTCTTCTTCACCGTAACTCACCACTATCCCTTCATGCCTTTTTCGATACTGACTGGGCAGGTAACAAAGATGACTACTCTTCAACTGGTGCTTACCTTGTTTACCTTGGCAACAATCTCATTTCCAGGAGCTCTAAGAAGCATAAAACTATGGCTCGTTCTTCTACCGAGGCTGAATATCGCTCAGTTGCTGTTGAACTATGTTGGATTCGCTCTTTGTTATCTGAACCTTGCTTCAATCTGATCAGCCGCCTAGTCGTCTACTGTGATAATGTAGGTGCAACACAGTTAAGTTCAAATCTAGTCCTTCATTCTCGAATGAAGCATGTGGCAGTTGATTATCACTTTCTTTGTGATCAAGTTCAATCCGGTGCTTTCGTGTTGCTCATGTTTCCTCTGCAGACCAGCCTGCTGATATTCTTACCAAACCTCTGCCTCGTTCCTAATTTCAGAAATTACGAGACAAGATTGGCCTCTCTACACATGGCCTATCTTGAGGGGACATATCAGAATATAGATTCATTCAGTTATTATAATCTATTTTAAATTCAAACTTTCTTGTATTCAGTAATTGGTTAAGTCTTCCTTAAGACTAGGATCTTTGCTTGTATTTAGATGTGAATTAGTTTTCCTTAACCCTATATGTACAACTTTCTTGATTAATGAAAATAGCAGGCTTCATTACGTTTTGTGTTATTGTCTATATTTTACTACTTAATATTATAAGTTAATTGATTGGCCTTAATTTCAATTATACTATTTAAAACTATAAAAATATGGAGTATTTAAAGAAATTAGAGAAGAGATGTAACGGATGAGAACCAAATTCGTGTAAGATCGATGACAAAATATGGTACTCGGAGCACACTATATATACATATAGACGTACTAGGTTGACTGGTGATAATACTAAGGATATTTTAGATATATGTAACCACATGTTTCATGCGAGAAAGCTTTAATAATTAATTAACACATAAAACATAAATAAAAATATTTTATCAGTTTTTTGTTATTATAATTAAAGAAGAGCTGGAGACTGCAAAAGGATAAGCATGGAAGTATAGATATCACAAAAAACACACACTTCATTCCTTAGAAATTTTTTATCAAAGTCTGAAGAGATTATATGGCCAGTATGTATTATTAGTATCATTCTATTGAGCTTGAGCATTTCCACTTGGGGAACACTTGAAAACACCTGAAAGGAACACTTGAAAGGGATTTAAGAGAAAATAATACAAAAAAAAAAAAACAAAAGAAAGGATCTCATCACAATTTTATCTTTAAGTTTAGCCACAAACAAATTAGTGGTCACTAAAAAAAGTAAAATATATTTGACAGTCCATAAAACATGACAAAAGAACTTTGTCACTTAATGTATTGGGAACATGGTTATTTCATGCCACAAAATTTTATCTTTATCCGTTACAAACTCAAATAATACATGCTTACCTTCCTCCCTTCCACAGCCAAAAATGACTCAAAATTGTAAGTATTATATTCACTCCGCTTCAAAGTATAAGACTATTATTGAGTATTTAAAGTTAGTTTGAGACATTTTTAAATTTAAATTTGATATAAATTTATTTAATTTTATTCACGATATTAATGAATGTAGGGTAGGATCGCCTTATCTAGTTCTTATCTAGAAATGTGGATGCGCCTTCACCTCTAATAACCAATTCGAGTGGACCATAATATAAAACACCTGAGAGGGACTTAAGAGAAAACTAAAACCCAATAAAAAAACCAAGAATGAATCAAAAACACATGTTGACAACCATCTTCATCTCGTTCTTCCTTTTCTTTCGTTTTAGTCTGTGACTCTGTGGTCTTTTGCAGTGATAACCATTTGCCTTAGCTAGATTTGAGGAATTTAATTTGAAGCTCTTGTGCAAGAGAACACTATGTTTTGTGTTTGGTCATTTTTTCGTGATACTTTTTATTTTTTATTTTTTTATAGTTTACCATTTTTTTTATTACAGAACTACAAATTGTCAAACATGATGTGACAAATTCATACATAGATAGAACTACAATAGAATTACATGATATCAAGAATTTGTAAAAGAAAAAAGGTTATAAGTTGTATAATTGCTCAAAGTGCAACTGTTCCACAAAACTTTTAATTTTTGTACTTACCCCCCCCCCCCCCAATTGAACTAATAAAAAAATATTAAATTGAGCAACTCTATTAAAATATCCAACCTCCATTCATTATTATCCTATATGGCTGTTTTGAAAAAATGAAAAAAATTAAATTATATTATGTACGTATGGACAATCCAGTTGGATTAAGATGACAAAACTAATGATTTGACCACTGTAGTTGGCACCTTTTATCGAATACACGATTGAACTTTTAATTTTTCAAATTACCCCATTAAAGTAATTAGTATTTTGAAATTGGACCATTCTGTTAGATCTGGCTCACGACTGTTAAGTATTTTCAGACGTGGACGCGAAAAAGAAAAAAAGAAAAAGAGAAAAAGAATAAAATGACATGGCCAATGATACGTGGCTTACGCGGCAAAATGAAATAGCTGTTAAACAAACAATCCCACCCAAACCCCACAAAATCAGAAAGCGAACTTCAGAGAGAGAGAGAGAGACAGCGCGAGCGATGCTTCCTTCTGCAAACTAGGGTTCCAGCGAACTAACAAGGTATGTATGATTTTATGTTTAAAACTTCTTAATTCCCAACCTCGTTCATGGCTCACCGATGCTTCCTTCTGCAAACTAGGGTTCCAGCATGATCTTCGTTTAGATAAGGGGATTGATTCGGCCAAAATCAAAGGTGAAAATTAGGGGCTTTCATCTTCTCAAACCATTTGAACACCTAAAAGGTTGTTAATGGCATCTTCAGATAGCAGATCGGTTGCTCCAAATAGGGTAGAATATTTCTGCGGTAAGATTGCATCCATTTGTGTCTCCACAAAGAACAAATCAAAGGGAAGAAGGTTTTATGGATGTCGTTTTTACCCAGTAAGTAAGTTTTAGGTATAAATTTGTAAGTTATTGTAATGTATTTTGGATTCAATTTGGTTGGGTTTTTTTTTCTCTTACAGGACGTTAATAAATATTGTGGATTTTTTCAATGGTTGGACATAACTTCTCAAAATGAAGTTCATGGTATTGGTTGCAGTGAAATGGGTTATGTTTCAAGGAATGAAGATGAAGTCGATTTCCTGAGAAACAAAACAAGAAAACTGAAAGAAAAGTTAAAGAAATTGAAAAGGGAGGCCTTAAAATTGGAGTTAGAATCTATTCGACTAGTTGAGGCAAATAAGAAATTGCAATTGTATGTGATATTGTCATGGATGGTGACTTGTGTTGTATTAAGTTATGTTTTTATGAATTTTGTAGCATTCTAAGCTATGTCTGTAATGAAGTTATGTTTTCATGAAATTGTAAGCATTTTAAGCCATGTAATGAACTATTATTTCTTTTAATGTATTTGATATTATGGTGAATTTCTATTCATTATATCTCACGTTCAAGTTTTGTGATAGATTTTGAGCAAATGAAAATGAATAGAGTATTTGAAGTTGATGTATTTTAGAGCAAAGGAAAAGGTTTGGTCTGTTTAACAAAGAAAATGCCAGGAACTTCCTTGTTTCATTACATATTAATGACATAAATGTATTTCAAAGCAAATGAAAAAGAAGTTATGTGTTCCTAGTCCAGGACATGTAGTTCCTTCAATTTTAAAGAAATTGTCAACTTATGCAGTGTATCATTGCATACCAAACCAATCAAACATGTTCCGAGCTTCATCTAAAACAATTCAGTACAACCAATTCAAACCAATAAAACAAAATATTAACAAGGTAAACATGTGTCATCCAACCTTTCTACATTACCACAAATGTATTAGAAAACATCCAACCATCAAAAGAAAGAAACAGTTATAACCAGTTATGAAAGTCTTAAATAGCTCCAACATTACAGACATATCCATAATATGAAAGAAACAGTTACAACCATGTCAAAAGTATTATAAATCAGCCCTAAAAATATACTAGAGTTGCCCCAAAAGATTTGAATCCACTGTGTCTGCCTTCACCGTCCCCCATCTGTAGTGGTACTTGCAGTTTGGGTTCCACCACCAGTTGTACCGCCTTTTTTTCTTTTCACCTATTATGGCCAAATGTCAGTATGTACATTCCAAAATTGAAAGAAACATATAAATGATACAAAATGAAATAACTCACAGTGAGTTGTGGCCTTATTCCAGCTTGTTGTGCCTCTGGATTATCTGATGGTTCTTGGGCAGGTGTGTTCCTATAACCAGCTTTATTATGTCCATATTGCTTACATTTGGAACACGTCATTGGAGTCCCTTTCCTTGATACTTTACCCGTGCTCTTTCGTTCTTCATTTGGATCTTTCCTTCTACATCTCTTTGGCCTTCCAACCATTCTTTTAGTCAATGGAGGCAACAAGATTGCTAATTAGTCAGTACTAGGCCAACCATTGCTACCACTCATGGGCTTTAACAAGTGGTTATACGACTTGAGATAGGTTTCAATGTAGTAACAAGGGTCCACAAAATCCTCAACAGGCCTCGCTTGATGAAGTATCCCAATAACAGCATGAGGACAAGGTATTCCAGATAATTGCCACACCCCACAAGAGCAAGTATGATTCACTATGTCTACCACATATTTACCATACTTGTCACTCACCTCATACATATGACCCCCATCCCATGTGTAATCGCAGTATTTAGTCAATTCAATAGACCTATTCACTTTAGTTAGAATCCTATGGCATAATTTACCATATCTTTTAAGCATCTGATCTCTCTTGGTATGGATTCTCTCCATTACCTGAGTTTTTGTGTCTTCAAACATTGTTAAGATTGGTTTATACCTAGCCTCTAGGATCCAACTGTTAAAACACTCTGACATATTGTTTGTCACTACATCACATTTGGTGGTGGTATCAAAGTAAGCCTTACTCCAAAGTTTAGGAGGTATACCTATCAAGGCAGCGTGTGCATCATTTGACTCATAACTTGCCCAAAGCTTCTATGGACATCCTGCTGCACACTTAGCTTGAACCCTTGTAGGTTCATTAACTGGAAACCAAATTCCTTTCCCTTTTCCCACTGCATAATTTTGTATTGCTTCCCTTAGTTGGTTAACCCCAGTGAAAGTCATGTATAGCTCAAACTCAGTGTCCTTAATTGCAGTGTTTGGATTATACACAGGAATAGCTGTCTTCACTTTGATCCTTGGCTTTTCACCTTCCCACTCACTATCACTAGTTGAGGGAGGACTTGCAGGAACTTCATTGTCAGAATCTTCATACATTTCCTCCCATGGCTTCATGCCCTTTATACCAAATTTAGTCCCAACATCATCATCAGATGAAAATGTAGGTTCAACCTCAATTTGCTCTGTAGGAACATTTTTCTGCTTCTTGCTTGCTTTGTTCAGGCCTGCCCTTTTCTTCTTCCTGCCCTTGTTCTCAGTTGTCTCCTGATTATTTGATGCCTTTTAGCATGTACTGAGCTAGAAGCTTGAGTCCCCATATCTTCAACATGTATTTCACCACACTGCACTTCAACTTCATCATCCAATTCAACTTCACAAACAACTTTCAAATTTTTAATCTTTGTTTTCTTAATCTCTTCCTTATGCATCCTAACATTGATCAATTCTTCATTATCATCATCATCACTAACATCAGTGCACTCATCATCTGTTTCTTCATCTGTAGAATCATCATCAGTTGGATATTCCATTGGTGCATCAAGTTGCACATCAACGACATCAAACACTGTCCTCTCAGCTACCTGCTCAAAATCCCTCTCAAGTGGTAAGACTTCATCAATGGAGTGGTCACAATATAGATCAACTATACCAGATTTCTCACCCTCCTCAATTAGTAACCTAATACTATGGTCATCACATATTAACTCTAAACCATTACGAAAATCCAAACCACCCATTCTGAAATACACTACAGTATTCTTTTTGTATCCAAACGTCTTAGGTAAGTTATTTATTTTGGCAACATTCAGCCAGTCACCATCAACATCATGATACAATCTTACTAAACCTCCTCCATAGTGGTATATTGGTTCTTCAGTAAACTTACCACCATGATTTAACTCCACAGAAAATAGAACCATGCTGCAACAGGTACAAGGCACACCATTTAAGACATAAACATTATAATACTGACCAAATATATCATGTAAATTTGAAATCACAGTAAAACCAAACCCAATATAACAAAGGTTCCCATTACATAATAGTATTCAAATCCAGAAAAACCCAATATAACAAAGGTTCCCATTAAATAATAGTATTGAAATCCCTAATTTTGAAAAACCCCAAATCGACTTTTTAAAAATCGGAACGAAGAACAATTAGTCACTAAAAACCCTAAAATTTTGTCACAATGACACTAAAGGGAAGATGGAGGAGGTTTTAAACACAAAATCATACATACCTTGTACCAACGAAGATCTAAGCCAGAGATTCGAAGAAGAAAAACCCTAGATCGATTGACCTTCGTTCGTCGCTCGCGCTGTCTCTCTCTCTCTCTCTCTATCTGAAGTTCTCTTTCTGATTTTGTGGGGTTTGGGTGGGATTGTTTGTTTAACAGCTATTTCATTTTGCCGCGTAAGCCACGTATCATTGGCCATGCCATTTTATTCTTTTTCTCTTTTTCTTTTTCGCGTCCACGTCTGAAAATACTTAACAGTCGTGAGCCAGATCTAATAGAATGGTCCAATTTCAAAATACTAATTACTTTAATGGGGTAATTTGAAAAATTAAAAGTTTAATCGTGTATTCGATAAAAAGTGTCAACTACAGTGGTCAAATCATTAGTTTTGCCTTTAATTTTTGTACTTAATAAAAAAATATTAAATTGAGCAACTCTATTAAAATATCCAACCTCCATTCATTATTATCCTATATGGCTGTTTTGAAAAATTGAAAAAAAATTAAATTATATTATGTACGTATGGACAATCCAGTTGGATTAGGATGGAAATATCTGGACACTCTCTTTCTCTCTCTCTTCCTTGAGCTTTCGATATGCTTCATGAATCATAATCACCTGGGACTCCAATTTCATCAACTGGCAAGTCTTGCATCACTCCAAAGAGTCGCATACTTACTACCATTCAAAAATTAAACCAAAAACTCCATATTATCAATCAAGTGAACCATTATCGAAAATCAAAATCACGCCATTTCAAAATTCAAATTGAAAAACACCTTATAAACCACCATCTCATCACCATCCCCCAATAAAATTAAAGGAAATTGAGAGTTTTCCTTTCCAACTGGTAATCTCTCTCTCTCTCTGTGTCTATATATATATCTATATATATATATATATATATATATATAAAGGAATATGAATATGTATGAATACTCAGATATGATTAGAACCTGTAGTGAAGTTTTACATATATGTCAATAGGAGTTCTTATAGTGATAGTAATATAAGTGATCCCTAGACTTCGAGATTGTCATAGTACTTTGTATATTTTAAGTTATATTTTATCATATTCCTTAAGACTTTTTAGATATACAAAAGGGTACGTTCGGGTGTAACAAAGTGTACATGGAAGTAGGTGAATGATTAATTAACAAATGATCTATCACTTCCAGTAAAAGGAAAGAGTGTCCTATGCGATTCGATCAGTGATAACTCAGAAATTTCTGGTCAATGTTGTATGGAAATTAGAAGAAAGTTTCTAATTAACATTAACTAGAGTTGTGATTTTAAGAATTAAAATGCATATAATCAAATATATCTTATTTATAGATATTTCTATATTTTATATTTAATTGAGTCATTGTAGGGTAGAAGGATTTAATTATACGGTAACTATTTACTGAATAGGTTCTTTGTGGTTAAACGTTGATTTCATATTATTCATATGTTGAGAGGTGTCACTCATGATGTAGAATAAATATAATTAATTTTATTAATTATTTACAAGAATTAAAAGAGTTTAATTCGTTTAAATAAAATTGAAACAATTCTAATTTTATTTATTCTACTACCAGCATAATATTGAAACTAAATGATCACACCATAAAAGAAAATTATTAATTTAAAAGTAATTGACCCAAATAATAATAAACTAAGTATATTTAATTTGTATCATGGTGAAACAAATTTAATAGTTTAGTATTTATAATAAAGTATTTAAAAAATATTAATTATAAATTAATAAGAAGTATTCTTCTTCTTATTATTTTTATTTTATAAATACTATAATTCCTAAATAGTTTAGAAATTAAATTAAAACTCTAAATACTAAAAAGTGTTGGAAAGAGGAGTTGTCTATATAAGGAGAGACCTTATTATGGATTATGGTTTACTACTATTATTCATTCTCAAGCCTAAATAGTTTAGAAAAAATAAAAAGAAAAAGGATTAGTCACCCTAAGGTTTTTTATAACCCTAAATTAATTCTTTTTCATCTATATACTCTTGGTAGGTCATCTTTGGAGTATTACACATACTGAGTAACTTGTGTTTGATCCGTACAATTGAAGGAGCGTGAATGAACGAAAAATTGGAACTTGAAGATCAAATCAAAAGTTTATTTGTCTCCATACGGATGATTTTAAACCTTCATCGATTAATAATATCACATAAAGATGATTCTTGTGATTGCAAAAATTTTTAAATACAATTTATAACATGTTTCCGCATTTTACATCAATATAATTGCGTATAATTATATTTTATGTACTAACAATGCAGAATATATGTACATGATAAATATATGCTCAGAATACTAGTTGCATTTTTAATCATATAAATAAATATAGCCGTAACGAGTAGGTCATTATTCCAATAACTATAACTTTAAGCAACCAATCCAACTTATGGTGAACATTGTACATAATTAGCATCCGTGCCAAATTATCATATAATCTACATGTATATACCCATGTAAATTCATAAAATAGATTATAGGATATTAATTACGACATATAATTCGGCCAACAAAAACACATAAACCAAACTGTGAAGCAGCAATATATTCTCAAAATCATATATGCTGGACATATATAAATTAACTTAATATGTGAATTTGCAAATTAATACAGTTACAAGCTGATAATTTCATTGTCATGAATGGGGCCAGAAAGCTTGTCGTTTAATTTGGTTACTTTAGTTTTGTTAGCCAAAAAGTATGCATGTAAATTACTAAGCCAAATTGCTAGACATCATCATGTGATTGCATTAACCAGATCGATACACATGGACGGATTACATGAATTCATATTATAACAATCAAAGTGACTTTTTTGATTGGTAAAGTACAAATTTCAAACAACAGCATGGTGGAAGTTAAACAGTAATGTCATGATGGGGTCAGCAAAATTATTTAACTATGTAATCGTATCATAGGAGAAATATATTAATTCGAGCCCTCAATAAATTTTTTTATATATATAAAAATTAACTTTATTAGGTGATAGTTTTGATACTAATTGTAAAAATTAATTTGTAATAATTAATTTTATCCGTAGACATAAATAAGAGAAGAACACTTAGAATATATAGAAAATAATAATATTATATACTTTGTTTAGAATTCATAATGAACGCAATAAAATTGATCTTTCTGAACGAACAAATTACTACTCCCTTAATGCATTAGATGTTGGCTTGAGATTAAACCAACATCCCATCACCATCCCCCAATCAAATAATGGAAAAATTAAAGGAAATTGAGAGTTCTCCTTTCCAACTGGTAATCTTTCTCTCACTCTCTCATCATTGTCGTTTTATTTATCATTATCCAAACACTACTGAAAGTTAATAATTGAACAAATCTCTCTCTCTCTCTCATCATTGTCGTTTTATTTATCATTATCCAAACACTACTGCTCTACGCACATTAAACGGTGCTGAGAAAAAACGTTGCAGTGTTTTATTTTGTCATTGTCCTTTTACTTTGTCACTGTCCTTTTTCTGCATAAATGTGTGATTGCAGGTAATTTGGGTCTTATCATTGTCTATTAGAACTTATGTTATTAATTAGCGGCTTATGTTTAACTTGAGTTTTTCTTTTTTTATTTTGGTATTTTGTAATTCTTGTGGCACTGTCCAAAGATTATGGATTTTTTCCACTTTTATAATCAGAGTATTAATGAATTTCATTTTATTGATAAAAAAGAAAAAGAAAATTTTCACTCAAATTAGTCACATGCGGATCACATTTTTGAATTACGGGTTTAAACATATATTTATAAGCAATAACTCTCTTGACTTTTTAAAAATATATTTAAGTCATCTATTTTATTGTTGTCCATCTTAGTGTTCGAAAAACTACTAAAAAGCTTTAAAATTAATATATAAAAAAATTTCAATTAACTCCTACTTCTATATAATACCACGAAGACTAAGGCAACCATGTGGAACAGAGAAACAATAGAGTAGCAGCTATGAGTGTGACAGGTGACCATACAAAGAATATTTTTCAATATATGTAAGCACATGTTTCCTGCCAGAAAGCTTTACGGACTAATTAACACATAAAATATAAATAAAAATATTTTATCAGTTTTTTCTTATTATAATTAAAAAAGAGATGGAGACTATAAAAGGGTAAGCATGGAAGTCCAGAGATCACAGAAAACACACACTTCATTCCTTAAGAAAAAAATTGTTGAAGTTTGAAGAGATCATGAGGCCAATATCTATTATCAGTATCATTATAGTGAGCTTGAGCATTGCCTCTTGGGGTGGGAATGCTCGACCTCTTCCTGTTAATACAGCTTATCCATGGGAAAGGTTTGCCCTAAGGCTTCAATGGCCAGCTGCATTTTGCGAGATCAGCGAGGACTGTGATAAAATGTCTATCCGCAACACATTTACCATTCATGGCCTTTATCCCTATACCGAGAAGGGGGCCCAAATGTTATATTGTGACGGAACTGAATTTGATGTTAACTCTGTGAGTTCTCAGTCTACATTTAATTTACTTCTTAAAACCCTTGCTCTATTGTCTATTAAATATGATTTTTTGTGGTAACATTTATATAAAAAAATGATTATAAAAAAATGAAATTATATGAGTTATAGTATCATTATAGTGATTTTTTTGTGGTAACATTTATTTATTATCTTTAAGAGTTGGATGTTTGTTTGATTAAAAAAAATGAAATTGTACATGCAATATACCCATATACACACACGATACTCATATATGTTAAACTAATTTCTCTCCTCCTTCAATTTGAAAATTAACAGGTATCGGACTTTCGAGCAGAATTGCATCTTGCAATGCCGAGTCATGAAACTAACACTGAGGACAAAGCATTCTGGGAATACCAGTGGAACAAACATGGAAAGTGTTCAGAAGCTTTGTTGAAGCAGACTGATTATTTTAGAACGGCGCTTGCTTTTAGAAAAGCATTTGATATAATTGGGCTCCTACACCAGGAAGGTAAACATACCCATAGATATATAATTAAATAGTCTTTAATTTATTTCATTGCTTCCTTGGTAAGATACATACATACATACATACATACATACATACATACATACATATATATATACACACACACACACACAAGAGACAAATCCAAAATTATCTCCTGAATTTATCTGTGCAGGTTTGGTCCACAATTTGCATATTTAGTATTTCGTAAAACAGTCCTTTGTGAAACATTCACAGTTTGTACCATAAGGGACCGCTTAACTAAATGGATATACAAACTGATTACCAAACCGACACATTTTGACAAACTCGATTAGGGCAGATTTTTGCATTTTTAGTCCCATAAAAACAAAAAGAAAAAAAGAAAGGGGACTGCGTACTTAATTTAGATTTTGTGGATGATCTATTAATTGATAATGCGAGTTTGGTGAGATTACTATTGAAAAATGTGTAGGGATTTACCCGAATAACGAGCTTTATCGTCCTAAATTGATAAAAGAAGCAATCAAAAAGCACTTGAATGCTGTGCCAGAACTCGATTTCGTCCAAAACAAAAATTCAGAATATGTGCTTACGGATATTAAACTATGTGTGAACCAACAAGCAACAAGGTACATAGATTGCCCTGCTGATGACGCTACTGATAGCTACCGGCTCAAATTCGTATCACTACCTTCTAAACGTCCGAGGTTCAATGCTATATAGCACAAATGGTACGGCTACAAAATGGACTACTATCTTGTTTAATTAATGTTTTTGGGAGTATTATCTATGTAAAATAGTTATGAGTGCTAGGGTTGGTTAATTAGTACTATGAGGCCAACCTTTAGTATCTTGAATAATGTCCATGTAGCAAAAGTTTATGGCACTCTTGCCTTGGTATGTATATAATAAATAACTACTTTTATCTGGAAAAAAAAAATCCAAGTATTTTATTTTGTTTTTATTTTTGATAAGAATTTAATTTTGTTTGATGGCATAGTTTATCTATTGTAAAGGTGAAATTCTAAATAAGAGGCATGCATGCATGCTTGTCCTTTTGCATTCTAACTGGTCAGGTAGAATCGCCTTATCCGGTTCATATCCGGAAATGAATGCGCCTTGACATCTGATAACTATTCCGCTCGTACCAGAAAACATTTAAAAGGGACACTTAAAAGGGATTTCAGACAAAAAATAAAACCATAAAAAAGGATCTCATCACAATTTAACTTTAAGTATTGTCGCAAATCAGTGGTCACTAAAAAGTGGAAGATATATTTGTCGCAATCTATAAACATGACTGAAAAGAACCTTGTCACTTAATGTATTGCTTCCTGCAACAAAAGTTGTTCCTATCGTGATTTTCTTTTTAATATATAACTAAAATAATGCATGTTTCAGTTTTGATGTCTAGATGATATTCTTAAGTTAGATTAATTATACTCCGCCTTCCTCCCTTCAACAGCAAAAATGACTCAAAATTTTAAATATTATCACTCACTTTCAAAATATAATATCATTATTGAGTTATTAAAATTAAATTAAACCATTTTTGTACTTAAATTTAACATAATTTCATTTAATTTTAGTCAACATACTGATGAATATATTTGGCGTAATTGGCCGGGTAAGATTGTCTTATGGATAGAACCACAATAAAATTACATAATATCAAGAATTAGTCACCCAAAAAAAAATGTTATAAGTTGTACAAATCGCTCAACGTGCAGCTGTTCCCAAGAACATGAACATTAGGATGGAAAAAAATTGTTAGAAAACACACTATGATTATGACAGTAGGATTAAGATCCCCTCCTCGTTACATTTATCCTTCAATTTCTCCATATACATATTTAGCGACAAATATTATATTTAGCGATAAAATAAAATTTATGGAAATAAGTAACGACACAATTAAATTCGTCACAAATAATTATGTTACTAAAGATGTCGTTAAATGTGTATTCCAAGAAATTTAAGAATACGTATAAGGAAGGGAATCCTGATCCATGATAGTATATATGTGACGCCCCCAAATCCATGTACTAGTTACAGTAGACTTGGTGCATCACTATTCTTCCACATACATGCTACTAGCTATTATTATCAGCTAGGCTATACTATACATTAATTATTTACATTATATATACATACATGCACAAGTCTTACTTACACAATATGAACTAATACATTAGTTCTAAAATAATACATCATTAATTATTTATTTAAACAATACAATATTATTTATTTATTCATCTTCGCTAGCTTTACGCTTCCCTTTATCTTTTATACCCCGATCCTTCGGGTTCCTCGGTCTTAGCTGCCAACATAGAATTTATGCAAGAGTAAGCAACAAATTTGCTTATCAAGTATAACAGTTTAAACTAAAATAAAAATGACTGGCAGCAAATCGATATTCAAGAATTTAGAAAGAATAATATTATCAACAATTCGAGGAAGTCAACAAAAATCTCTGTACAGAATATTGAACATTAAATTTTTGAATAGAGTTAAATTTTAGAATATCAAATTTAATTAAATGTCCACAAAGAAGAATATTTCTTTTGAGGGTCACTGAGTGGTCGTAAGTACCATGAACTCTTTACACAAATATTCAACAGTCACAAAGACTGTGAACTTTTACATGACGTTCGACAGTCACTAAGACTGCGAATTCTTATCCCCCAAAGTATCATTAGCTGATCAGCCTAACAATACTCTCATATTACGCGTAACATCTAATTACGTTGTATTTATACAGCGTGATAATGTCGGTTACCCGACCACACAATACCCCTATTTATAGTGTTGTTTATACTCAATTATAACCTCAGTATCCACACCAAAGCAATTTAGATTGGATTAACATATCACCAAAGAATCATAACAGTTCAATAAATTGATAGAAATGTAACAATTGAGTTTAGTCGAACAAATGACATAAACTTTTTTTTAATATACGGTCCAAGAAGCTTTTTAGAAAAAATTTATAGTTTAATAATGAGCGAAGTTCAAATGCACAAAAGTGCGGGAACTTGCCTGTTGTGGGCGTACTTTCCTAGAGTAGGGTATTTTCCATCTCGGAATAGTAACATACACCATCCATAAGGATTTAGTTAATTATTAGTTGTTGTCGATAACTATTTGAAATTTAATTTTGGTATTTTCGGGTACCGTAATTTATTCTCGAATATATTTTTATACCATTAAAGTCTTATTACAATATTTATTTATTACTCACGTAGCCTCGTACATCCCTTTTTGACGGATTTTAGCTATATTACTCATTTTCCTGCTTTACTTTAATTAATTTTTCATAAATTTGTATACTTTAGTTTCTCCATTAAATCACCTTAACTATTTTATTATTTTTCTTCCTTTTGGCCCCACCTAGAAAATTATAATTTAGTTAGTTTCTAATTTTTCTAGAATTTTCCCAACATTGTTACTATTTATTTTATGCCCAATTCTGTCCAAAATTTTGTAATTCTTTAAAATTCGAAATTAAGTCCAAAAATTATGAATTTTAAACGGTATATTTATTACATTAAAATATACTGTTACCCAAAAGTTCATCCTAATCTGAGTTACAAAACTTAAGTTACGACTATTTTAATTTTAAATTTGATAATAACTCTTTCATTACAAGTCTGTTTATGTTCATTTTTGGGCCAAAATACACTTTATACTTTCAAATTTCATTCCCCAGAAGCCCGAATTTTATCTCATTGGCTATCAGTCCAGAACTGCCTTTTCTAAAACTAAGTAAGGAAGTTGTCCAATCTGCCATGTTTTACTAGAAAATTCATCAAAAATAATTTATAAGGAATTTTGACCTGAAACCAATACGGAATTTTAGTTAACTTATAAATCTATCTTCTTCAAAAAAATTTCACTCAAAAACTTGAAATACTCTAAAAGTACTGTTCGTTACAAAATCAATCTCTGTTTTAGGGTTTTTACCTTTTATGCGGAAAATTTTCTTAATTTGTTTAATTTTTCTTTTTTCTTGTTTCTTGCAAGATCTTTGCTTTCTTTTGCCATAATTCATGTTGACATACTTCAATATATTATTATTTACCCTTAACATAAACAAATTCATCTATACACATATTTACTTTATCAAATATTTATAAGAGCTATTTTAGGATTTTCTTTACCTAGTTTGTGTTTCTTTCTTGTTTTTCTTTGATCTTTCGATTTTTCTTCCATGATCCATGGTATTACAATATATATATATATATTTATATACACACACACACACACATATATACACTCCACACAATCTCAAGTATACATAAAGCCCAATTGCTTTCTTAAAATAAAGATTTTAAGTTTTTTAAGTTTAGGGTTTATACCTAGTTTGTGTGTGTGCTTGCCCCTTAGCTTAGATCTTATTGTTTCTCCTTCTTTGTTGCTATTTTTTTTCACTTTTCTCTCACTCTCCTGCTGCTGCCGAGCTCTCTCACACTCTCTCTCTCTTTTGGCTTGGCTTTTGTTTAATTTGGTAAATTGGAGAAAAAGAAAAAGAAAGTTTGATATTTGTAGTCAATTTTTGGATAACTCTCCGAACAAAATATCTTCGGAGACCTTTTTCCCCATCCTTATCTCCATTAGTCAAGGTGATCTGATCCTTTCTCCTTTTTTTTTAGCAAGTTAGAAAAAACTTTGTAGCCTTGATTTTTTGGCCATTTTGTCTCACTTGCTTGTTTGTTTGCTTACTACTACTACTACACACACACACACACACACACACACACACACATATATTGAAAAATTTCTCCAGCGAACCGGTTTATTAATAAACCGGCTATGACGACGGTTTTTTGGTCTATGACGACGATTCAAACCGTTACCATAGCCGGTTCGTTAACGAACCGGTTCGCTGGAGAGACTATCTCATATATATATAGGGAACCAGCTATGACAATGGTTTTTTGGTCTATGCCGACGGTTCAAACCGTCGTCATAGCTATACATATCTATGGCGACGGGTTGATCGTCGCTATAGACCAAAAAACCGTCATCATAGCCGGTTCGCCGTTGGAGAAAATTCTCCTATATATATATACACGGTAAGCTCCTAAAGCGAACCAAAGACGACAGTTCATCTTTGGTTTGCTTTTTAAGGTTCGCTTTAGAAATTTACCGTATATATATATATATATATATATATATATATATATATATATATGTATGATTATGTGATTTTTAAAGTGTGTATATTTATATTTTATTTGGTATGATTATGTGATTTTTAAAGTGTTATATTTTCTAGTTACTTTCCCTTTATTAAACTTACTCAAATAATATATGTATTTATATACATTTTATACATATATTTTTTAATAATCAAGAATAAAAATTTAGACTTTAATAATAATTGTATTTATATTCATAAAAATTATTACAAGGGTTTTTAGAATATTACAGTATATCCGAGTTTGTTTCGAACAACAATTATGATTATCCATTATCTTTACAAACATAAAAAACATAATAATAATAGGGATAGCCACAACAAATCAGTCGTCATTAGAAGTATGCTCTACAAAAGTATATTTGTCGCCAAAAATGAGCAAAAAGAAAAATCGTCACTTACGTGATATTTCTAAGGCACATCAACGGTGGACCTTTACCTCTCTCACTATATATATATATACACACGGTCCGGATCTTAAGCTCACCCTTATCCGGCTCACCCTAAGCTCACCCTCCTTTAGCGACGGATCCGGCGACGGTTTGGTAATACAACCGTCGTTTGTATAGACGATTGTATTGCCAAACCGTCGCCGGATCCGTCGCTAAAGGGGGGTGAGCTTAGGGTAAGCCAATGCAACATCTTCTTCAATAGCATTAGGAAAAACAGTTTAGTTGGAAACAGCCATTGCCAATCCGAACTATAGTTTTTTTATTTAAACAATATAAAGATAATTTTTCCTTCCACTTCTTAGAGGAGTGGGATTGTTATATATGTTAGCGTAAATAAGATTTTAGGATTTCTCTCCTCAAATTACTCTGTTAGTGTAAATCATATTTGATGATATCACTCCTCAAATTACTCTTGACCAACTCACACTAATTGTATTCAAACAAGCTCACCAACTCCGTGGAAAGTACATCCAACATGAATAATGGTTTGTTATGATACATGGATAATGGTTTATTATGATAATTAATTAAATATAGGATAAATATTTAATTAAAATTTTGAGAAGATAATATGGTAATTATTAAATTATAAATATTTATCTAATTAATAAATTGTTGAATTATATATTATAGGTTCCTTCAATTAGTTATTAAGCTAAATTTTTTGAATATGATGTAGATTTATTTAGTTATGATTATGAAAAAGTAATTACTTTAATTTTATTTAGGTTGGATGAATTCCTCGAAATTCTAATTCAAATATAATTATGAAACTTAAGGTTTAATAAATTTAATTTAGTTATGACAATTAGTTAGTAATGAATTCACTATAAATTTTTTTAACTAATTCACACACAACTATTACTAAAATTTAGATTTATTATTAATACAATTAATCATGTGATTTGATAAAATTTTAAGTTTTAATAAATTTAATTTACTTAGAATATTAATTTAATAATAAAATTCATGCCTAATACTAATATAATCAAATCACATCATGATTTATTAAGAGATTTTTCAATATCTTAATAAAATTTTAATAATCAAATTGTCCTACATAAAAATTGTTAAAACCCATTATCTTATATAAATTGTGATAGAAAAAGTTTATAACAAAATTGGCAGATATAAAAATAAAAATTCTTTTAAAAGATCCTTTTCGTATTTGTTGGATGACAATTTTATCCCTTCAAGTTGTCATCCACTTTCAAAGTCGTCCCTAAAGTTTATTTTTTGTCAATTGAGTCCTTAAAGTCATATTTTATGCCAATTTCGTTCTTTTTTTTCCAATTTCACTGAAACCCGCTCAAATATTGACCTGTCCCGATCCATTTTGACCCAGCCCATTTATTGAGGCAATTATGTCTTTATCATTATTATATGTATTCTTAATATTAGAAATTTTAAAAACAAAAACTAAAAATAAAAATTAAAATACAAAAAACAGTAAAAGATATATAAAAAAACTAATTCAATTTAAATAAAAAACTTAAAAGTTTTAAAAAATAATATTATTTTTAAGAAAAAAATAGAAATTTTTTATTTTTTTTAAAAAAAATGAGTAAAGTTTCATAAAATATAGATTCAAAAAAAAATTAAAGTTTGAACTTTAAAAGTTTTAATTTTTTTAAGTTCAATTTTTTTTTTTATATAAAGTTTAAATTTTTTATTTAATTTTTTCAATCTATATTTATGAAAATTTACTCATTTTAAAAAAATCAAAATTTTCTAATTTTGTTTTTCTGAAGATAAAGTTTTTTTATTTAATTTTTTTGAATCTATATTTTATGAAATTATTTTTAAAAAATAAAAAATTCCTATTTTTTTGAAAATAAAGTTTTAATTTTTGTCTTATTTTGATGAATCTATATTTTATGAAACTTTACTCATTTTTTAAAAAATAAAAAAATTCTACGGTTTTTTTCTGAATATAAAGTTTTGTTTTTTTATTTAATTTTTTTGAATCTTTATTTTATAAAACTTTACTCATTTTTTAAAAAATAAAAATTTTCTAATGTTTTATTTTTTGAAAATAATAATTAATTTTAAAACTTTTTATTTTTGTTTAGAAAAATTGAATTAGTGATTCAGATCGTGTCAAAATGGATCAGGTTAGGTCAAAATTTGGGTGGGTTTGGGTGAAATTGGAAAAAAGAAACGAAATTGACCCCAAATGCCACTTTAAGTACTCAATTGACGAAAAATAAATTTTAGGGATGACTTTAAAAGTGGGTGTTAACTTGAAGAGACTGTGACGCCCCCAAATCTGTGTACTAGCTACAACAGACTTGGTGTATCACTATTCATCCACATACATGTTAAGTAGCTATTATTATAAGCTAGGTTATACAATACTGTAATTATTTACGTGTATTTACACACATATGCTCATGTGTTACTTACACAATATGAACTAATATATTAGTTTCAAAATATTACATCATTAATTATTTATTCAACTACTACATTATTATTTATTGCTCTTCCTTGTTTGTCTTGCCCTTTCTTTTATCTTTTATACCTGACCCCTTGGGTTCCTCTGTCTTAGCTGCCAACATAAAATTTATGCAAGAGTAAGCAATTAATGTGCTTATCAAGTGTGACAATTTAAAATAAAATAAAAATGACTAGGAACGAATCAATATTTAAAGATTTAGCAAGAATTAATATTATCAACAATTCAAGGAAATTAATGAAAATCTCTTTACAGAATAATGAACAACAAATTTTCGAATAGGATTAAATTTTGGAATCTCACAATTTATTAAACGTTCACAAGAATTTTTTTTTCTTTTGAAGGTCACCGAGTGGTCGTAGGGACCATGAATTCTTTACACAATGTTCAACAGTCACAAAAGACTGTAAACCTTTACATGTCATTTAACAATCATAAAGACTGCAAACTTTTATCCCAAAGTATCATTAGGTGATCAGCCTAATAATATCGTATGTTACACGTAACATCCTATTCACGCCGTATTTTCACAGCATATGTCGAATACCCGACCATAACATAATACCCCTATTTCTAGGGTTGTCCATACTCAGTCATAACCTCAGGATCCGCACCAAAGCAATTTAATTTGGATTGGATTAACATATCTCCAAAAAATCATAAACAGTTCAATAAATTGATAGAAATATAACAACTGAGTTTAGCCGAACAAATGACATAAACTTCTTTTCTGTCCAAGATGCTTTTTAGAAAAATTTACAGTTTAATAATGAGCGAAGTTCAAATGCACAGGAGTGCGGGAATTTGCCTATTTTGGGCACACTTTCCTCGAGCAAGATATTTTTTGCCTCAGAATAATAACTTACACCATTCATAAATATTTATATAATTAATTAATAGTTATCGTCGGTAACTATTTGTAACTTCGTTTCGGTATTTTCAGATACCATAAATTTATCCTCGAGTATATTTTTATATCATTAAAGTCTCATTATAGTGTTATTTATTACTCACGTAGCTTTATACGTTCCTTTTTAACGGATTTTAGCCGGTACAATATATTATTTATTTCTCGACTTTTATTTAATTAATTTTTCATAGGGATATGGTATAGAACATAAGGGTTATCGATGTTGGGATCCCATCTCCAAACACTTGTGTATCTCGTCACGTAGTCTTCTAGAAACATATAATGTTTTCATCTTTATCTAAATTTCGTACCTCCTCTCCTCCCTCCCATATTTCTTCTTCTTTTGCATAATTATTTCCATATGATAAAAGTTCCTCGTTTGAGCTCGATCTTGTAACTCCTATTATGTCTTCTCACAATAACTCTACCTTCTAAGGATTGTGCACCCATATGGCACCACCTACTTTCCACGATGAACTATCTCCTCTAGCTTTTCGTCACTCCACTCGTGTAAGAGAACCTTTATCTTGACTTTCTAATTGTCATTGTTTTTTAGTTATTGTTTCATTGATGAGCCTACTTATTACTAAATAAGAAGGAACGAATGGTTCACGAGAGAGAGAGAGAGAGAGAGAGAGAGAGAGAGAGAGTGTGTGTGTGTGTGTGTGTATGTATATTTGACAACTCTGCAAACTTTTAATTCCCAATCGTTACCAGAAAAATAAA
Organism: Aralia elata; assembly: GCA_034770075.1. NCBI lineage: Eukaryota > Viridiplantae > Streptophyta > Magnoliopsida > Apiales > Araliaceae > Aralia > Aralia elata. The sequence goes on from CM068388.1 coordinate 87,902,253, forward strand.
AATTGACTCTAGCCCATTTTTAACTTAAATTTATTATAACTAGATACTTAACAATAATAATAATAATAATAATAATAATAAATAAATAAATAAATAAATAAATAAATGATTTGATTTTTTAATATGAAGTTTCCAGATTTAATTTGATTTATCGCGATTTAATTTCTAAAAAATTAAGGAAACAATGAGATCAAGCAAAATTGAGCAAGACTTGGGAAGATTTGATGGAGGATTACACAAGATATCCTGAGAGGGCTCTCCTAGGGGTTCGGCCCCACATGGGTTCCCTCTCCTAAATATTTTATTTTTGAGGCTTGTAAGATTGAATTCTAGGGATCATTCAGAAAATTAAAGTGAGACTTCAAGACTTGAAGTATTTTTAACACGCAGCTAGATTTAATGAGTTAGCACGATTTGCTCCATATCAGATGGATACAGAAGAAAGAAAAGCCAGAAGATTTGAGCAAGGCCTAAAACCTTGGCTCTATAATAAATTATCTGTACTATAGATTGGTTCGTTAGGTACGATTTTTGAGAAGGCAATAATAGTTGAAGGAGGGAGTGAGGCATTAAGCCTCCACAATAAGGAAAGAAAGAATAAGGGAAAGATAGAAGGGTCAGTTAAATCAGAAGTAGGAAGTGGAACCGGAAGTAATAAGAAAAGGAAGTGGAATAACTTTGGAAACACTGGAAACAGTCGGGGAGATCCGAAAAAGAAATTTGAAGCCTGCAAGAATTGTGGGAAGAATCACACTGGAGTGTGCCTAAAAGGAAAGATAGTATGCTACAAGTGTGGGCAGGAGGGACACATCTTTCCTAACTGCCCCAATCCAAGAAAGAATTTTGGATGTTTTATTTGTAGGTCAGTGGATCACTTGGCCAGGAACTGTCCAAAGAAGGGAACAGATGGGGGAAACAACAATAAGGAAAATAGTTGCGGGAAAATGACTACAACAGGATCAGCTCCACAGAATAGACCAACTGCTAGAACTTTCAATATGACGGTGCAAGATGTAGTTGCTTCAAAGGACGTAGTTTCAGGTATTGTTCCAATCAATAATATAAATGCTTATGTGTTGTTTGATTCGGGAGCAACTTGTTCTTTTGTATCTCATGAATTTGCTAAGAGATTAAATATGCCTTTAAAAACCCCCATAAACATAGAAGTCGCTAATAAAAAAGTAATTTCTGTAGAACACATCTATAGGGATTGTTGTGTTAAGATAGGAGGTCACGAGTTGAACATAGACCTAATTCCAATATAGTTGGGAGAGTTTAATATAATTTTGGGAATGAATTAGTTATTTAACCACGGGGCAATGATAGATTGCCAAAAGAAATTAGTAAGACTTAAACTTGTAAAGTAGTCGAAGGTAGTATTTCATGGTAATAAATCGCCAAGGCAGTCTTGTTGTTTAATGATGATGCAAGCAAAGAAATTGTTACAAGGAGGTTGTGAGGGATATCTACTATATGTGGTGGATACCCAATAATTCAGAACATATATACATTAGATTGCAATAGTGAATGAGTTTGCGGATGTTTTTCCGAATAATCTACAAGGTTTGCCGCTAGATTGAGAAATTGAGTTTGTTATTGATATAGTGCCAATACGTCACCAATTTCGAAAGCACCATACGAAATGGCTCCAATGGAAATGAAACAATTGATGATATAATTGCAAGAATTACTAGACAAGAAGTACATTCGACTGAGTATGTCGTCATGTGGAGTGCCGGTGTTGTTTGTGAAAAAGAAAGATGGATTGTTGAGACTTTGTATCAGCTACAAGGAGTTGAACAAAGCAATGATCAAGGATAAGTATCCGTTGCCCAGGATCGATGATCTCTTTGATCAGTTAAAAGGGGCAAGATATTTTTCTAAGATAGATTTAAGGAGTGGTTATCACTAGCTGAAGGTAAGGCAAGAAGATATTCCAAAGGCAGAATTCAGAACTCGTTATGGTCATTACGAGTTTGTAGTGATGTCATTTGGTTTGACAAATGCGCCAATCACATTTATGGATATGATGAATAGGGTGTTTAAGCAGTATTTGGATAAGTTTATGGTAGTGTTCATAGATGATATCCTTGTCTATTCTAAGATACAGGAGGATCATGCTGAACATTTGAGAATTGTGTTAGAATCAATAAGGAGAGAGAAGTTATATGCAAAATTCACTAAGTGTGAATTTTGGTTAGACAGAGTTCAATTTTTGGGACACGTGATCGACAAAGATGGTATATTCGTGGATCCAGCAAAAGTAGAGGCATTAATGAATTGGGAACAGCCGAAGACGCTAACCGAAGTGCGTAGTTTCCAAGGGTTAGCAGGTTACTATCGGAGATTTATTCAAGACTTTTCAAAGATAGCTGCCCCGTTAACTAACTTAATAAGGAAAACTGTGAAATTTGTGTGGTCGGAGAAATGTGATCAGAGTTTTCAAGAACTCAAGAAAAGATTAAGTGAAGCGCTAGTATTGTCTTTACCAGATGAGACAGGAAATTTTGTCATGTATAGTGATGTGTCGCATAGAGGACTGGGTTGTGTACTTATGCAACATGGGAAGGTCATTGCATACACGTCGTGATAGCTGAAAGATTATGAGAAAGGATATCCTACTCATGATCTGGAATTAGCAGCGGTCATTTTTTACTTGAAGATTTGGAGGCACTATCTATACAGAGAGAAATGTGAGATATATATACAGATTATAAAAGTCTGAAATATATCTTCACATAAAAAGAATTGAATATAAGAGAGAGAAGATAGTTAGAATTGATCAAGGATTACGATTGTGAAATCCTTTATCACCCAAGTAAAGCAAATGTTGTGGTCGATGCTTTAAGTAGAAAGAGTCGGGAGAAGTTGATGATATTGACAGCTCAAGACAAGTTAGTAACAACAATAGAAAGAATGGAATTAGAAGTGAAATTTCAGCAGGAATCAAAGGGAAAATTATACGTAATGGAGATTGTCCAACGTTATTGGACAAGGTTAAGGAAACACAACTCAAGGATGAGGAATGTGAGAAGCTGAGAGAAAAGATTTCCGAAGGAAAAGAAACTAAGTTTAAACTTGATAATGACGGGGTAATCAAATTTAAAGGAAGAATTTGGGTTCCATTAATACTGAAACTAAAAGAAGAAATTTTGTAAGAGGCCCATTGTTCGAGGTACACGATTCATCCTAGAAGTACAAAGATGTATCAAGACATCCGACAACATTTTTGGTTGCCGAACATGAAAAAAGAAGTCGCAGAATGCATCAGTAGGTGTTTGACTTGTCAAAGAGTTAAAGTCGAACATCAGTGATCGAGTGGATTACTCCAACCTTTAGAAATTCCTGAATGAAAATGGGAACATATCACCATGGATTTTGTGGTAGGACTTCCAAGTACACATAAATGATTCGATGTTAACTGGGTTATAGTTGATCGTTTAACGAAGTCGGCGCACTTTTTGCCAATCAAGATTAAGTATAACCTAGATCAGTTAGCTAAACTTTATATCAAGGAAGTTATTTCCCGTCATGGAGTACCAATTTCGATTGTGTCAGACCGCGATCCGAAGTTCACATCGAATTTTTGGAAAAGCCTATAAGATCATATGGGAACGCAATTGAGGTTGAGTACAACTTACCATCCTCAAACAGACAGGTAGAGTGAAAGAACAATACAAACTTTAGAAGATATGCTAAGAACCTGTGTTATGGACTTCAAGGGAAGTTGGGACGATCACTTATCTCTGGTAGAATTTGCCTACAACAACAGTTACCATACTAGTATAGGCATGCCACCTTACGAAGCATTGTATGGAAGAAAGTGCAGAACACCACTGTGTTGGGATGAGGTAGGAGAACGTCGTTTGCTTGGACCAGAATTGGTGCAGCAGACTGCAGAAATTGTAAAGTTAATACGTACAAGACTCATAACGGCTCAAGATCGTCAGAAAAAGTATGCGGATCAGCATAGACAAAAGAGAGATTTTGAAGTCTGGTCGTACGTATTTCTGAAAGTATCCCCGTGGAAAGGAAAAATACGTTTTGGAAAGAAAGGAAAGTTAAGTCCTCGTTTCATTGGACCGTTTGAAATTTTAAGAAGAATCGGAGAAGTAGTCTATGAAGTAGCATTACCACTAGAGTTAGAACGTGTTCATAATGTGTTTCATGTGTTAGTCTTACGACCATATAAGCCAGATTATAAGTACGTGATATAATATGAGCCTATTCAGTTTTGTGACGCCCCCAAATCCAGGTACTTGAAACCCGTATTTGGTGCATCACGATACCATTTCTTTGAACTGTTTAATAATTACAAACTTAATATTTATATCAGAGTTGTCTATTCCCCAGGTATGGCAACCTTTAATTACATTCTTTACATGATACATAAATATAATATTGTAATAACAAAGTTTATCTATTACACATAGCACCTTTTGACTTAATTCTTCAGCTTTTCTTTCCCCGGTCCTTGCTAAAGCTTTCTTGGTTGAACACGCTTAACTGAAAATATTTATATCAAAGCAAGAATGAGCATTTGATTGCTCAGCAAGTAATAACAATAAATAATCATAAACTGAAGAAGTAAATATTTTCTTTGAGGACTACTTCTACAACGATTCAATTGTTGTGAAGTCTTTTGAAATTGACATTAACAACATAACAAGTAGTTTACGTTTTTTTTTAAACAACGTAGTGACTAAGAATGCTGAGTGGTCAGTGGACCATGAACTTTCATTTTAAATTTTTGAATAGGTTTAAATGGAAATTCATCCATAAACCGTCTGGTCTTACGGACACGGAGGGTGATCAGCCCTATTGTGCCCTATATTGATCAATACTATCTATCCTTCTACTTGAACGACTTTTGCGTTCACTCTGTTCGCCTTGGGCACATAAAATATTTCCCCATTACGGGTTGTTCATACTCAGTCTAGAGTCCTAACTAAAACAATTCAGTTGGACAACGTTATCATAAACAATAATATTTAACGACTTGTGTAAGTGAGGGCACTACACTAATAACAGAATAATTTGACTATACTTGCATTACATACAATAATAATGACCAACAATACTTTTTCAAATTTTGTCTAGCTGAGTTAAGTAGCTCAGACAATATTTAAAACATGAATACATAGCGAAATTTAATAATGATTACAACAATTAGTCCAAATGGAGACACTTGTACTATGAAGAGGACAATTTACACAAGTGGGGACACTTGTATAATCCAAACGTAGGATACCAAGTTTAAACTTGACACATATGAAATCAGTATTGAAATATTTATAAACTATGAACGAATTGAAGGAAATACAATAAAGTAAGAACAGTTGAATAATGAATAACAGAGATTATGTACAAGTGGGGACACTTGCACAATAAAAGTAGAGTTCAGATATTTGCATACGCGTGAATCCATTTCATAAAGTAATTGAAAAAGGATAAAGTACTTGCACAATATAATGTGAGTTAAGAAACTTGCACAATAAAGAAAGAGTTCAGATACTTGCTTACTAAGATCCATTGCATAAAGTAAATGCAAAGGATAGGATACTTGCCTTTGTCGTTGACTACTGCTATGCGTTATGGCTTAAACTTTAATACCGGGTCCTATCATCAATAAAATTATTCTTTTAATTAGAATAATACAACTTAACACATAACACTGCTTATTTGCAATCATTACACGGCTTAAACACATTGTCACATATTCATATCAGTTATTAAAACATTTACGAACACTTATCAAGTCAAACTATGTCCATTTGATTTGAGTTCGGTACTATTTCGGTGTCCCGATTGCATTATCGGATAATCAACGAGTTTCTTTTTAATGAATCTTTGTTCAAGAACTTAAATATTATATTAGACAATTTAATTATCAATTATAACATTTTTCCAAACATTAAAATCATTTATAATGATTTTTCAATCATTATTATCATTTATAATGATTTAAATAATAAATAATTTCATTATCATTAATATTCAAATAATTTAAAATATTAATGAACTACATGTCAACACATTAAAAGTTATTTATTATAACTTAAAAATATTTTTAAAACATTATTACCGCTTTTAAATGATTTTTAAAGTATTAAAATCATTTTTAAATAATTACCATTAATATTAAAATACTAATGTAATTCATGTCAAATATTTAAAGTTATTAAATATAACTTAAAAATATTTTTAAAACATTTTTATTGCCTTTAAATGATTTTTAAAGTATTAAAATTATTTTTAAATAAATACCATTAATATTAAAATATTAATGTAATTCATGTCAAGTATTTAAAGTTATTAAATATAACTTTAAAATATTTTTAAAATATTTTTATTGTCTTTAAATGATTTTTAAAACATTAAAACCATTTTTAGATAATTTATTTAATATAAATATTAAATAAATTAATTATCATTAATATTAAATATAAATGAAATTTCTATTAAAATATTAAAAGTTATTTAATATAACTTAAAATACTTTTTAAAACATTAATATCATTTTTAAATGATTTTTGAAATATTAAAATCATTTTTATCTAATTTATTTAATATAATTATTAAATAAATTAAATATCATTAATATTTAAATAAATTAAAATATTAATGAAATTTATGTCAAAATATTAAAAGTTAATTTTTATAACTTAAAATAATTTTTAAAACCATTTTATGAATTTTTAATATTTATTTTCTATTTATTTCTATTTATTTAATTAATATAATTAATTTTTATTAAAAACCGTGGCTAAAGGCTTTTAGCGACGAAAAGTGTCGCTATAGGTGTTCTTCAGTTCATGAAGAACACCAAGAACAGCCCAGTCCATGTCGAGGAGGCTACTTTGAGCGTTAATAACTTGACATCCGGACATGCTATTGTCGTGATTCCACTTCTAGATTGTTAACCTACTGGCATACTACAACTAAAAAGCTTTAAACACATCAAACCATTTACAGATCAAGATCTATGGCCTCTGACATTTGACTGTCAGACCATGTTTTTAACTTAGAAAATTTTCTGGGTTTTCCAGAAAGTACAACTTTCATGATCGATCAAGGACTTTTGAGCTTGCATAACTTTCGATATAGACAGGCTATGATCGTGATTCCACTTCCAGTGTACTAACCACATAACATACTACATATAAGAACCTTTAAACACAACAAATAATTAACAGGTAAAGATCTACGGCGTCTGACATTTGACTGTCAGGCCATTTGTTTACACTTTGAACAATTTTCTTAAATCTTCAATTTCGTGCATCTAGATGTTATGGATTCATGATATAACAACCCAGATCATTAAATAACATAATATACAACATATTTAAACACAAAAACATAAAATTTATCTAAGCATACAAGATCTAGCTTAGGGTTACGATTTTGTACCTTTTGAGCAATTTTTGATTTTTATTCTTATGATCTGACTTTTGTTAGCTGGTGAGGTATTTATGGTTGATATTCAGACAAATTTTAGTGAGAGAATTTCGTGGCTAGAGAGAAGGGAGTGAAAGCTTGGTTTGGTTTGAATAAATGAGTGAAGTTTTCTATTTCTTTTTCTTTCTTTTCTTCCAATCCATTGATCCATTGCATCTGATGTAGCTAGCTGGCAAGATTCGGCTGATAGAGAGGATTTGAACATGTGAGAATATCCTAGCTTGATGAGTCACAAGATTTTGGAAGATTTGAGAAGATTTTACAATCTTTCAATATCTTTTAATAAAAATAAATACAAAAAGGGTATTTTAGTAAACTAATAAATAATTTTAAGGGTATTCTTGTCCCATACACATGATCTAGGGTTTTAATCAATAGATTTGAACCCTTAATGCCTACCCAATAATTTTTGGGTTTAAGAAAATTAACATAGGAATTAATAAATATTTAATTAGGACATAATAATTCAAAATTAGGGTTTTTAATGTAATTAGGGTTTTGTAATTTGAAAATTAGGGTTTCTTGATATTGTTAGGGTTCCCAAATTATAAATTAGGGTTTCAAATATACATTAAGGTTTCCTAATTTGTAAATTAGGTTTTTCACTTAATTTACATTATTCAAATAATGTACATATATGCATTTAAATACAAATATAATTAATTATATTTAACATTTAAATTACTTAAACAAAACAAATTCTTAATATCCAAAATACATATTCCTTTATTTTAAATATAATTATATCATTAATTATATTTAAAATTAATATCCATAATATACATACACACATTCAAATATAAATATAATCAATTATATTTAATATTCGAATTTACTTAAGAAAAATAAATTATTATTCTTCATATAATAATTATATAACATAAATCCTTTTAAATATAATTACAACAATAATTATATTTAAAATTAAAATACATGACCATAGATCAAATTAGGGTTTTGATCCGTAATGTCACTTCACCACATGTATCATACTTAGTCAATTTAAAATAAATTGACTAATCTTACAAATTCATATTATAAAGAAATAATCATTGTAATAATAATAATCATTTCTTAAAATATACATTTATTATTTAAATAATATAGTAATCATATTTTTATAAATAATCATATATCTTTAATATAAAAATTAATTTATTAACAGAATATAATTTATAAATATCAACTATTCCTTTAATAAGAAATTTATTTGAAATCATATATGAACTATATATATATATACATATTACATTTTCACATTCATTTCCTTACATGCATTCCCATACTTGCTTTAACATATAATAAAAATAATTTTATTATATAAAAAAAATTATACGTAAAATTTACTATTTGAAAATATCCAAAATCTTGGGTTATTACACTAACAACCAATTCGAGTGGACCATAATATAAAACACCTGAGAAGGACTTAAGAGAAAAATAAAACCCAATAAAAAAAACAAGAATGAATCAAAAACACATGTTTTAGTCTCTGACTCTCTGCTCTTTTGCAGTGATAACCATTTGAGGAATTTAATTTGAAGCTCTTGTGCAAGAGAACACTGTTCGGTCATTTTTTGGTCATACTTTTTATTTTTTTTTATCATTTTTTATCACAAAACTACAAAGTCAAACATGATGTGACAAATTCATATATGGATAGAACCACAATAGAATTACATGATATCAAGAATTTGTAAAAGAAAAAAGGTTATAACTTGTATAATCGCTCAAACTGCAGTTGTTACACAAAACTTTTAATTTCTCTCTCTCTAGATATATAAAAGAATGTATGAATACTCAAATATGATTATGGAAAAGGAACACCTAATAAAGTTTTACATACCTGTCAATAGGAGTTCCTATAGTGATAGTAATATAAGTGATTCTTGGACTTGAGATTATCATAATACCTTGTGTATTCCAAGTCATACATTCTCATATTCCTTAAAACTTTTTGGGTATACAAAAGGGTATGTTCGGGTGTAGCAAAGTATACATAGAGGTAGGTGAATGATTAATTAACAAAAGATCTACCACTTCGAGTAAAAGAGAGAATGTCTTATGTGATTCGATCAGTGAACTCAGAAATCCCTGTTCAAGGCTGAATGAAAATTAGAAAGAAGTTTCTAATTAACATTAACTAGAGTTGTGTTCCTAAGAATTGAAATGCATATAATCAAATAAATAAGATTTATAGATATTTTTATATTTTATATTTGATTGGGATATTGTATGGTAGAAGGATTTACTTGTGCGGTAACTATTTACTGAATAGGTTCTTTATGGTTAAACATTGATTTCATGTTATTCTAGTCATGATATGTTGAAAATTGTCACTTATGATGTAAAATGTAATTAATTTTATTAATTATTTATAAGAATTAAAAGAGTTTAATTTGTTTAAATAAAATTAAAATAGTTCTAACTTTATTTATCCTACTACCAACATAATATTGAACCTAAATGGTCATACCATAAAAGAAATATATTGATTAAAAAGTAATTGGCCCAAATAATAATAAACTAAGTATATTTAATTTGTACCATGGTGAAACAAATTAAATATTTTAATATTTATAATAAAGTATTTAAGAAATATTAATTATAAATTAATAAGAACTATTCTTCTTCTTATTATTTTATAAATACTCTAATTGCTAAATAGTTAAGAAATTAGATTAAAACTCTAAATACTAAAGAATTTAAGAAAGATGAGTTGTTTATATAAGGAGAGACTTTATTTATTCATTCTCAAGCCTAAATAGTTTAAGAAAAATAGACTAGTCATCCAAGGGTTTTTCATAACCCTAAATTAAATTTTCTTTGTCTATATTCTCTTGGTGGATCACATTATATTTTCTTGGTGGATCACATTTGGAGTGCTACACACTGAGTAACTTGCGTTTGATCCGTGCAATTGAAGGAGCGTGAATGATCGAATAATTGAAACTTGAAGATCAAATCAAAAGTTTATTTGTCTTCATACGGATGATTTTAAACCTTCCTCAATTAATAATATCGCATAACGATGATTCCTGATATTAATTGCAGAAAAATTTTAAATACAATTTATGACATGTTTCCGTATTTTACATCAATATGATTGCGTATAATTATATTTTCTGCACTAACAATGCAGAATATATGTATATAACTATATAAATAATTAAGTGCTCAAAATACTAGTTGCATTTTTAATTAATAATATAAATAAATATAGCCTTCACATGTAGGTCATTATTCCAATAACTATAACTTTAAGCAACCAGTCCAACTTATGGTGAACATTGTACATAATTAGCATCCGTGCCAAATTATCATATAATCTATATATATATATATATATATAGAGTCCGGATCCAGTTCGGGATCCCCGACTGTACATACATGTTTTGTTATATGTATCCAAATCAAGCCCAAAACATTGTATTATGTAAAAATTTCAGTTCCATAATTATTTATTTTTTTTAGTTGTTTTAAAAAAAAAAGCAAAAAACAAAAAAAAAAGGTCCGGATTTTGTTAAAATCCGGGATCCCGGACTGGATCCCTTCTTTCTCTCTCTCTCTCTCTCTCTCTCTCTCTCTCTCTATATATATATATATATATATATATATATATATATATATATATACCCATGTAACTTCATAAAATAGATTATATGATATTAATTACGACATATAATTCGGCCAACAAAAACACGTACATAAACCAAACTGTGAAGCAGCAATAGATTCTCAAAATCATATATGCTGGACATATATAAATTGACTTAATATATGAATTTACAAATTAATACAGCTACAAGCCAAATTGGTTGTTGTTGTTTAATTTGGTTACTTTAGTTTTGTTAGCCAAAAAGTATGCATGTAAATTACTAAGCCAAATTACTAGACATCATCACGTGATTGCATTAACCAGAACGATACACATGGACGGATTACATGAATTCATATTATAACAATCAAAGTGACTTTTTGATTGGTAAGTACAAATTTCAAACAACAGCATGGTGGAAGTTAAACAGTAATGTCATGATGGGGTCGGCAAAATTATTTAACTTCAGCAAATGTAATCTCTCCGTTTAAACGATATAATCGTATCATAGGAGAAATATATTAATTCGATCCCTCAATAAATTTTTGTTTATATATAAAAATTAACTTTTATAGGTGATAGTTCTGATAAGAATTAAGTTGTAATAATTAATTTTATCCGTAGACATAAATATGAGAAGAACACCTATAACATATAGAAAATAATAATATTGTGCACTTTGTTTAGAATTCATAATGAATGCAACGGAATTGATATTTCTAAATGAACAAATTACTACTCCCTTGACGCATTAGATGTTGGCTTGATGTGAAACCCTCAATAACCTTCTTGGTATTATGAAATCGGTATGCATATAGGATGAAGGGAGATGACATAGTTCTTTAGTGATAATAATCCTGATTAGTAACCTTAATGTAATTTCGTGTATGTGCACACCTAGAGGGGGGTGAATAGGTGTAATTGGTAATTAATGAGCAGCAGTGATAAATTTTAAAAATAACTTTCTGCAGAAAATTCAGACAGCGATACCCTGTCTGAATTGGTGTCTGAATTAGTATATGTTCTTCGTGATGATATGAACAGACAATTATACCCTGTCTGAATTGGTGTTTGAATTAGTGTATATTCAAGAACAACAGAATACTTTTTCTAGAAAAATAAAAGTAATGTAGAACAGAATAAAATAAGAAATCACACCAAGATTTTTACGTGGTTCGACCCGTATCTTCTAACTAGTGGTCTAATCCACGTCCAATACCAATTAGTATTGGAAACTCCTTTTATTAAATAAACTTTTCAATACACAATACAAATACTCCCTGTTCAAAGTCGCTTTCCACTGAGTTGGACACCACTGCCTCCTTGCACCTTTGCAACCTTTCTCACCACTGAGACCTTTGCACATCTGCAACCTTGAAAGCTCTCTTTGAACAAACCCTATCTACTACTAGATAGACCAAGCCAAACTAGGCTTACACTCAGTTTGATACAAAGAAATTTAAGTACAATATGCTCTTACTTTTCAGCAACAAGAAATTAACAATCAATACATTGAATAGCTGAAAATCAAACTTGAAGGCTCTTGAAAATATATCTCTATATGAAGACTGATATTAGCCTTCCTGTTCTCACCCTCTTTGTCGTGCCGGAAGAATATATATAATAAAGGAACTAACGGTTATAAAATTGTTAGCAAATAAAATCCCACGATATTAGTAAACAATTAATCCCATGATATCAACAACCAATTAATTCCAACGGATATATAAAAATATTAGCTATATATAAATATGATATAGATTCCAAGACATACTAGAATAGCTTAATTAAAGGAATGAAAGAGATATCAAATAAAGTTTGTTTCAATCCAATAACTAATCAGTTTGAAAATTAATACTGTTACCTTTTTAGATTTCTTTTCAAATTCAAATTGGATTGCAAATTATTACAGCTAAACATATTCTTTTCCAATTCAAAATCTGATTTGACATAATATATTAAAGAAATATTTTCCACCAACAATAATGATTTTAAAACACTTGGACTAAGACTATTTCATGCACTCTTTAGGATATATCAATTTGACTAATAACCACATTGGGCCAATATAAACTAACCAGAATATATTCAATAAATCATTATTTAATTAGCCCAAACATAATCCATTCAGTCCATTGAATATCATACATACACAATCATATTATTTACATGCACAAAATATTATTCTCATGCGAAATATACTATTTTCATACAAAACACATTTATTATTTCTATGCAACATATTAACTCCATACAAAACATATTATCATCATTAAAACATAAACATATAAACCAAAATTCTCCCCTTTTTTGATGATGATAATATATAACTCCCTCTAAATATATGGCTCTCCCTAAAACCATGCAATTTATCATTAAGCACAAGTAAGCAGAAAATATCTCCATAAAATATATTGTCATCATTGAAACATAAAACATATAAATCAACACTTAATGGATCTATTAATCACAAACCCAAAAGATTACTTGAAGAACTCACACTAATTAGTCCATATTAGACTTAATTAGAATCTATATATCACACTTAATTAAACCAATCGATTTGCTTTATTTATATAAATACCATTAATATTATCTCATAAAATATTCTTACAAGTTTATCTATGTATTCATCTAAATTTATTCTTTATTAATTAAGTGTATTTAATAATGTTTATATATATCTCTTCTTCTTCAATAAGGGATCGACAAGCCATTAATTCTGCAACCACTCAAAGTCAGGGCGGTAGTTAGCTACCTGCAATTGCATCGTCATTATAGCAAACTTTTTCATGTTGCTGGGAGAAAAAAAAAATAGGAAGGAAAAAGCCTATATGATTGTTCATGTTGCTGGGAGAAAAAAAAAATAAGAAGGAAAAAGGCTATATGATTGTTCGTCTATTAGTGCTGTATTTGGAAGTTCCAAACAGACTTAATTTTGTTTGTTTAATGATAATAATTTATTTTTAATATAGTTTATTTAACTTATACGGTATCAAGGGTTCAGATTTTATGTATCAAAAATAGTACTTTACCTTTCACCTCCAAACACTATTACTCTACCCGCATTAAACGTTAATAACTGAACACATCTCTCTCTCTCTCATCATTGTCGTTTTATTTATCATTATCCAAACACTACTGAAAGTTAATAATTAAACAAATCTCTCTCTCTCTCTCATCATTGTCGTTTTATACTTTTATTTATCATTATCCAAACACTACTGCTCTGCGCACATTAAACGGTGCTGAGAAAAAACGTTGCAGTGTTTTATTTTGTCATTGTCCTTTTACTTTGTCATTGTCCTTTTTCTGCATAAATGTGTGATTGCAGGTAATTTGGGTCTTATCATTGTCTATTAGAACTTATGTTATTAATTAGCGGCTCATGTTTAACTTGAGTTTTTCTTTTTTATTTTGGTATTTTGTAATTCTTGTGGCACTGTCCAAAGATTATGGATTTTTTCCACTTTTATAATCATGTTTTGAGTATTAATGAATTTCATTTTATTGATAAAAAAAGAAAAAGAAAATTTTCACTCAAATTAGTCGCATGCGGATCACATTATTGAATTACAGGTTTAAACATATATTTAAAAGCAATAACTCTCTTGACTTTTTAAAAATATATTTAAGTCATATATTTTATTGTTGTTGTCCATGTTAGTGTACGAAAAACTACTAAAAAGCTTTAAAATTAATATATAAAAGAATTACAATTAACTCCTACGTCTATACCACGAAGACAAAGGCAACAATGTGGAAGATGCGGGTTATTTAATTAACCTAATTGGCTTTATGTGTTAAAGACAATTAGGTTTCACAGAAACAATAGAGTAGCAGCTATGAGTGTGACAGGTGACCACACAAAGGATATTATTTAATATATGTAAGCACATGTTTCATGCCAGAAAGCTTTACGGATTAATTAACACATAAAATATAAATAAAAATATTTTATCGGTTTTTTCTTATTATAATTAAAAAAGAGCTGGAGACTATAAAAGGGTATGCATGGAAGTCTAGAGATCACAGAAAACACACACTTCAGTCCTTAAGAAAAAAATTGTTGAAGTTTGAAGAGATCATGAGGCCAATATCTATTATCAGTATCATTATAGTGAGCTTGAGCATAGCCTCTTGGGGTGGGAATGCTCGACCTCTTCCTGTTAATACAGCTTATCCATGGGAAAGGTTTGCCCTAAGGCTTCAATGGCCAGCTGCATTTTGCGAGGTCAGCGAGGACTGTGATAAAATGTCTCTCCGCAACGCATTTACCATTCATGGCCTTTATCCCTATACCGACAAGGGGGCCCAAATGTTATATTGTGACGGAACTGAATTTGATGTTAACTCTGTGAGTTCTCAGCCAGCTTTTAATTTACTTCTTAAAATTCTTGCTCTATTGTCTATTAAATACTCCCTCCGTCCCAAATTAATTGCTCAATTTTGACCATTTTAAGTCAAATTGACTTTTTTTAGAACTAATCTTTTTATTATTTTTGTTGAAATATAGGTGAAGATATTATAACCAAAAGAAAGTATATACAATTTATTATTAATTTCAATTTTTATAATTTTAGAAATATATTTATATATGCTTAATTATTAATTTTAAAAATAGTCAATTTGACTTTAAAAATTTCTAAAAAAGTAATTAATTTGGGACGGAGGGAATATGATTTTTTTGTGGTAACATTTATATATATCTTTAAGAGTTGGATGTTTGTTTGATTAAAAAAAAATGAAATTGTACATTCAATATATCCATAAACACACGATACTCATATATGTTAAACTAATTTCTCTCCTCCTTTAATTTGAAAATTAACAGGTATCGGACTTTCGAGCAGAATTGCATCTTGCAATGCCGAGTCATAAAACTAACACTGAGGACAAAGCATTCTGGGAATACCAGTGGAACAAACATGGAAAGTGTTCAGAAGCTTTGTTGAAGCAGACTGATTATTTTAGAACGGCGCTTGCTTTTAGAAAAGCATTTAATATAATTGGGCTCCTAAACCAGGAAGGTAAACATACCCATAGGCCATAGATATATAATTAAATAGTCTTTAATTTGGTTCATTGCTTCCTTAGTAAAATACATACATATATATATACACACACATATAAATCCAAAATTATCTCCTGAATTTATCTCTGTGCAGGTTTGGTCCACAATTTGCATATTTAGTATTTAGTAAAACAGTCCTTTGTGAAACATTTGTCCACAGTTTGTACCATAAGGGACCGCTTAACTAAATGGATATACAAACTGATTACCAAACCGACACATTTTGACAAACTCGATTAGGGCAGATTTTTGCATTTTTAGTCCCATAAAAACAAAAAGAAAAAAACGAAAGGGGACTACGTACTTAATTTAGATTTTGTGGATGATCTATTAATTGATAATGCGAGTTTGGTGAGATTACTATTGAAAAATGTGTAGGGATTCACCCGAATAACGAGCTTTATCGTCCTAAATTGATAAAAGAAGCAATCAAAAAGCACTTGAATGCTGTCCCAGAACTCGATTTCGTCCAAAACAAAAATTCAGAATATGTGCTTACGGATATTAAACTATGTGTGAACCAACAAGCAACAAGGTACGTAGATTGCCCTGCTGATGACGCTACTGATAGCTACCGGCTCAAATTCGTATCACTACCTTCTAAACGTCCGAGGTTCAATGCTATATAGCACAAATGGTACGGCTACAAAATGGACTACTATCTTGTTTAATTAATGTTTTTGGGAGTATTATCTATGTAAAATAGTTATGAGTGCTAGGGTTGGTTAATTAGTACTAATGAGGCCAACCTTTAGTATCTTGAATAATGTCCATGTAGCAAAAGTTTATGGCACTCTTGCCTTGGTATGTATATAATAAATAACTACTTTTATCTGGAAAAAAAAAATCCAAGTATTTTTATTTTGTTTTTATTTTTGATAAGAATTTAATTTTGTTTGATGGCATAGTTTATCTATTGTAAAGGTGAAATTCTAAATAAGAGGCATGCATGCATGCTTGTCCTTTTGCATTCTAACTGGTCAGGTAGAATCGCCTTATCCGGTTCATATCCGGAAATGAATGCGCCTTGACATCTGATAACTATTCCGCTCGTACCAGAAAACATTTAAAAGGGACACTTAAAAGGGATTTCAGACAAAAAATAAAACCATAAAAAAGGATCTCATCACAATTTAACTTTAAGTATTGTCGCAAATCAGTGGTCACTAAAAAGAGGAAAATATATTTGTCGCAATCTATAAAACATGACTGAAAAGAACCTTGTCGCTTAATGTATTGTTTCCTGCAACAAAAGTTGTTCCTATCGTGATTTTCTTTTCAATATATAACTAAATTAATGCATGCTTCAGTTTTGATGTCTAGATGATATTCTTAAGTTAGATTAATTATACTACGCCTTCCTCCCTTCCACAGCCAAAATGACTAAAATTTTTAAATATTATATCACTTACTTTCAAAATATAATATCATTATTGAGTTTTTGAAATTAAATTAAAACATTTTTATACTTAAATTTAACATAAATTTATTTAACTTTAGTCAACATACTGATGAATATATTTGGCGTAATTGGCCGGGTAGGATTGCCTTATGGATAGAACCACAATAAAATCACATAATATCAAGAATTAGTCACCCAAAAAAAAATGGTTACAAGTTGTACAAATCGCTCAAAGTGCAGCAGTTCCCAAGAACAATGGCAAAGCCAGGATTTTAATCAAGTGGGATCAAAATATTATGATCCTATAAATAATTTGGCGGGGGTTCGAGAGCTGTGCCCCCGAGCTAATTTTTTTAGATAATTTTGTACTTTTCGATCAGTTGCATATATGTGTAAAACATGTATTTGATTACAATATTATTAATATAACAAGTAATAACATTATATGTATACACCCCTTATTGACCTCTAATACTCCTTTCTAATCACAAATTTGTTAATAAATATTTAAATTCCTTATATTATGAAAATAATCTAAATTAGATTATTATTTATTTTAAAAATATTAGAGGAAGAACATAAAGCAGTAGAAGTAATATGGAATTGAGAAAGTTATAAAAATTTCAATTTGACCCCGTATATTAAAAAAAAATTATAAAGTTTCAATGGGGTCAATTTGTTCATTACACTTAAATTTCTTCTAAATTTATAATATATCATAAAATATTTTTTTTTCAGTGGGGGTCAATTGACCCCACACGGCTTCGCCACTGCCCAAGAACATGAACATTAGGATGGAAAAAATTGTTAGAAAACACATTGTGATTATGACAGTAGGATTAAGATCCCCTCCTCATTACATTTATCCTTTAATTTCTCCTTATACATATTTAGCGACATAAATATTATATTTAGAAACAAAATAAAATTTATGGAAATAAGTAACGACACAATTAAATTCATCGCAAATAATTATGTTACTGAAGATGTCGTTAAATGTGTATTGAGATAAATTTAAAAATAAGTGTAATGGAGGGGATCCTGATCCATGATAGTATATATGTGATGCCCCCAAATCTATGTACTAGCTACGGTAGACTTGGTGCATCACTATATCAACATACATGCTACTAGTTATTATTATCAGCTAGGCTACACTATACATTAATTATTTACATTATTTATACATATATGCCCAGGTCTTACTTACATAATATGAACTAATACATTAGTTCCAAAATACTACATCATTAATTATTTATTTAAACAATACAATATTATTTATTTATTCATCTTCGCTAGCTTTATGATTCCCTTTATCTTTTATACCCGATCCTTCGGGTTCCTCAGTCTTAGCTGCCAACATAGAATTTATGCAAGAATAAGCAACAAATTTGTTTAGCAAGTACAACAGTTTAAAATAAAATAAAAATGACTGGCAGCAAATCGATATTCAAGAATTTAGAAAGAATAATATTATCAACAATTCGAGGAAGTCAACAAAAATCTCTATACAGAATATTGAACATTAAATTTCTGAATAGAGTTAAATTTTGGAATCTTAAATTTAATTAAATGTCCACAAGGAAGAATATTTCTTTTGAGGGTCCCTGAGTGGTCGTAAGTACCACGAACGCTTTACACAAATGTTCAACAGTCACAAAGACTATGAACCTTTACATAGCGTTCAACAGTCACAAAGACTGTGAATTCTTATCCCCCAGAGTATCATTAGCTGATCAACCTAACAATACACTCATGTTACACGTAGCATCTAATTACGTTGTATTTATACAACGTGATAATGTCGGTTACCCGACCACACAATACCCCTATTTATAGGGTTGTTTATACTCAATCATAACCTCAGTATCCGCACCAAAACAATTTGGATTGGATTAACATATCACCAAAGAATCATAACGGTTCAATAAATTGATAGAAACATAACAATTGAGTTTAGCTGAACAAATGACATAAACTTTTTTGTTAATATACAATCCAAGAAGCTTTTTAGAAAAAAATTTATAGTTTAATAATGAGCGTAGTTCAAATGCACGGAAGTGCAGAAACTTGCTTGTTGTGGGCGTACTTTCCTCGAGTAGGGTATTTTCCGTCTCGGAATAGTAACATACACCATCCATAAGGATTCAGTTAATTATTAGTTGTCGTCGGTAACTATTTAAAATTTCGTTTCAGTATTTTTCGGGTATTGTAATTTATCCTCGAATATATTTTTATACCATTAAAATCTCATTACAGTATTTATTTATTACTCATGTAGCCTCATACATCCCTTTTTGACAGATTTTAGCTGGTAAAATATATTACTTATTTTCCTACTTTACTTTAATTAATTTTCATAAATTTTTATACTTTACTTTCTCCATTAAATCACCTTAACTATTTTATTATTGTCCTTCCTTCACGCCCCAATTAGATAATTATAATTTAGTTAGTTTCTGATTTTTCTAGATTTTTCCCAGCAGTGTTACTATTTATTTTACGCCCAATTCTGTCCAAATTTTTGAAATTTTTTAAAATTCGAAATTAAGTCCAAAAATTATGATTTTATCCAAAATTTTATCATAATCTGAGTTATAGAACTCAAGTTATGACTGTTTTAATTTTAAAAATCATGATTTTGTTTTTGTCATAACTCTTTCATTACAAGTCCGTTTATATTCATTCTTGGGCCAAAATACACTTTATACTTTCAAATTTCATTCCCCAGAAGCCCGGATTTTATCTCCTTGGCTATCAATCCAGAACTGTCTTTTTTTAAACTAGGTAAGGAAGTTGTCCAATCTGCCCTGTTTTAGTACTAGAAAATTCATCAAAAATGATTTATAAGGAATTTTGACCTGAAACCAACACGGGATTTTAGTTAACTTATAAATCTATCTTCTTCAACAAAACTTCACTCAAAAACTCGAAATACTCTAAAAGTATTGTTCGTTACAAAATCAACCACTATTTTAGGGTTTTTACCCTTTATGCTGAAAATTTTCTTAACTTGTTTAATTTTTCTTTTTTCTTGTTTCTTGGAAGATATTTGCTTCCTTTTGCCATAGTTCATGTTGACATACTTCAATGTGTTATTATTTACCCTTAACATAAACAAATTTATGTATACACATATTTACTTTATAAAATATTTATAAGAGCTATTTTAGGGTTTTTTACCTAGTTTGTGTTTCTTTCTTGTTATATATACACATATACACACACAATCCACATAATCTCAAGTATACATAAAGCCCAATTACTTTCTTAAAATAAAGATTTTAAAGTTTTTAAAGTTTAGGGTTTATACCTAGTTTGTGTGTGTGCTTACTCCTTAGCTTAGATCTTATTGTTTCTACTTCTTTGTTGCTATTTTTTTTTTTTCACTTTTCTCTCATTCTCCTGCTGCTGCCAAGCTCTCTCTCTCTTTTTGGCTTGGCTTTTGTTTAATTTGGTAAAGCGGAGAAAAAGAAAAGGAAAGTTTGATATTTATAGTCAATTTTTGGATAACTCTCCACACAAAATATCTTGGGAGACCTTTTCCCCCCATCCTTATCTCCATTAGCCAAGGTGATCTGATCCTTTCTCTTTTTTTTTAGCCTATTTAGCAAGTTAGAGAAAACTCTAGAGCCTTGATTTTTTGGCCATTTTGTCTCACTTGTTTGTTTGTTTGCTTACTACACACACACACACACACACACACACACACACACACACACACACACATATATATATATATATATATATATATATATATAACATACATGTAATTTATATTTGTATGTATACTTGTATTAGTTGTATAAGTAAACTTGTATAGCTGTAAGCATTCTTGTTTTATTTATATGTATATATACTTGTGTTAGTTGTATTATTGTCTACATATAAGTATACTTGAATTAATTATATGTATGTATATTTATATTTTATTTGGTATGATTATGTGATTTTTAAAGTGTTATATTTTCTAGTTACTTTCCCCTTTATTAAATTTACTCAAATAATATATGTATTTATATACATTTTATACATATATTTTTTAATAATCAAGAATAAAAATTTAGACTTTAATAATAATTATATTTATATTCATAAAAATTAGTATAAGGGTTTTTGGAATATTACAATATATCCGAGTTTGTTTCGAACAACAATTATGATTATCCATTATCTTTACAAATATAAAAATAATAATAATAATGGGGATAGCCACAACAAATCAGTCGTCATTAGAAGTATGCTCTACAAAAGTATATTTGTCGCCAAAAATGAGCAAAAAGAAAAATCGTCACTTACATGAAGCAATTAAAATACTCATTTTCCTGAAAATCAATACCCCTTTTGTTGTTGACAATAGCAGCATTAACTAAATCACAAAGTAAATTGAGGACTCACAATTTCCCTGTTTATTAAAAACGAGGATCAGGTAAAAACAAGAAGAAAAAAAATTAGTCATATAAATTCAGGTGGAGGAGGTCGGTTTTGATCAGGTATTAATTATATACTTGTATCTACTCTTTTCTTCCCTGGTGCCGATGGTTCACCATTACTATCAATCCAGACTCGTTTCCGACTCGGTTGTCTGTCAACAAATACCTCTGATAGAATCAGCTAGGCCAATGCAACATCTTCTTCAATAGCATTAGGAAAAACAGTTTAGTTGGAAACAGCCATTGCCAATCCGAACTATAGTTTTTTTTATTTAAACAATATAAAAGTAGGGGTGTGTGTGCATTTGTATATGGGGCTAATCCGTGGCTAGTGTTAGGTAGGAATAACATTTCAACTAGTACATCCAAGACCGTCTAAAGATAATTTTTCCTTCCACTTCTTAGGGGAGTGGGATTGTTATATATGTTAGCGTAAATCAGATTTTAGGATTTCTCTCCTCAAATTATTCTGTTAGTGTAAATCATATTTGATGATATCTCTTCTCAAATTACTCTTGACCAACTCACACTAATTGTATTCAAACAAGCTCACCAACTACGTGGGAAGCACATCCAACATGAATAATGGTTTGTTATGATACATGGATAATGGTTTATTATGACAATTAATTAATATAGGATAAATATTTAATTAAAATTTTGACAAGATAATATGGTAGTTAATAAATTATTAAATATTTATCTAATTAATAAATTGTTGAATTATATAATATAAGTTCCTTCGATTAGTTATTAAGCTTAAAATTTTGAATAGGATGTAGATTTATTTAGTTATGATTATGAGAAAGTAATTACTTTAATTTTATTTAGATTGGATGAATTCTTCGAAATTCTAATTCAAATATAATTATGAAACTTAAGGTTTAATAAATTTAATTTAGTTATGACAGTTAGTTAGTAATGAATTCACTATAATTTTTTTTAACTAATTCACAACTATTACTAAAATTTAGATTTATTATTAATACAATTAATCATGTGATTTGATAAAATTTTAAGTTTTAATAAATTTAATTTACTAAGAATATTAATTTAATAATAAAATTCATGCCTAATACTAATATAATCAAATGACAACATGATTTATTAAGAGATTTTTCAGTATCTTAATAAAATTTTAATAATCAAATTATCCTACATAAAATTTGTTAAAACCCATTATCTTATATAAATTGTGGTAGAAAAAGTTTATAACAAAATTGGCAGATATAAAAATAAAAATTCTTTTAAAAGATCCTTTTCCTATTGGCTGGATGACAGTTTTGTCCCTTCAAGTTGTCACCCACTTTCAAAGTCGTCCCTAAACTTTATTTTTTGTCAATTGAGTCCTTAAAGTGATATTTTGTGCCAATTCCATTCTTTTTTTCAATTTCACTAAAACCCGCTCAAATTTTGTCCCGATCTATTTTGACCCAACCATTTTATTAAGGCAATTATGTCTTTATCATAAGTATATGTATTCTTAATCTTAGATATTTTAAAAATAAAAACTAAAAATAGAAATTAAAATACAAAAAATAGTAAACGATATATAAAAAAACTAATTCAATTTAAATAAAAAATTAAAAAGTTTTAAAAAAGAATATTATTTTTTAAGAAAAAAATTAGAAATTTTTTATTTTTAAAAAAAATGAGTAAAGTTTCATAAAATATAGATTCAAAAAAAATTAAAGTTTAAACTTTAAAACTTTTAATTTTTTTTAAGTTCAACTTTTTTTATATAAAGTTTAAATTTTTTTTATTTAATTTTTTCAATCTATATTTATGAAAATTTACTCATTTTAAAAAAATCAAAATTTTCTATTTTTTTTGAAGATAAAGTTTTTTTATTTAATTTTTTTGAATCTATATTTTATGAAATCATTTTAAAAAAATAAAAAAATTCCTATTTTTCTGAAAATAAAGCTTTATTTTTTGTTTAATTTTTTTGAATCTATATTTTATGAAACTTCACTCATTTTTCTCATTTTTTTAAAAATAAAAAAATTTTACTTTTTTTTTTTCTGAATATAAAGTTTTGTTTTTTATTTAATTTTTTTGAATCTTTATTTTATAAAACTTTAATCATTTTTTAAAAAATAAAAAATTTCTGATGTTTTATTTTTTGAAAATAATAATTAATTTTAAAACCTTTTATTTTTGTTTAAAAAAATTGAATTAGTGATTCGGATCGTGTCAAAATGGGTCGGGTCGGATCAAAATTTGGGTGGGTTTCGGTGAAATTGGAAAAAAGAAATGGAATTAACGCAAAATGCCACTTTAAGTACTCAATTGACGAAAAATAAACTTTAGGGATGACTTTAAAAGTGGGTGGCAACTTGGAGAGACTATGACGCCCCTAAATTCGTATACTTGCTACAACAGACTTGGTGTATCACTATTCATCCACATACATGTTAAGTAGCTATTATTATAAGCTAGGTTATACAATACTGTAATTATTTACGTGTATTTACACACATATGCTCATGTGTTACTTACACAATATGAACTAATATATTAGTTTCAAAATATTACATCATTAATTATTTATTCAACTACTACATTATTATTTATTGCTCTTCCTTGTTTGTCTTGCCCTTTCTTTTATCTTTTATACCTGACCCCTTGGGTTCCTCTAACTTAGCTGCCAACATAAAATTTATGCAAGAGTAAGCAATTAATGTGCTTATCAAGTGTGACAATTTAAAATAAAATAAAAATGACTAGGAACGAATCAATATTTAAAGATTTAGCAAGAATTAATATTATCGACAATTTAAGGAAATTAATGAAAATCTCTTTACAGAATAATGAACAACAAATTTTCGAATAGGATTAAATTTTGGAATCTCACAATTTATTAAACGTTCACAAGAATTTTTTTTTCTTTTGAAGGTCACCGAGTGGTCGTAGGGACCATGAACTCTTTACACAATGTTCAACAGTCACAAAAGACTGTAAACCTTTACATGTCATTTAACAATCATAAAGACTGCAAACTTTTATCCCAGAGTATCATTAGGTGATCAGCCTAATAATACCGTATGTTACACGTAACATCCTATTCACGTCGTATTTTCACAACATATGTCGAATACCCGACCATAACATAATACCCATATTTCTAGGGTTGTCCATACTCAGTCATAACCTCAGAATCCGCACCAAAGCAATTTAATTTGGATTGGATTAACATATCTCCAAAAAATCATAAACAGTTCAATAAATTGATAGAAACACAACAAGTGAGTTTAGCCGAACAAATGACATAAACTTCTTTTATATACGGTCCAAGATGCTTTTTAGAAAAATTTACAGTTTAATAATGAGCGAAGTTTAAATGCACAAGAATACGGAAATTTGCCTATTTTGGGCACACTTTCCTCGAGCAAGATATTTTTTGCCTCAGAATAATAACTTACACCATTCATAAGTGTTTATTTAATTAATTAATAGTTATCGTCGGTAACTATTTGTAACTTTGTTTCGGTATTTTCAGGTGCCATAAATTTATCCTCAAGTATATTTTTATACCTTTAAAATCTCATTATAGTGTTATTTATTACTCGCATAGCTTTATACGTTCCTTTTTGATGGATTTTAGTCGGTACAATATATTATTTATTTTCTGGCTTTTCTTTAATTAATTTTTCATAGGGATATGGTATAGAACATAAGGGTTATCGATGTTGGGATCCCATCTCCAAACACTTGTGTATCTCGTCATATAGTCTTCTAGGAACATATAATGTTTTTATCCTTATCTAAATTTCGTACCTCCTCTCCTCCCTCCCATATTTCTTCTTCTTTTGCATAATTATTTCCATCTGATAAAAGTTCCTCGTTTGAGCTCGATATTGTAACTCCTACTATGTCTTCTCACAATAACTCTACCCCCTGAGGATTGTGCACCCATATAGCACCAACTACTTTCCGCGATAAACCATCTCCTTTAGCTCTTCGTAACTCTACTCGTGTAAGAGAACCTTTATCTCGACTTTCTAATTGTCATTGTTTTTTAATTATTGTTTCCTTGATGAGCCTTCTTATTACTGAATAAGAAAGAAGGAAGGATTAATGAGTATGTGTGTGTGTGTGTATATATATATATATATGAAAATTTTCTAAAGCGAACCTGAAAAAGTGAACTAAAGATGAACCATCGTCTTTGGTGTCTATGGCGACGATTCGACCCGTCGTCGTAGCCATGTAATCTGTGGCGCCCCTAAATCCGGGTCCCTTGAACCTCGGATCTAGTACGTCACGATACATCATCTTCATACCTACACTATAACTAATGCGGAAAATATAAACATATATTATTTATTTCAGAGTATTCTACAACATTTCCCAAGGTCTACAACCTTTATCTTAATACATTCCTTTAATAACGTACATAAGGTTTACATAAGTAACTTATATCCAAATAACTTAATAGTTAATGTGCATATCAACCTAATCTTGTCCTTTGCATCTGCCTTTGTCTTCTCGAACATTCGTATTAATCTAAAATTTGTTATCATGATATAGCAAGGGTGAGCAACTACTTTGCTTAGCAAGTTTAAATACAAAGAAGATATATCATGATTGAAGGAAAGAATAAGCTTTAGAATTTCTTAACAATATAATAATTGTGAAAGAGTATGAATCAAAACTTCAATGATTGAATGACTGAATTCAATAATACAGGGTGTCAATAATGACTATGGACCAATTTAACTGAACCTTAAGGTAATAAAGGTGATCAGCCTTTCATACCTGATGAACATATGCAACATGCACTAAGTGCGAATCAATAATCATAGATGTGGAATAATCAACAATAATTATCCACTAACATGCTTGAAAGATAATAACTCGAGTTTGAGTTAGGGAACTTGCACAGAATAAATATCTGAGTAAGTTTAGGATACTTGCTCAATGTAAAAGTTGAGTAAGATGGAACTTGCCTTGATTGGAGATTACCGCTAAAATTTAACTTAACTTCTCTTCACAAATCCTACACAATTGTATTTACATGCACCCACATTTAGATAATTAAATATTTCGCAAAACATGCATTTATATTCATTATCCAAAAAATAATATTATTTATACATCATTCAAAACCAATCTTGGTTCCTTTAGAAATTTTATTAATAAATAATAAGAGTCTCACACATTTTAAGATGTAAATATTTTACATCTTGAAGCTTAAACCATTTATATTTCATTTCAGAAATATCTTTTAACTTTGCTCATAAATTCGGAGTTTAAACATCTAATATATGGTTTTTATAGTAAAATACAATTTACTATATTATTGCCTTAATTTAAATAATTGCTATATTAGTTTATCCTAGCTTATTTTATAATTCACGATGTTCGGGTTTTATATCTCGACATAATGCACTTAACTATATATACCCCGGTATATTTCCCTTTTAGCTTCGTTTATAGATTAGACTTTAATTCTAAAGTCTCGTGATGCTCATGTCTCATAACTTAAGACATCTTACATCATTCTTTAATTAGAATCTATTACGCTTGTCTTATATAGTTCGGAACAACGTAGCTTAACGTTGGCCAACTACTCGGCTTTTGGAAACCAACACTTTATTTTACATTACAATACTATTCATTTTAGGTCGTTCACATTTTATAAATTAAACAACGTGTCCAAACTTTTTAGATTCTATGTTACAGCTCTAATCCAGACAGTTAAGACTGTCTGCTTTAGAACAAATTTCATTTTGATTATCTATCCAGACAGTTAAGACTGTTTGCTTTATGCCAAGTTCTTCTTTAGTTAATATCCAGACAGCATAACTTGTCTGTTTACTAACAAAATCTACTGCGAGTAATCATCACTCAATCCAGACTGCTTTAACCTGTCTGCTTTAGGCCAAAACTCCCTGTATGCTGCATTATTATCTGGGCAGTTTCGTAACGGTTTTCATCTTTTTTGCAGTTTTACCCTCTCTCGCTAAAACAGTCATAACTTTTTCGTTTTAAAACATTTTTAGGAGATTCTTGAGCCCACACGAAGCTAACTTCCGGGATTACAATTTTCGCCTACTGACATTTTTCCAAATTCTAAACAGATCAGACCTAGAAATTCGTCGAAAGGAACTATTCGCACTGTTTAGACAGTTTTGATTCGGTTACTTTAAAATGACATAACTCTTTGCTCCGAAGTCGGAATTGGTCCGTTCTGGAGTGTATGGAAAGCTTATACAGCGTACTACAACATACCAAAAGTCCAGAATTTTTAGAGTACTCTAGCAAATCTCGAAGTTTCCTTTCTGGGACAGTAGCCTTACTATTTAATTTTTTTTCCATCAAAAAGTTTTTTTAGTACAAATCCTATATCTTTCTCATTTCTCAACATTTTTGAGTTAAACTAAAGGGGTTTTGCTCAATACTTAAAGATCTAGTACACCAAACAAGGAAATCACATAAACCATACATAGATCTCAAAATAAATCATATCGATCTCATTCACATGAATTTCTATAAAAACTTACCAACTAGCTTTTCCCCAAAATTTGCAATATAATATCATATATACTAACATGATACACAATATAACATCATGATATAACCTTTTCATAAGGTTTCACCAACAAGAACATAAAAATTCATAGGTCTAATATATGAGTAATTAATAAAACTACATAAAGCTTTTAACTAATACTTATATTTTTCCTTTTTACCTTCCTTTGTTGGCTTTCTTTCTTCTTCCTTGCTCTTCATCTTCCATTTTCATGGCTATCTTTCTCTCTCCTCTTTCTCCTTCCTCTCTTGCCGTGAGCTTTCTTCTCTCTCTCTCTCTTATCTCTTATCTTCTCTAACACTAGCCAAAAGGAAATGAAGAAGAGAAATAATACTTGCTTTATTACCATACTTAGTTACTAAGTAAATGACTTCCCTTTTTCCACCCATGTAGTGGGCGGGTACATCCCCCTTTCCCCTCTTTATTGCTTCAATTATCCTATGTGTTGAATAACCAACACATGACACATGCCCCCTCCTATTAATTAGCTAACATGTGTGTAGGAAGAGGTGAAGACACCTAGCAAGCTTTGGTGGCTACTTGATAAGCTTCACAAATTTTTTTTCCTACTATGTCCGCCCCTCCCCCTTTGGGGTTTCTATCCTATCTTGATTTTTTTTCTTATCTACTAATCTACTTGCTAAATGACCATAAGACCCCTCCTTGCTTGGACTTTTAATAAAATTAACACTTAGGCTAGTAAATTAACTAGCCCATTTTTAATTTAATTTATTTGTTTCTTAAATAACATAATAGTTGCATTGGATAATTTAAAATCACCTAATAATTAGTAACTAAATTTTAACTCTTAAGTTACTAATTCATCCTCTTTAAAATGTTTTTACCCATATGAAAAAATATAATTTATATAACCCATCTTTGATATATAAATTATATAGAACATAACATATCATACATGAATTATATATTTACAAAATAAATATGCTAGACATAATCTTCTTATGCAAATACAATTATCTACAAACCCAAGATATTATAATAAATATAATATCCTTACCTCATTAACGTAAATTCAATAAAAAAATTTATTGACTTTCTTAATATATTAAATAAATATATTATCCTTTATTCCTTAAAATAATTCATATAAGAATTTATTCCAATATCCTTGGGTAAAGTATATATAAATATTATATATATATCTAAGCCACCCCATACAAATCCTTATGTAAGTTGTTCATAACAATTTCATTTCCTCGCGTAATAAATATATGCATTTCATTTTATTTTCCATATAAATGGAAATGTATTCAATAATTAAAATAAATATTCTCTCTTTATTAAAATAATTCAATGCTAGAATTTATTTTAATAACATTTATTTAAAGTATACAATAATTCTAGCATACTTAAAACTAATTATTTTCTTTTTCCTTCTATAAATTATTTTCAACAATTTAACTGTAGTAAATATAATAATATATTTACTACATTAAAAACATACATACATTACATCCAATAACGTATTATATAATTTCTTCAATAAAACGGTGGTTATACATTAAGTATATTTAATGCCACCAAATTACCACATATTATAAATTATTTTAACTTATTTTAATCTTACTCATCTCATTTCCTTTTAGAAATTGTTTCTACCGTTCACGTACATATAATAAATATATATACTAATATATTTATTATATTCCAAAATCTCATATTGTATAGCTAATATTCACTTATGCAATAAAATTTCACATAACATAGCTAAATCTTGATTTTCATATATTTGGCTTGAATATGATTTGTTGCATTCATCAATTCGGTTTGCTGAATTTATCCATTAGTAATCTTATTCTTCAACCTTTCTATCGTTCACATTCTCTTTACATTCTTTCAAATATCAAACCATATAGGTTTTTTTAAAAAATTTTAAGCATTCCTCTGCTTCCAATCTAAGTTTTATTCTTTAAACCTTTATTTAATCATTCAAGATTATTTATAAATCTCTTAAATTTTTGGGTTGTCACATAATCTTTGGCGACAGGTCGAATCGTCGCCATAAACACCAAAGACGACGGTTTGTCTTTGGTTCACTTTTTAAGGGTTCACTTTAGAAGCTTACCCTATATATATATATATATATTATTTTTTAACTTCAATTTATTATAACTAGATACTTAATAATAATAATAATAATAATAATAATAATAATAATAATAATAGTAATAAATAAATAAATGATTTGAGTTTTTAATATGAAGTTTCCAGATTTAATTTGATTTATCGTGATTTAATTTCTAAAAAATTGAGGAAATAATGAGATCAAGCAAGATTGAGCAAGATTTGGGAAGGTTTGATGGAGGATTGCACAAGATATCCTCGGAGAGCTCTCCTAGGGGTTTGGCCCCACAGGGGATCCCTCTCCTAAATATTTCATTTTCGAAGCTTGTAAGACTGAATTCTAGAGATCATTCAGAAAATTAAAGTGAGACTTCAAGACTTAAAGTATTTTTAACAATCGTCACTCCGCAGGCGTGACTCACGTGTAAGGGGTAAATGTGAGCCCAAGTATAAATTAGGGTTCACACGTGACCTAAAGAATTGAATGAAAAAACAAAAAAATCGAAAATAAATGAGCGAGACCCGAGAGAAACCTCCACGAGTCCCGAGACAGAAGACTCATGGAGGCGATTCATTTTGGAAATTGATTGAGGGATTGAATTGGTGGCTATAAAGACATGGCGATTTGGACATTACTCGGGTAACTAATGGAAATTCTGGAATTTCCTCTGAGGTCATATGCTAGACACACAACCTAGACATGTGCTAGGCATGTGATCACTTTCCAAGAAGCTCTATAAATACTCCATCCATTTCAATAGAAGAGACCTTTAGACTCTCTCTGAACTCTAGACACTCAAGAAGGCTCTCTAGATACTTAATACTCAAGAAAGCTCTCGGATCCTAAGAATTCTGTCACGCGTTACTAGAATAATTACTCACCTGTTCTTCTCCCCTCTTCAACTCATCAATCAATTCTGTACTCTTCATTGATTTATCTCCTCCTCAGTCAACACGAAACCCTAACCCTAGTAAGGTACGATTTCCTTGCCCGTAGGTGCAAAGTTTTTCAATTCTTCGAAGCTTTAAAAATGGTGGCTCATTATAGTTTCTCATGCTTTCTGGGCTATTTGGGAGGCTAGAAATAAGAGAGCCTTTACTAGTGAAGTTGTTTGTTGGCTCTCAATGGTGGAGGTTGTAAAGAGATGATCGCTGAAATGGAGCTTAGGATATGGTTTTTCAGATGGATGCAGTAGTCATAAATGGCTGAACGAACCATGGCTAGTTGCAGCTTGAAAGTGTTTTTCTTTCTCCGGAGTAGTGAATTTAGGCTGTAGTTCTACACATGGGATAACTTTGTATTTTTTGATTTAGTGTTTGTCTAATGTAGCTTTTCTGCTATCTTTTGTGGTGTTTTATTCAGATCTTATATCCATAACAAATTTTTTAGGGCATAAATCAGTTGTACTAAGCTATTTATTTTTAATACAATTTTTTGCCTATAATATATATATATATATATATATATATATATATATATATATGGAAAAAATGTATATACACAACTGTGTAGTACACAGTCACTTATAGCGACAGTTTTTTTGGGCTATAGCGACGATTTTTGGTCTATGGCGACGGTTCACGACGGGTGAACTGTCGCTATAGCCCGACTGTATAATGCACAGTTGTGTACTTACATATAACCATATATATATATATATATATATTTAGTCTGGCTCTCCAACGAACCAAGGGGAGCGAACCAAAAATGAACAGGCTATAGCGACGGTTTTGTCCCTCACTATAGCATAGAAAACCGAAGAACCGACTATAGCGACAGTTTTGTCCGTCGCAATAACATAGGTCGTCGGTTTTCTATGCTATAGCGACGGACAAAATATTCGCTATAGCCGGTTCGTTTTTGGTTCGCTTTTTCCGGTTCACTGGAGAGAATATATATATATATATATATATATATATATATATATATATATACCCGAATAACACGCTTTATTGTCCTGAATTGATAAAAGAAGCCACTAAAATAACTTGAATTCTATGCCAGCACTCGGTTGCCAAAAAAAAGAAGAAAAAAGATTTAGATTGAGTGTTTACGGAGATTTATCTGTGTAAACCAACTCGCAACAAAGTTCGTAGATTGCCTTACTCTTACGTCAGCAGATTGTGATAAGTACCCGCTCAAATTCGTTTCACTAGCTTCTCAACTGAAAATTGCTCCGAGGTCCAATGCTAGCTCTAATGGTACTTCTTCACTTATCACTTGTGTGATGTAACTACAAAAAACTGGGTCATAGGTGACGGACTCATTCCCGAAGGTGATACTGCCGAATGATACTATAAACGACGGCATAGCTGTCGAGAATGACTCCCGTCGATAATGGTTATGTTCCCTTATTTTTAGGCATTGTGGCTGACGGCAGGCCGTCGAGAAAGAGTTCTAGCCATTGGCAACGAAGTAGTTGTCGGCGCCAAAATTTCGCGGTAGAGGGAAAGGTTATAAACCCTAGCTCAACGATTGCATTTTTATTCCCCTTTTTTTCCCAAAATTTGCCGCACTCGCTCTCTTCCCTCTCACCTGCGATTTCCTTTTCACTCTCCCTCTTCATCGGTGATTCCCGCTTCCTTCTTCACCGGCAACGATTCCCTCTCTCACTTCCTTTCCCTCTTCCTCTCCACTGCCCACATATACACACACAACGAGGAGAAGAATTTATAACTACAAATTAACAGGACACATATACTCCTCTATAACCTGGAAGTCGCTGTTTTCTTTCTTCTGTGCTCGTGGGCCTGCCACTGAAACCACCGGCTCCGGCCCTCTCATAGTTAACGGCAAGCTCTGCAAAGTTGGTTCCAAAAGTAAGGGCTTTTATTATAATTATTAGTATGCCATTATATTTGTTTTCTTGGTGTTTGAGAAAATATTTCAGAGAAAAAAAAAGATGTTGAAAATTTTGATGTTTCTTGTGAATGAACTTGTTCTGTTTGGTTAACAATGAAATTTATTAGAAAAAGACAATATATAATGTATTTCCATTCTATCAAGGGATAGTTTCAAAGACATTATTGGGAAAGAGAAGATAGTTTGATAAAGGGTTTTTCCCCCCAAAGTGAACTGCGTGTGCTGAGTTGTGAGGAGATAACCCAGTTTGTGCAATTGCAATTGCAAATTCATTTCATTTTAGTTCTTTTAATTAATTGTGTCTGTGTGTGTTCGTATGCACATATGGTGAGTCTTTTAGGTCCAAATTCTTGAACATAACTTAGTTTGTCCTGTATTGCTGTGATATTTGATGTAATATTGCAATTGAAATGAAAGCAATATGATAGAAGACAAAGGATGGAAGGATGGTGGAGTATTTTTCTACAACACACATATCATTTAGATTAACCAAATAGCCTATTTATAGGCAAACACAT
This sequence comes from Aralia elata, assembly GCA_034770075.1. NCBI lineage: Eukaryota > Viridiplantae > Streptophyta > Magnoliopsida > Apiales > Araliaceae > Aralia > Aralia elata. The sequence continues at coordinate 87,936,225 of CM068388.1, forward strand.
ATTACTAATACATAAAATAAAACAACCCAAAAGACTCCTAAATATAGCTAAACAAACTCCTACTATTAGGTAGGAAACCAATAGACACATAGGACTATCAAAGGACTTTAGGAATGCCAAAGAGTTCTAGGAATTTCAAGAGACTCAACAATCCCTCCCTTAAACTGATGTTCCATACATAACATTCAATTTAATAAGAGTCAAACTTTGAAACGACATCCTTCATGCAAATTGAATCATTTGAAGTGCAAACACCAAGTAACTTCCTGAGCTTCTGAAATGCAGGAACCTTGAGAGGCTTTGTTAAAATGTCAACAATCTGATCTTCACTTCTGCAGTAAATAAGATTAATGACTCCATCATTCGTGAGATCCCTCAAAAAATGATACTTCACATCTATATGCTTGCTTCGACCATATAAAACAGGATTTTTTGAAAGCTTTATTACTGAACTGTTGTCACAATAAATCTGAGTAGGTCCATCCTCTTTCCAATGCAGTTCTTTAAGAATTTTCTTTAGCCAAATAGCTTGACAAGCACAAGCTGTTGCAGCAACAAATTCAGCTTCAGTGGTTGATAATGTAACAATAGGCTGCTTCTTCGATGACCATGAAACAGCTCCTGTCCCCATCATGAAAACATACCCAGATGTGCTTTTTAGATCATCTGAATCTCCTGCATAATCACTATCCGTAAAGCCAAACAAATCTGACTTTTCTCCCTTCTTGTAAAAAAATCCAAACTCCTTAGTACCTTGTAAGTATCGAAAAATTCTTTTTGCAGCCAAGAGATGAATCTCTGTAGGACACGCCATGTACCTGCTAATCACACTTACAGCATGCATGATATCAGGTCTTGTTGCCGTTAAATACATTAAACTCCCCACTATCTGTTTGTAAAGAGTGTCGTCAACCTTCTTTCCTCCATTATCTTTGTTTAGCTTTAAACCAAACTCAGATGGTGTATTTACAGGACTACAATCCTTCATCTGAAACCTGTCCAAAATTTCTCGCACATACTTCTTTTGAGAAATAAAAATTCCATCAGACGACTGCACCACTTCAATCCCAAGAAAGTAATGCATCAAGCCAAGATCGGACATCTCAAATTCAGTCATCATGGATTTCTTAAAACTTTCAAACATGGTTGAATTTCCAGTATAGATTAAATCATCTACATATAAACTAACAATGAGCATTTTTCCTCCATCTTCAATCTTTATAAAAAGTGTATGTTCATAAGGACATTTTTGAAATCCTTCCTTCAAAAAATAAGTTTCTATACGATTATACCAAGCCCGTGGAGCTTGTTTTAATCCATATAGAGCCTTCTTTAACTTATACACTTTATGCTCATTGCCAATTTTCACATAACCAGGAGGTTGATCAATAAATACCTCTTCTTTCAAATCTCCATGCAGGAAAGCTGATTTTACGTCCAACTGGAAAATAGGCCATGAGTTTTGAACTGCCAATGCAATCACCAATCTGATTGTGTCATGCCTTGCAACTGGAGCAAAGACTTCTTTATAATCAACACCAAACTCCTGTTTGTAGCCCTTAGCCACCAATTGTGCCTTGTGCTTGTCAACTTCTCCATTCTCCTTCAGCTTTGTCTTGTAAACCCACTTTACACCAATTGTTTTCTGCCCTTTCGGAAGATCACAAAGCTCCCAAGTATCATTTCTTTTTATGGCTGTAATTTCTGCATCCATAGCCTTTCTCCATTTTGATTCTTTGACAGCCACTTCGAAAATGGTAGGATCACAATCTGAAAATAGAGCAAAATGTGTAAGTGGATCATCACCTTGGTCAACTCCAGTTACCTCATAATCAGTCATCCATGTTGGTCTTCTTCGAACACGTTGAGGCCTTTGTGATTCAGCTGCAAGTGGGCTTTGATCGGCTACTGGAACATTTTGAGTGGGTCCCTGTTCTTGCTCATTTTCCACAGGCTCCTGCCCTTTCTCATCATCATCAAAATCTGCTGGAATATTTTGTTGAACACCATTTTCATTCCATGACCAGGTACTTTTTTCATCAAAAACCACATCACGGCTGATAACTATTTTCATGGTGCTAGGATTGTATAGCTTATAAGCTTTGGACTTATCACTAACACCAAGAAAAATGCATTTTTCTCCCTTGTCATCTAGTTTCCTCCTCTTCACATCTGGAATATGAGCATAGGCAATACACCTAAAAATTCAAAAATGATCTACATCACGTTTCCTTCCGCTCCATGCTTCTTCCGGTGTCATATTTTGAACAGCATAAGTGGGACTTCTGTTCAAAATATAAATGCTCCAATTAACAGCTTCAGGCCAGAAGGTTTTTGGAATGCCACTCATATTTAAAAGGCTTCGCACCATATTCATAATAGTACGATTTTTCCTTTCGCACACTCCGTTCTGTTGGGGTGTGTAGGCTGCTGTAAGTTGCCTCTTGATTCCATGAACCTCACAGAAATTTGCAAATTCATGTGAGTTATACTCTCCACCACGATCAGTACGAAGAACTTTGATGGGATTGCCAACTTCTTTCTCAACGAGCACTTTATAGCTTTTAAAGGCTCCAAAAGCTTCAGATTTTTCTTGCAAAAAATAAACCCATGTTTTACGACTATAATCATCAATGAAGGTAATTATGTATCTTTTACCTCCATTAGATTGTGGTGTTATTGGCCCGCAAATATCGGAATGAACAATTTCCAATGTCTTCTTCGCTCTACAAGATTTTCCTTGTGGAAACGAATTGCAGTGTTGTTTGCTAACAACACACTGTTCACAAACTTGAGAAGGAGCTATAATTTGAGGAAGACCCGTCACCATGTTCTTCTGTTGTAGTGTTTTTAATCCACCAAAATTCAGATGCCCATAGCGGAAGTGCCATAGCCATGCTTCATCCTTCACTTTCGTTGAGAAACATGAATGAGTGGTGTTGTGGAGATAAAGCGGGAACATACGATTTGCTGTCATGTTAACTTGAGCAATTAAGCCCAACTTTGCATCTTGAATCTGACATACTCCATCTTTGATAGAAATCTCGTATCCCTTTTCTTGTAACTGACCCACACTAAGCAAGTTGGTCTTTAAATCTGGCACAAAAAGAACATTAGCAATAGTGTGGGTGGTATTTCCTTTAGTTTGAATTGTTACCTTTCCTTTTCCCATAACTGAAACCGTGGAATTGTCACCGAACTTAACAGAGCTGCGAAATGATTCATTCAAGTCAGAAAATGCATCCTTATCTCCACACATGTGATTGCTGCAGCCAGTGTCTAAATACCACATGTTTTGTTGAATTTCTTCCTTCACGTGACACGCCATCAAAAGAGACACTTCTTCTTTTTCTGTAAAATTAGTTTTTTCTCCACTTTGTCTATTCAAAATAGTTTCACATTCTGACTTATAATGGCCATACCTATGGCATCTGTAACATTCAACATTAGACTTGTCTGTTGACTTTGGTCTATAAGTTGTTGAGTGGTAGTCGCCACGGCCTCTGCCTCTTCCTTGAAATTGACTTTCTTGATGCTGATGATTTTGTTGATTCCAACGATTATTGTTGAATCGTCCTCCTCTACCTCGAGCATTGCCTCTACCCCGTCCTCTTTGAGCTCCACTGGGTGTAAAGTTATTATTTGATGAGGCCTTCAATGCTTGTTCTTCTTTTTCCTGCTGGTTAATTTTTTTCTCATGAACCAATAAGGAACTTTGTAACTCATCAATGGAAAGTTTATCAACATCATTAGCTTCTTCTATAGAACAGACAACAAAATTAAATTTTGGTGTCAAGGATCGAAGAATCTTCTCAATAATGGTTACATCATCTGTTTTGTCGCCATGGATTCGCATTTGATTAACGATTGTCATCGTTCTTGAAAAATAGTCTGTAACTGATTCTCCTGATTTCATTCGAAGCATTTCGAACTCCGAACGAAGTGCTTGAAGCTGCTGCCTCTTAGCCCTTGCTGTACCTTGATACTTCTTTTTCATGGAATCCCAAATATCATTGGAAGTGTCTTTGCTAAGAATTGTTTCCAAGATGGGACGATCAATGGCCTGAAAAAGATAATTTTTTGCCTTCAAATCTTTTAGCTTTCTCCCTTCGAACTCTGCTTTTTGGACATCTGTTGCATCTTTTTCTGGTTGTCCAATTCCAGATTCAACAATTGGCCAATATTCTTTTGACCGCAGAAAATTCTCCATTAGCATACTCCAATGGTCATAGTGACCATCAAAGCGTGGGATCGCCGCTTGCACAAAATTAGAATCTGAAGCCATTGTTTCACTACTTCTACAGAAGTAAGAAAAACAAAAACAGATGAGAAAATAAAGCTGCTGCTATTGTGGTATGTTTAAGAACTTTCACACTATTTCGGAACTCACACTTTTTTCTCCTATTTCTAGCTCTGATGCCACTGATGTAATATTGCAATTGAAATGAAAGCAATATGATAGAAGACAAAGGATGGAAGGATGGTGGAGTATTTTTCTACAACACACATATCATTTAGATTAACCAAATAGCCTATTTATAGGCAAACACATATTACTAATACATAAAATAAAACAACCCAAAAGACTCCTAAATATAGCTAAACAAACTCCTACTATTAGGTAGGAAACCAATAGACACATAGGACTATCAAAGGACTTTAGGAATGCCAAAGAGTTCTAGGAATTTCAAGAGACTCAACAATATTTTGTATGCGTATTTTTGTTAATCTTTAAGGGTTTATGAGTTTCAATATGCATCACAAATTGTCTAATAAGAGTTTGAAGAATATAATTAGTAGGTTGGAGAAGAATTGTGCCTTTTCTCTTTACTCTGTACTTCACATGTTCGAAGATATATCACTAAGAAAAGTGTGTGCGCCATTATACTGAAGATTCACTTTTTGTTAAATGTTATAAATGTCAACTGGTGTTACTTTGAGATTGCTGCAGTTTGTTCTTCCTGTTACATGGTCATATGGGCGGAAATATGGAATTACTTTGGAGCAATTAGCATCATGGTGTTGTGAGAAGCCTGCCAAACTTGCTGGCCTAGGTTTGAAGGTAATGTTTCTTGTTAATTTATGGCTTCAGAGGTAATGTTTACATGATCTGTGTTGCTGGCCTAGGTTTGAAGGTAATGTTTCTAGGTTTGCTGCCAAACAAAAGCCAGAATGAGGAAACCTGAAACTAAGAAAGTAGAGGACTGTCTTTGAGTTTGAGGAACTTTGAACCAAGAAAAATAGACTTACCTCTAAAGCTTCTAGTACACAACAGAATACTAGAAACAGTTTTTCCAAGAGAATAAAAACTAGAAAACACTTATAGTCGATAGAAGCAGATCACATGATGTTATACTAGAAGAATGAAAAACATATTTTTACATGAACTTGCTAAGGAAATCAATCAATAAAAAACTACAGTCGAAGACGTAAAAAAAAAGAATAAAAGTTTAAACATCATAAAATGTTAATGAATTAAATTGTTTCTCATTAAATGGACATAACATACATGCTATATCTAACTATAATATAGATACAAGAAACACCAGATTCATGGTATTGCACATCTATAAAAATTTTGCAAGAAAAGAAAAGGAGGATCATATATGTTTATAGAGAGATCATTAGATGCTTTATGTTGTTTGATTCAGATGGATCTTGATTCGAAATTCAATGATGTCTTGCCAGCATAAGGAAATTACCTTGCTCGTGATCAATTGAAGTGAAATTTGCCTTATTTGGTAACATTTATCCCTTTATCTGAGCCAAGGTTGCATTTGAGAAGGCCTCAGTCGTTCCTTTTTCTGGTTTAATATGGTGTCTTCCTCGAGTTTAGACCTGAATTAATCATTGAATCTGATATATGTAATTGGATGTTATATGAATATGATTTATTTTCTTTGACTTTTAGTGTTTACGTTGCAAGGCTGTGAGACAATTCAGCAATTTAATGTTTTATCCTCCGAAGATTTTGTAGCTTGAAACTTAGCTTATGTGCTCTGCTTTATTTATGGGTTAAATAACATCAATGAACTGCATTATTATAGGAGTTTATCGTGATAAAACCATTTAAAATGGTTTATATAAATGAACTTTGAAATGGTTTTGGCTCTTGTTAGTACAATGAACAGTTACAATTTATTACTGCCCTCGTAAATTTAAATGGTTTATATTATCATTCACTTGTACATTTTAGAAATGAAATTCTAAGTGTTTATGTATATTATAAATTGTATAATTTTTGTGTTTCGAGTTTTTGGCATGCCCCTGATCATCCATGGGTTGAACACTGCTTGTGAAGTTTTTCTTGGCTCTTGTTGCTACAAACAGTAGTGATACTCTACTAATAGCAGTGACATTCTCCTTAGGCCAGTCATCAAACGCGGTCCCTTCACTCCTAAAGATGAGAATCTTGTCATTCAGCTTCACGGAATGCTTGGCAACAGGTACACCTGAGCTTATTTATTATTGACATTGAGACTCTATTTTATATCGCCCGAATCTTTTCAGACAGTATAAAATTACCCCAGTTGCAGATATTTATGGAGAATGTGATATTGTATTTAGTCTCAATATGTCTCCCAGCATATGTTAAGATATAGTTCAGTTCTACTGTGTTGGTAATTATGCATTCTTTAATATGGTACACCAAAAGTCAAAATGTTAGATGCATGAATTAAATACTTCTATTCTTTTCTACTACCTAAGGTAATCTTGATACCAAGAGTGGAACATTGTTCTATAAATGCAAAAGATCTGTATATGGACATGGCTATTGGTGTTTGGTGAAACAGCAATTAGCTGCACTGGCATTTGCAATATTTTGTTGATAAATTTAAAGGTGTATCTTGTGTTCTTTTTGAACATTTACCTGGCAATATAGGCAGGCAAATTCGGCAAATTTTGTTTACACATTCTTTGTCTAGCCCTTGCAAAACCCTGCTATTTGTGGGAGCCTAATCTGATTTTATAATGATGCTCAGTAAAATAATCTTGCAGTGAATGGAAGGGTACATGTTATGTTATTGATATTGTTATCCATCCTATATACCTTATGCTGATATTGTTATGTTAGTTCCTGTTATTACTCATCAAGTTTTATATTGAATGGTAAGCATCGAAGATTTGTTGAACGTCAAGGCTAGTCTGCCAATTGAACTTTTAGCTGCTAAATTCGATCTCCATACTTGCCTCTTGAATTGGTAGCTTTAATTAATTTCTCTTTTGTGTATTCATGACAGTTGATATTGTACTAACAAAATTTATGTAGAATTTCTGAAAATATTTATACTTGTACAACACAAACTTTTAGAAAAGAATAATAATATTTTCATGTTTTGTCTCTTGAATGTAGGACGAGCACAACATAGATGGCGATAATGTCAGAGATGGCGATATTGGTGGTCATGGCTATTCATATTGACGATATTCGACTATCGGCCGATAGAGAGAATGATCGTGACATATAAATAGATTTTATGTTTATGTATCTAAACATGTAAATTTTGAATATTAGTTAAGTTTTTATATTATTTTTATATATAAACTTTTGAGATTGAGTTTGTTTATTGGTGGTGTGGTATTGTATATTTAGATGTTTATATTTAGTGGTTTATTTGTTAAATTGGTAGTATTGGTTTAATAAAAAAATAGGGGGATTTTAATAAATTTAAAAAATATATATTTTAAAGAAAAATAGTCATTCTTGATCAATGCCATTTTTAATGACTGTTTAATTTTATTATTGAACGGGTCATTAGCGACGGACTGTCCGTCGCTACTGTCATCGCCAATACCTCAGTGGCGACGGATTGTCCATCACCAATGAGTCCGTCACCAATGACATTTATACCGACGACAGTCGACGGGAGCACGGGACGACGACACCTAGGGCGACGGACATGCCCGTTGCCAATGACCTTATTGCTGACGACACATGGGTTATTGGCGACGGACATGTCCGTCGACAATGACCTATTTTCTTGTAGTATATGGCATTAAAATGGACTACTATCTATTTTGATTAATGTATTTTATTATTACTTTTTTTTTTATGCAATTCTACGTAAAATAGGTATGAGGTTGGGGAGCAAAATTATACAGCCATTGGTAAGATTCGACACTCAAATTTCATGCTAGGGTTGGTTAATTAGTACTATGAGGCCAACCTTAATTTATTATCTTGAATAATGTCCAAGTAGAAAATTATTTTAATGGCACTGTGGCCTTACTTGTTGCGTATGAATTGTTGTTATAATATATAAATATGTAATTTCATTTGCAAAAAAATAAATCCAAGTATTTTCTTTTGTTTAATTTTTTTGATAAGAATTTAATTATATATATTTTGATAGCATAATTTATCCATTGTAAAGGGGAAATTTAAATAGGAGGAATGGATATCCTTTTGCATTTTGTTATTTGAGTAGTAAATGAGGAGAGAAAAAGTATTGTGGAGAGAGGAGAGATAAAAAATTTACTACCATTTTACACTTAGGTCAGGTGTGACTTTTGTAATAAAATTTGGGTATGTACATAGATATATTCATAAATTAAAGAGGAACAAGATTAGAAATACAAGATTAGAAATGTGAGTCGATGTGCATATGATATTATCAATGTGCCCTTAATTAATATAAATGAAGCTAGCTAGCTACTAGTATTCCTGAATTAATTCAGATCACTCTTCTCCATTGACATTTAATACTTAGTGTTCTCTGTGTGTGTTTTGGTGATGAGTGGTGACAAAAAATATACAAGAACGGAAGAAAAGGAAAGGAAATAAGGTCATGGGGAGGTTTAACAAAGGGCTTCTTACCGAGTTTCTTGGTATTATGTCCATCTCCTCCCAAACTATGTATGTATACCAAAAAAAAGTAAATAATTGTTGGAGCCAACGAAAGAAAGCTTGAAAAAATGTTAGAACCAACAAAAGAAAGCTTGAAATCACACAAGTTTTGGGAGGATTTTCTGTGTTTATTGAATAGCAAAACATAGCTAATAAATAGCAGTACATCTAACATAAAAGAAATAACAACCCACTATTTTAGCCTATAATCGTGGGGTATGACTAGACTAAATCAAAACAGAGAACAACTTATTCCTTAAGACTAGGACTTATTAATGCAAACAAGGAACAACTTTAACATCCTCCCTTAAACTGAATGCTGCCAATAATTCAGTTTATTCTTGGATATGCGCATACACCCATGAGATCACGCATCTTCACAAACACATTGAGCTTTAGCGGCTTTGTCAAAATATCTACGATTTGCTCTTGAGTGGAACACTGCACTAATTCAACAACTTCATCCTTGACAAGATTTCGAATAAAATGAAAACGCACATCGATATGTTTCCTACGACCATGCATAACTGGATTTTTTGACAGTTTAATAGCTGAGATGTTGTCACAATAGACCACAGTTGGTTTTCTTTGAACATGATTAAGCTGCTCCAAAATCCTTCTTAGCCACACAGCTTGGCAAGCACTAGACGCAGCAGCGATGAACTCACCCTCTGTAGTCGAAAGAGTGACAACCGGCTGTTTCTTTGAAGACCAAGAAACTGAACCCGAACTTAAAATAAAGACGAAACCTGAAGTGCTCTTTCGATCATTTTGATCACCAGCGTAGTCGCTATCCGCGTAGCCAACAAGATCCGTGTGTCCAACAAGATCCTCAACTCCTCCCTTCTTGTAAAACAACCCAAAATTGGTAGTGCCTTTCACATACCGTAATACTCTTTTCACTGCTTGCAAGTGAAGTTTAGTAGGTCGTTCCATGTATCTGCTAATTAAACTAACCACAAACATTAAATCAGGACGAGTGTTAGTCAAGTACATAAGGCTGCCTACCATCTGTTTTTAAAGAGTACCATCGACCCTTATTCCATCTTCATCCTTAGTAAGCTTAAAAGCAGGAACCATCGGATTATGCACTGGATTGCACTGATCCATTTTGAATCTTTTCAAAACCTCCTGAGCATACTTCCCTTGACTAATAAAAATACTGTCCACCCTTTGCAACACTTCAATCCCAAGAAAATACCTCATCTTACCAAGATCAGTCATATCAAATTCGAGCATCATGGACTTCTTAAAGTGCTCAAACATAATCTCATCATTACCAGTAAATATAAGGTCATCAACATAAAGGCACACAATTAAAAATTTACCTCCATCAGCCTTTTTGATGAACAGAGTGTGCTCATAAGGACACTTCTCAAAGCCTTCTTGAACAAAATAGGCCTCTATGCGACTGTACCAAGCCCTAGGGACTTGTTTAAGTCTATACAAGGCCTTTTTAAGTCGGTACACCTTAGATTCTTGTCCCTTGTGTTTATATCCTAGAGGTTGATCTACGAAAACTTCTTCATCAATCTCCCCATGCAAAAATGCAGATTTAACGTCTTGTTGGTAGATTTTCCAGCTTTTCTGGGCAGCAAGTGAAATGACTACTCGAATGGTATCCAAGCGAGCTACTGGAGCAAACACCTCAACATAATTAATTCCATACTGTTGACTGTACCTTTTCGCCACGAGCCTCGCCTTGTATTTGTCTACCTCCCTTTTGTCATTGAGTTTTGTTTTAAAAACCCATTTCACTCCAATTGTCTTCACCCCATGCGGCAGCTCAGTGAGTTCCCACGTGTCGTTCTTCTCAATAGATTCGATCTCAGCGTCCATGGCTTGTCTCCATGTGCTACTCTTTACTGCCTCTTCATATGTTAATGGGTCACTATCAGAGAATAAGGCTATGTGAGCCATATCAATATGTTCTTCATCGGAGAGGCCCTGCCCACTTACATAATCTTGCATCCACCCAGGAGGTCGTCGAACCCGTCCTTCAAGAGAATGGTTGTTATCATTTGAAGATTCTTCATTTTCGGTTGAGCTATTTTGAACTGAACCATTATTATCCAGGTTGGTTTCAGGAGTAGCATCTTCAGGAATGACATTTGCTTCAAGATCCTCTCCATGGTCGCCACTTGTATCTGTAGTTACATTTTCTTCCCACACCAAATTGCTCATGATAGTCTCATTGTGATTAACATCCCAATCCCATCCTTGATCTTCTTCGAACACAACATCTCCGCTCACAATTATTTGTTGAGAGATAGGATCAAATAACCTGTAAGCTTTGGATTCTTCACTCACGCCGAGTAAAATGCACTTTAGACTTTTGTCATCAAGTTTTACCCTCTTGTTATCAGGTATATGGACGTGAGCAATGCATCCAAAAATCTTGAAGTCACTTACAGAAGGTTTGAAACCACGCCAGACTTCTTTTGGTGTCTTGTTTCTCATGGCAAGAGTTGGGCTTCTATTTAAAACATGTACTGTCCAATTCACTGCTTCAGGCCAAAAGCTCTTTGGAACTTGTTTTTCTGACAGCATATTACGCACCATATTCATGATAGTGCGATTCTTTCGTTTCGCAACCCCGTTCTGTTGGGGTGTATACGCAGCTGTTAACTGCCTCTGTATTCCATGCTTATTGTAGAAAAAAGTGAATTCTTGAGATGTAAACTCTCCCCCATGATCAGTTCAAAAAGTCTGTATGAGTGCCCCAGTTTCTTTCTCAACCTTAGCTTTGAAGGATTTAAAGGTATCAAATGTTTCTGATTTAGCAACTAGAAAATAAACCCAACTTTTCCTGCTAAAATCATCAATAAACATAATAAGGTACCTTCTTCTGCTATTTGAAATTGAACTTATTGGCCCACAGATATCTGAGTGTACTAGCTGAAGAATTCTCGATGCTCTGTGTATGCTCTCCTTTGGAAAAGGATCACGATGCTGTTTTCTTATCAAGCAATCTTCGAAGATCTTTGACGGAGCTTTCAACTGAGGCAATCCATCCACCATATTCTTTTGTTCAATTACTTTAAGACCATTCCAACTCAAGTGACCATAACGACAGTGCCAAAGATGTGTTTGATCTTTGGTCATAGAGGAGAAACAACTTTCTTCATTTGGTGGTGAACAATGACCAATCACAATGAACATTCTATTGGATGCCATCTCAGTTTCAATGATCAAACCCTTTTTAGGGTGACAGATCTTGCACTTTCCATGTTGCATAAGTATTATAAGACCTTTCTCTTGCAATTAACCAATACTTAATAAGTTATTTTTAAGCTCGGGTATAAAGAAAACTTCAGTAATTACCTGTTTGATTCCATGTATCTCCATTAGTATGTTACCCTTCCCTTGCACAAGAAGACTTGTATTGTTTCCCAGCTTCACTGTTTCTCGAAAGGTGTCATCAAATTGTGAGAACAACTCTTTTTCCCACACATGTGATTACTGCACCCAGAGTCAAGGAATCACAAATGATTTCTTCCAATCTCTTTGTCATCTACATATGCCATTAAAAGCATCTCCTCATTAGTCTCTACAAAGTTGGCCTTTGTGTCCCTCGCCTTTTTTGGACATTCCCACTAAAAATGACCAAGTTCGTGACAATTATAACATTCGATAGTAGATTTATCAGACACAAACCTACCCCTTCCTCTTCCTCGATAAGAGCCCCTACAACCTCCTCTTCTTCCAAACTGAACTCCGTGAGTAATTTGAAGGGCTTGTTCATCTATAGCATGACGACTGATCCGCTGCTCATGCACCAAGAGATTACTTTAAAGCTGATCTATAGATAGGGTATCCAAGTCATTTGATTCCTCAATTGAGCATACAACGTAGTCGTACTGTGGTGTCATCTCAGGATCTTTTCGATGATCACTACATCCTTCATTTTCTCACTATGCATTCTCATCTTATTGGCTATGACGAGAGTTCTAGCGAAGTAGTCATTCACCATTTCCCCCACTTTCATTTGCAGCACTTCAAATTCCCGACGAAGAGCTTGGAGTTGTGCACGCTTGACCCGTGCTATCCCATGGTACTTCTGCTTCAAAGAGTCCCAAATATCTTTTGCTGTGTCTTTCTTCAAGTTTGTCTCTAGAATGGATCGATCAATGGCCTAGAACAGATAGTTCTTAGCCTTCAAGTCTTTTAGCTTTTGATCCTCAATTACCTTCCTTTGTTCCGCTGTGAGATCTGTCCCTTCTACTGCTGCAGAGATCTCGGTTTCTATCAAACTCCAATATTCCTTTGAACGCAGAAAATTCTCCATAAGCATACTCCAGTGATCGTAGTGTCCATTGAACCGTGGAATAACAGGTTGGACAAAGTTGCTCTCAGTTGCCATGATGTTGCTCTGATACCAGATGTTGGAGCCAACGAAAGAAATCTTGAAAAATTGTTAGAACCAACAAAAGAAAGCTTAAAATCACATAAGTTTTGGGAGGATTTTCTGTGTTTATTGAATAGCAAAACATAGCTAATAAATAGCAGTACATCTAACAGAAAAGAAATAACAACCCACTATTTTAGCCTATAATTGTGGGGTAAGACTAGACTAAATCAAAACAGAGTACAACTTATTCCTTAAGACTAGGACTTATTAATGCAAACAAGGAATAACTTTAACAATAATATATCAAATACATATATGTGATAATGAACCAATCTTCTTGGACCAGAAAACACTTGAAAGGGACTTGAGAGCAGAAATAAAACCAAAATACGGATTTCATCACAAATATATATGGCCTGATTTGTTTATTATTAAGTATTAGCTACAAAGAAATCAGTCATCACTAAAGTATACTCTATACGAATATATTTGTCGCAATATAATGCGACATTAAAGAAATTTGTCACTTTCATTTTGTTTCTTCTCTTTTTTAGTTTTAGTGATGGGGCTGTGATTGGATAGTGAAGACCTGTGATGGGTGGTTGGCTTCTCTCTCATATTCTTCTAATATGTTTTTTTTTCATTTGGGGTTGTGATTTGGTGGTGGACTGTGATTGGTTGGGTGACTATAATGGGTGGCTGAAGATTTGGTGGAGGTGGCTGCCATGGGAGGAGTTGTGATGGGGTTCTGATACTTTTGAGATTTGAGATTGATTTTTGTTGGTTTAAGTAAGTTTTTAAACTTGTGATTCTCTGTTTCTTCCATAACATGTCGTTGTGCTTCTCCATCGAATCAAATATTCAAAGAAATCACCCAATAGAGCATGAAATCTTTTGTGCATAATTTTTAAACTAATTGATCCATGAAAAAAAAATAAAGGAAACTGATATTTCCACAATAAAAAAAATGATATTTTCACATAAAAAGTGTCGCTATAGATCCTATAGCGACGATTTTCCCCATCGCTATACATCTATAGCGACACTTTTCATGTGAAAATATCAAAAGTATTTTGAAAATATCAGTTTCCAAAAATAAAAAGGGGTATAAAAAGTAAGGGAACATTCAACTCACGCGGACCGCGTTATGTTCACGTCCGCACAATTACCGTGCGGACTGTCCATTTTTAGTACGAAGGGACATTTTTGTCATCTGTAATGTAGGATTTCGTCCGCACAACTGTTTGTTAGGCTCATAATGCAAAATTAAATGAAAGCCTCTATTCATCCAACTGTGATCTAGCAGTTTGTTTCAAGATCTTAAGGCTGAGAATGTAACAACCCGGATTTTTCAAGAAGGATAATTATAATAAAAATTTAATAAATAAAATTTTTATTATGAAGTGTAGAGGGTTGAATGTAAAATATACATGCGTTATGTATATATTTACATGAGTTATGTGATAAGTGAATAAATATATATATTATATATTTATTATAAATTAAGCGATGAGATGAGGTCTAATAGTTAGCCAAAGTTAATTAATTTAATTAGTATGGACTAACTGACGAAATGTATAATTGTATAGGAGGAAGAATGTAACGATCGTTAATCATGGGTAGCTTGGTAATTCGAGTTAAAGAATATTAGTGAATAAAATGGATATTTTTTTTAATAATATTTTGCGTTAAGTGTTTAAAGGTTATAATATAACCTCGATTATGTGAATGTATGGATTTTATATGTAGTAAGTTTCGCGTAAGTGAATAAATTGAATTTGCGAAAAATCGCAAAATCACTATTCACGTGGCACGTTTCCCGAGACACTATTCACGCCCAAATATTTTTATGTCTTTTTCGATTTTTATTAATTTTGTTAATACGTGTACGCGAAGAAATAATTTTTTCAACCGTCAGAAATTTTATTTGAGCCCGAACGAGATTTATTTCGTATCCGAAATGTATTATATGGGTGTTCCGAATAAATGAGCAAACCCCGTATTTATTATTTTTTCGTATCCTAATAATTTATGGGAGTACTCATTTTAATTATGTGTATTTTTGTTGTGCAAATTTGGTACAAAAGTGGGGGTATTCAGATATATTTTTGTGTATATTCAGATTAATTGGGTAGGCATTTAACCTTAAACCATTCAAATTGAGCCTAATTTTCCTAGTAGCCAATCGGGTGAGAGGGGAGGCATTCACAGTACACAAGGATTTGAGTTTGCAAATTGTAAACATTTCTCTCTATTTGGTTTCCAAGAGAGATCGGGCGTTGAGCTCCCTTATCCCCCTGAGTCATCTCATTCCACCTTTTTTGCTTAACCATTCCTTTCATTCTCCAACTTACTGGATATTGAGGGAAGGAGCGATAATATATAGAGAGAGAGAGTGTGTGAGTTTGCAAGAAGAAGAGAAGGAAAGAAAAGGAGTTCGGGAGGAAAAAGAAGAAAGGAGAGAAGAGGAGAGGAAGAGCTCGATTAGCTCAAGCAAAGATCTGGTCGATCTACCCTAGCATATAAACGGATTTACAAAGATAAATCTTTCTTCTTAAACCATTTTCCATTGATTTTGGTTAGGCTTTTCCAAGTTTTTAGTTTTTGGAGATTTTTAGCTCACAGATAATTTTCAAGCGATTTTTGTTGTTATTGTTGATTGTGGTTGCTTGATAATGTTACCACGGGACCTTGTAAGTCATTAACACCATTAAATTGGAACAAAAACGAAGAAAATCCGTAACCTTGCTTAAGAGGATGAACAATGGACATTGTGGACAAAAAGGACATTCAAACGAATTTTAGAGGATTTGAAACTTAGATTCCGTGTTGGTATAATATTTTTGATGTAATGATGTTGTAGTTCTATGGGTTACGAAGTTAACCCAATTGGAATGAAGTAAAAAGATGTAAAAACAAAGATTCGATAATGATTTTGATAAAGAGCACCAAGAACACCAAAACAGAGTACGACTTTGTACTTTGGCCTAAGATTTGGACTTGTTAATGTCAATAGGTAGCTCTGAATTTTTGATATGTTGTAGCCCATGTTTTAGGAGTCAATAGAGTCCGAAATGGACCAATCTGAACGTATAGAGAAGAAGTTATGAAGATCGGAGTCAGAGAGGGTCGGAATCGTGAGCTGGAAAATACCCAGCAGATTCTAGGCTGTATGAATGGCACCGCGGTGCTGTTCATAAGGCCAAAATTGGCACTGCGGTGCCGGACACGTGTCAGGCACAGAAGTGTCCGAGTGGACTGTTTTGACCTCCTGTAATAAAATGGGCATAACGTTCTCATACGAACTTGGATTAAGGTGATTCAAGATGATCCAGAAAGAGGAAGAGTAGAACTACAACTATCGTTCCTTAAGAATTTTAATTTGAGGTCTGTAGCAGGGCCTAAATTGGCCATTTGTAGGACTGATGTGTAATTGGAGGCAATCGGAGGGTGTCTGGCATGCGCGTAAGCACGTGTAATGCTCCCGACAATGTGAAATGATGTTTTAAGTTTTAAAACATGAACATTATGTATTATAATGATGATTAACATTAATCAATAATGAATTAGATAATTGTATGAGCATGCTAAGCATGTGCGAATAGGCGAATTAGACGTGCGACGTATAAACGTCAAAACGTCGTGTAAAATGTTAATGCACTTAAAAAGTATTTCGAGTCCAATGAAACGAATATTATAAGATATGGAATGAGGTTATTATAAACCAATAAGTATGGATGATGATGAGGGTCGTAATGTTTCCGAACGACGCGACGCCGAGAGATGTTTTAGAGTTAATCGCATTTATTAATTTATAAAACGCAAACAATATGAAATGAAAGTTATTATTTTAGTATGTAAACTAATATGAAGTTTATATTTGGCTAATTGGTATATCTTTATTAATGATATTGTGTAGGCTATTTGGAGAGCATTATAGCATAAGTTGTAAGCAGCGCATAAGACAAGTTTCCTACCTTACTCAATATTTACTTTTGAGCAAGTTCTCTAACTTCATATGATAATTTTCTTATGAAGGCTATGTTGATGTAAAGTTCAAGCTACGCAATGTCCATATATATTATGTGGATGCTAAACGTGTGCAATTTCTTTAATAATTGTACTGATGTTCAAGTTATGCTAAATTGCAAGTGTATGTATATTTTGATGTTTGAAGTTCATTAGTTACGTGAAATTCCTAAGATGGGATGAGATGAGATTTTCTATTCAGAAATATTATTGATGCAAATGTGAATTGTAATAATTCTTGAATTGTATTAAAGTGATGATGCCTTATCAAATAATTGGGCAATTAATGGTATAAATTATACTCTGTGCAATAATGTTTTGTTGTAAGTAAATGTGGTTATGATTTGCACCCCATGCAATGATGTGATGGCGATTATAAATATTAACGCGCTAGACTAATATTCACACCTAGGTGCAATTCAAATAAATATTCTTTAATTGAACTGTTTAATGTTAAGTCTTGGAAATCAAGAACTATGATGAGAAACAGGTTGATGTTAATTGTTTTTAAATATGGTGATAGTAGTGATGATGTTAGCAATGTTAGATGATAAGGAATTTATATTATTCCTGTTTATTCGCACGACTTCACAATTATTGTTCAATCATTGAAGATTTCAGTCAGATGTTATTTTACTTCTATGATGTTGTTTATTCAACTACTTATACTTGCTGGGCAATTAAATGCTCACTTTTGTAAAAATTCTAATTTTGCAACTAGGACCGAAGGACCAGATAGTAAGAAGAAGATAAGAGTTGGTAACTGCTAAAGCAGAAGGACTACAGTTTATGTTGTATTATTTGATTACAATAATGTTGTATTAAATATTAGATGGTGTATTTGTAAAGGTATTCGTACTTGGGATTAGATGAGGGCATGTTGTAATAGTATTATAATTACATTCACTTATATGAGTCAAATATTAACAGATTACTGTTCGCTCGTTTAAAGTATTAATTTTTCTTACCTCATTGATCCTTATGTGATACAAGTTCGTTGATTCTTACTCGTACAAACATCGAGTATGCTCAATTAATCAAATATATATAATCTTTCAACAATCAAATTCTACACATATTTTGAGAAGTGGAAGGGATTTTTATATTTATCGTACATGTCCATCAGTTGATTCAATATAAATACTATAATCATCTCATTATGTTTTACAATGTTTGAGATCTAGTTTGAAGAGTTCAAATTTGAATTATTCCAAATAATTAACTTAATTAATTTTATCTACATTACCATAATATAAATGATCTTCTTATGATTCGTGTATGTACACCTTAAATGCTCACAAGTAGCTCAACTAAAAAAACAAGTCGAGTCGAGTTGAGTCAAATTAGAGTAAAATAAAACAAGTGAAATTTAAATTTGACTAAAAATTATAAAATCATATTCAAACTCGAGTACGAATCAAAGTATCTTCAATAGCTGCGAGTAAAATCTGAGTAAAACATTGTTTAACTCTACTCAAGATTATTTAAATCTTGATGTTGAAGTAAATAACGAAAGTATATCTTTTACTGTCAAAATATTAGAGGTTGGTAGTAACAAATAGTAAAATAGAGTTAGTGTTTTAGACATACAAATTTATAATAATTGGTGTCATATTTTATTAAGATCTAGATGTTTCATATATTACGGTTTTATCATTTCACCAATTTCATTAATAATCGTTTTAACAACTTACTATTTTAACAATTAAAATTACATCATATTAAGTACCGGACATACATAAACTTATATGTATTTAAGACACACATTGCATTTTTCTTTAATAAAAAAACAATTGCTTGCGATAACTAAAATGTGTACTACTACATGTGTCAGTAGTACATAATCTGTACTTGAGTATATAAGGAGTACCAAAATACTTCTTCTATATAAGGAGTACTAAAATACTCTTTTTCGTCCAAATATAAGATTAATTTCATTTTGAAAAGTTAATTTAAAATATTTTTAAATTTAAAATTGATATGATTTATTTAAATTTAGAAATAATAAATATTTTTATTAATAATAATTAATACTTTTTAAATAATTTAAAATATTTATAATTGTATTGACTAAATCTAAGAACATAACTGAAAACCGGACACAATAATAGAAGAAAATATTTACAAAATATTTTTCCTTTTTAAGGAATATATAATTTAAACTTTATAATAAATGCTTTTAATAACTATTATTATAATATGGTCAACTTTAGATAGATTGAAGGACAATTTAGTTTTGAAATATTATTATTCTATATATGTGAATTTCAAATGCATGCCATTTGATTGTGTTTTTTCCATTTCTTCATTTAACACTGTTTTTATATTATCGAGTTTCATAATCTCCAGAATACGTTACTTCGGATCAAAATATAAAAAATACTAATTTTTTGGAACGACAATTAATTATGGAGAATTAAGTCATTAATCTCCCTCCCTCTCATCAAAAAATTGATTAGAACGTGTATATTTCTCTTTGACTTTTCTTGTAAAATTTAAATTTGTATAGTATATAATTAAGATTTTGATAATAAATTTTAATACTATAACTCATTATCAAAAAATGATGTTGAAACTCATACGTCCGCAACTCAGCATTATGCCATTTGCAAAACAATACAAAATGATCCAATTTTATGATTGTCCAAAAATTTAGGGTTAGTCTTCCCGCCTCCAAACTCTCTCTCTCTCTTATTTGACAATCTATACCCTACATTCACTTTAATAATCCACGTGGACGGTCCACATTAAAGAGTTGTATATTTTCCATATACTCCTATATCTTAAATTTTCAATCCTTTTAAAATTTCGCTCCTCAGCCTCCTGCCCCACTACTACATATATATATATATACACACACATACATTCATAAAACCCTAATGATCCAATAATTTGTTGTGTAGGAAGGAAGATGGCGGCGGAGGAATGGAGTGTAAGATTGCATGCGCCAATGATGGGAGTCGGCGATGCTCCACCGGAGGACGGCTATAAGTGGAGAAAATATGGGCAGAAGGCGCTTCATGGCACTGCTTTTACTCGGTAATTCCATCTCCATTTGACTCACAATCAGAAAAAAAATATGAATTTCATATATAATTTTTATTCCCTCATAAAAAGACTTTCTCTTTTTTTTTTCAATTTTTTGTTTCAAACAAATGTCTAAATATTTTAATTGTTAGGAAAACTCCTCCGACTAGAACCGTTTCTCATAAATTAAATAACAAACCATGCCAAACAAAATGTAATTCTAACAAATAAATAACAATTGCAAAAAATAATAGTACGAAAAATAAATCAAATACAAGATATCAAATCTTATATGGAAAACCCTCTAAAACTAAAATGTAAAAACCACGGGTCGAGCTTCGAAAATTCCACTATAATCAACTGTGAATACAAATGGTTCTTCCAAGTTTTATAACTAAAACTTGAAATATCACCAAATTGAGAGAATACAATAATACTTTAATTTGAATAAAAACTCAAATTACCTCATCACCCGAAATCTTTCGAATTAATTAAAGTCTTTCTGCTATTAATTGATCAAAAAAAGATGGCAATATCTGTGAATAAAACCTTCACCCAAGCTCTCAATTTTTGTTCCGTTCCGCGATACAATCTTCGTGTATAGCTTCTGCCGAAAAAACACTCACAATTGTTTATGTGCTTCTTTGATTTCTTGTTGCTCATCAACTTATTCACGCCACCCATCACATATATAATAAACTCCAAGATTCCTAGTTGGCTTAGAAACCATATACTAACATATATACTCCTGGTTCGATTCAGCAAATATTAAGCTCCTGCCTAATTGAAAAACCAATTCCTAATAACTTTCGGAATTCACCTGCACATGCATGCGAGGTTAACACTTGGAGCCCAATTAAAGAGCTGCCCACACGGTAAAACCATATTACTAAATTTAAAAAAGAAAAAAAGCAGCTCCCAATTTTAATTAGATAATCTCACGGGTTTGGACCTCACAAACTCAACAATCTCCCCATCCAAATCTAGAAGAGAGGGGCTTCCACCGTGATCCCGTCACTTGAAGTCCATCCCGACCAACTCCTTACAAAGCTTAAGCTTATCACGAGTCACAACTTTCATCAGCATGTCTGAGGGGTTCTCATCGGTATGAACTGTCTTCACTTTTATCAATTTATTTTTCATCACTTCTCGAAGCCAGTGATAATGATCATCAATGTGCTTAATACGATTATGATAAGTGGCGTTCTTGGTCAAGTCAATTGCACTTTGACTATCACAATAAACCACATACTCATCCTTTGTCAAACCTAACTCTTGGAGAAGCCATTTCAACCATAACATCTCCTCGCCTGCTTTCGTAGCGGCGACGTATTCCAACTCAGTTGTAGACAAAGCAACACACTTCCACAACTTGGACTACCATGATATAGCTCCCCTTGCAAAAATAAACAAATACCCTATAGTAGACTTCTTCTCTTCAAAATCTGTCATGTCTGCATCTATAAAACCCTCCAAGACTGGACTTAAACTACCAAAACCCAAATACAAATTGGAAGTAGCTTTTAAGTATCTAAGAATCCACTTAACTGCTTCCCAATGTTCTCTAGCTACCAAGATTTGACATTGCTCACAACGCCAACTGCATGAGTAATATATGGTCGTGTACAAACCATCGCATACATAAGACTCCCTATAGTAGAGGAGTAGGGAACTGTTGCCATATCATCTCTCCCTTACTTAGTAGAAGGACACGTGTCCTTTGTCAACTTAATATGATTGGTCAGTGGTGTGCTAACTAGCTTAACATCACACATGTTGAACATTGTAAGCACCCATTCAACACACTTCTCTTGTGACAACTACAACCTCTTGATTTTCCTGTCACGAATAATTTTCACGCCCAAAATTTGCTTAATCGGGCCTAAGTCCTTCATATCAAAGGACTTGAACAATGCACTCTTGAGCCTACGAATCATGTAAGCATCTTGCCCAACTATCAACATATCATCTACATATAGGAACAAAATAACAAAGTTACCATCTGAGAATTTTTTAACATACACACAATGATTTGTAACTATTCTACTGTAATTTTGATCCATCATGAATGAATCAAATTTCATGTACCATTGCCTTAGGACTTATTTCAAGTCGTACAAACTTTTCTTCAACTTGCAAACCAAATGCTCTCTTTCCCTTTAACTTCAAATCCTTCTCGTTGTTCCATGTAGATTTGCTCCCTCAAATCACCATGAAGGAATGCAGTTTTTACATCTAGCTGCTCAAGCTCAAGATCTATTCTAGCTACTAACCCCAACACTGCTCAAATAGAAGTCATCTTCACAACCGGAGAAAAAATCTCATCGAAATCAATACCTTACTTTTGAGCAAAACCCTTGACAACCAACCCAGCCTTGTACTTCACTAGTTTTTCACCATCTTTTTTCAGCTTAAACACCCATTTATTCTTCATTGTTTTCCTGCCCTTTGGAAGTGTAGTCAACTCATAAGTGTGATTCTTGTGCAAAGAATTCATCTCATCCCGCATAGCTCTCCACCAATTGCTCTTCTCCTTATGAGTAAATTCTCTGCCTCCTCCTCTTTAGCAACTAAAAGATATTCAGATGAAGGATACCTGACTAATGACACAAGTTCTCTCATAGATCTCCTTAGCTAGGGTTCTTCAATATTAAGATGAGGGGGCTACTCGCCCTACTCAACACTTTCTGCATCTAACCCATTACCATCATGCAAATCTGTATTATTCACATCTTCATTCTGACCTCCTTCTCTAACTGTGGCATTTTATATAAAAAGAAGAACTCCGCTGAGGTATGAAACTCTTTTATCTATGGGCTATGTAACATTATCAAAATCCTCATAATTCTGGCGCTCATGAAACACTACATCTCTGCTTCTAAATAATTTTCTCTGAATTAGATCTCATAACCTGTACCCAAACTCTCCATAGCCAACAAACACACATGAAGTAGATTTGTTATCAAGTTTCGATCTTTGTTCCTTGGGAATATGTGCAAAATCCTTGCACCCAAATACTCTTAAGTAAGAATATGACACATCCTTAGCACTCCAAATATTCTTTGGAATCTAAAAATCTAACGGTGCTGATGAAGATCTATTAATCAAATAACAAGCAGTACGGACAGCTTCACTCCAGAATGACTTAGGCAACTTTGTCATTCCCAACAAGTATCAGACTCGCTCAATTATAGTGTAGTTCATTCTTTCAGCCACACCATTATGTTGTGGGTTCCAGGAATTGTCTGTTCATATCGAATACTGTGTTTATCACAATATGCCGCAAACTCCTATGATGTGCATTCCCCTCCATTGTCATTGCGAAGGCAATTCAATAATTTTTCAATCTCCCTTTCAACCATAAACATGAAAACTCTGAAAATGCTAGAATACATGGTGTTTTGTTTTCAACAAAACCACCCACACTTTACGCAAAATATCATCAATAAAAGTAACAAAATATCTATTGTCACCCAAGGACTCAATCTCAAAGGGACCACATACATCAGAATATACTCTCTTAAGTAACTTAAATTTTCTTTTAGAGAAGCTAATAAGAGAAAATATATTCTACTTACCAAACAAATAATAATCACAAGGGTTTAGTACAATACATTTAGCAAAAGTAATGAGGGACCTTTTTGCTAACATCTGTAACCTTTTCTTACTTATGTGCCCTAGCCTTTTATGCCACGGATTCGGTGAAGATTTATCTTCAACTGCATTCAACTCGCTAGAACACACCTTCACATGAGTTTTGTATAACAAGTAACAAACAGTATCTCTAGCAACTGCCATCAAACCCTTAGCAAGCTTCCACTTTCCATTGCCAAAGTGATTTTCATAGCCTTCCTTGTCCAAGGCTATACCAGAAACAAGTTGAGGTACAAATTTGGGACATGTCTAATATCCTTCAAAGTAATAGTGCAGCCTACATCTATCTGTATATAAATATCAGTAATTCCAATTATCTTGGACTGATCAGTGTTACCCATCCTCACAAACCCAAAGTCTCCAGTTTTGTATGTCGTGAACAATTCTCTCTTAGGATCAACATGATATGAAGCACCTGTATCAATAACCCAATCAATTTTCTGATCAATAACATATAAGCATTCTTCTTCCCCGAATGAAAGAAGCACAACATCCTCGGTAATTGTAGTTGTAACGCCCCTAAAATTCGGGTCTTACCTTTAAGCCGGGTCTGGTACGTCATGGTACTATCCATACAACATAATCTCACTACATGAATGTAAAATAAAATTATTACAACATGTCCTCATTTAATCCCAGGTACGAAGACCTTTACTAATACATCATCTACTATTCAATACAACATCATTAAGAATGCAAACTGAAACATAAGTTTTAGTCTTCTACTTTAACAATTACCAACTCTTATATTCTTCTTACTATTATGGTCCTTCGTCTCTAGCTGCAAAAGTTAGAATTTTTGCAAGAGTGAGCATTTAGTTACCCAGCAAGTATAAGCAGTGGAATTAACAACACCATATGAGTAACATAACATCTGACTTAAATCTTCAATAATTGAACAATAATTGTGAAGTCATGTGAATAAACATGAATAATTAAATTTCTTATCATCTAACATTGCTGACGTTATCATCACTATCACTATATTTGAAAACAATTAACATCAACCTGTTTCTCATCATAGTTCTTGATTTCCAAGACTTAGCCTAATAAACAGTTCAATTAAAGAACATTTCTTTGAATTGCACCTAAGTGCGAATATTGGTCTAGCACGTTAATATTTATAATCGTCATCACATCATTGCACGGGGTGTATATTATGACCACATCTACTTACTATAACACATTATTGCACTGAGTGCAATTTATACCACCAATTGCCCAATTATTTGACCAAGCATCATCATTTAATCACAATTCAAGAATTATTACAATTCACATCTACATCCAATAAACTTTCTGAATGGAATAGTTCATCTCATCTCATCTCATCTTATGAATTTCATGTAACTAATGAAATTCCAACATCAGAATATACATACCTTTGCAATTTAGCATAACTTGAACATCTAGTACAATTATTAAAAAGATTGCATACATTTAGCATCCACATATTATATATAGAAATTGCGTAACTTGAGCTTTACATCACATAGCCTTCATAAGAAAATTATCATATGAAGTTAGAAAACTTGCTCAAATGTAAAGATTGAGTAAGTTAGGAAACCTGCCTTATGCGCTACTTACAACTTGCGCTATAATGCTCTTGAAATAGCCTACACAATATCATTTATAAAAATATACTAATTAGCCAAATATAGACTTCATATTGGTTTACATACTAAAATAATAATTATAATTTTCATTTCATGTTGTTCGTGTTTTATAAATTAATAAATGCGATTAAGTCTAAAATATCTATCGGCGTCGCGTCGTTCAGAAACGTTACGACCCTTATCATCATCCGTACTTATTGGTTTATACTAACCTCATTCCATATCTTATAATATTCGTTTCATTTGAATCGAAACACTATTTAAGCTCATCCACACTTTACACGGCGTTTCGATGTTTATACGTCGCACGCTTAATTCGCCTCCTTCGCACATACGTAGTATGCTCATACACTTATCTAATTCATCAATGATTAATGTGAATCATCATTATAATTCATAATGTTCATGTTTTAAAACTTAGAACATCATTTTACATTGTCGGGAGCATTACGCGTGCTTACCCGCATGCCCGACACCCTCTGATTACCTCTAATTACATATTAGTCCTACAAAATGGCCAATTTGGGAATTGATACTGACCTCAAATGTTAAAACTTATTAAATAAAAGTTGTAGGTCTACTCTTTCTCTTTTAGAATTCTCTTGAATCACCTCAATCTGAGTTCGTATGAGAAAGTTATGCTTATTTTACTACATGACGTCAAAACAGTCTACTCGGACATGTCTGCGTCTGACATGTGTCCAGCATCGCTGCGCCATTTTAGCCTTATGAATGGCGCCGCAGTGCCATTCATCAGACTCAGAATCTGCTGGGTTTTTCCCAGCTCGCAATTTCGACCCTCTCCGACTCCGATCTTTATAACTTATTTTATACACGTTCAAATTGGTCCATTTCGGATTCTATGGACTCTTAATTCACGGGGCTACAATATATCAAAAATTTAGAGCTACCCATTAACAATAATATGGCCACATCTTAGGCCAAAGTACTAACTCATGCTCTGTTTTAGGTGTTCTAGGTGTTCTTCACCAAAATCATCATCAAATCTTTGTTTTAACTCATTTTTACTCCATTCCAACTGGATTGACTTCATAACCCATGAAAATATAATATCATAACATCAAGAAAACTAAACAAACACAAAATCAAAGTTATATGTCCTCTAAAATTCGTCCGAATGTCCAAAATCCAAATTTTGTCCAAAGTTTTCCTCTATTGAGCATAGGGATGGGATTTCTTGCTTATTTTATTCCATTTTAACGTTATTATGAGGGTATTTAAGGTCTTAAACACTTCCATAAAAATTTATAATCATCCATAACAACAATAATCGATAAAAAATCAAACCCACCACAAGAAAAGCTTGAAAACCTTAAAAATAGAGGAAATGAGCTTAGAGAGGGTGGTTAACTCTTGATTCTTACTTCTTGAAGGTTATGGAGGTTTGCTAGGGCTTCTTCTTCCTCCTCTTGCTCCTTTCCACACTTCTTCTTCTCTCTTTCTCTTCTCCTTCTTCACCCGAACCCTTATATCTTTTTTTTCTTTTTCTTTCTTTTCTTTTTCTCTTCCTACTGCATTCTCTCTTTCTCTCTCTTCAACATTTCTCCAGCAATGAAAGGAAAATGGAATGGGAGATAAACATGAATATGGCTTCGGAGAATGGGAGAGAGTTAATCAATGTATTGGGCAGTGTACTGCCCATTTTTTTGCCGCATGAACTTCCTAGCATCCTCCTATTGGTTACTTAAATCACTTGGCTCATTCTAATTGGTTCATTGGTTAAATGCTCCCAATACATACCGCATATACACAAAATATATCCGAATACTCTCACTTTTGTAGCAAATTTGCTCAATAACTCTACCCAAAATTAAAATAAGTACTCCCATAAAATATTGGGACGCGTAAAAATAATAATTATGGGATTTGTTCATTTATTTGAAACACCCATATAATACATTTCGGATACGAAATAAATCTCGTTCGGGCTCAAATAAAATTTTCGACGCTTCGAAAAATTATTTTTTTGCGTACACGTCTTAATGAAATTAATAAAAATCGAAAAAGACGTAAAAATATTCGGGCCTAACTAGTGCCTCGGGAAACGTGCTCCGTGAATAGTGATTTTGCGATATTACGCAAAATCAATATATTCACTTACGCTAAACTTACCACACATAAAATCCATGTACTAACATAATCTAGGTTATAATATAACGTTTAAACACATCATAGAAAAATAAAAATTTAATGCAATCCATAATATTAATAAACCCAAATTACAAGGGTGCTCTCGATTCGTGATCGTTACATTCTTCCTCATTTCTTCTTCATCATCAGTACAACCCACTCCGAACTTAAATTCGAGTTTTGACTTCATTCTATACAATTATACGCTTCGTCAGTTAGTCCATACTAATTAAATTAATTAGCTTTGGCTAAGACCACCTCTCATCTTTTAATCGATAATAAATATGTACTACACATATATATTTATTCTCTTATCACATAAATCACACACACACACACACGCATATATATATATACACATATACATATATATATATATATACACATACATATATACATACATACATATATATATAACACTTATATATACTACACTCAACCCGCTACGTCTTATAATAAGAATTTCATTTATTAAATTCTTATTATAATTAATCTTCTTGAAAAATCCTGGTTGTTACAGTAGCTGCAATATTTTTTTCGTCAACCTTCCATTACTCACCAGTTTTCTACTTGTCTAACCAGATCTTACAATTTCTTTTGAAGTGACCCTCATTCTTACAATGGTAGCACGTGTATGTAATGTCTTCTTTGGTCTTTGACTTGCTCCTATGATTTCTGGAATTTTTGCTTTTGCTGTGATTCATGTTTCCCTTATGAGATCTCCTGAAATTACTTCTACCCCTGTTCTCTGCCACATGTGCATGTGTCTCAAAATTCCAACCCTACACCTTTTGCCTTATTTCCTCATTGTGTATGTTGTCCTTGACCATCTGTATGGTTATTTTTTCTTCTAGAGCTGAATTACTTAGTGACACAACCAAAGTTTCCCAACTGTTAAGCAAAGAACTGAGAAGCAACAACACCTAAATCTCGTCCTCAAGATTCAACTTCATGGTAGACAATTGGTTCACCAATAGAACTCACTTATATGCTCGGATACATTGCTACCATCTTTGTACTTCAGGTTCACGATCTTTCGAATCACAAAGGTCTTATTTTGCACAATCTTCTTCCCGTACATGGACTCTAATGTAGTCCAAAAAGTATTGGCATCCGTTTCCTGCGAAACATAATGGAACACATTCTGATCGATCCACTGTCGGATGCGACCGATCGTCTTCCTGTTCATCTTTTTCCAATCTACCTCAGTTTTATCCACTTGCTTAACTCCCTTAAGCTCCAATGGTTCATATACAAATCCTTATAGTAAATGATATCTTCCATTCTAAGCTTCCATATCGAAAAATTATATGAGGTCAATTTAATCATGGCGCCGCTTGATTACTCCATTTAATTTATCGAAAAACAACTGCGTAAAAAACTTTGCTCTTGATACCACTTGTTAGGAAAACTCCTCTGACTAGAATCGTTTCTGATAAATTAAATAACAAATCACGCCAAAGAAAATATAATTTCATCAAATAAATAACAACCGCAAAAAATAATAGTACAAAAAATAAACTCTAAGATTCCTAGTTGGCTTAGAAACCATATATTAACATATATACTTTTTGTTGGATTCGGCAAATATTAAGCTCCTGCCTAATTGAAAAACCAATTCCTAATAACTTTAGGAATTCACCGCACATGCATGCGCCGTTAATACTTGGAGCCCAATTAAAGAGTTGTCCATATAGTAAAACTATATTATCAAATTTAAAAAATAAAAAATAATTCAATTTTAATTGATAATCTCATGATTTTAAACCCCACAAACCCAACATTAATTTCAGTATAAAAAGGCACATGCAATTATTCTTGAGCTTATCAACAATAATTATATTATTATCTTCTCGTTACAATTAATTAACCAATCAATCAATTTAGGGTCATCTATGAAAAACAAAAATCTAGAACCTCTATTCAAAAAGAGTTTCATCTCCAAAATTTAAGAATATATGTTTTATTTCATATTTACCCCTCAAGTGTAGATCTAATAGCGGGATGGGTATAGTTTGAGAGACCATTTCTCATACCTATCACGCATATGAACGATAAGTTCCCAAATCCGATCTGCCCTAACCCGCCCCCAGTTCTCCCTTGAAACCTATAATTAAAGCAATTTAAAAAAAATGTTCTAATATATATAACAAAATAAATATTCAACATCGCTCCAAAATGTACGCCAATATATAAGTTATAACATTGCTCTAGTACATTGAAAATCTAGACATATAACAGATAGTTTGAATTTTTAATAAATATAATAAATAATCAGGTTGGGGCTGGGTAAGTTGGGATAGGGAGACATTTCCCATATCCGATCTTAACTTTATAAGATTTTTAAAATTGGGTCCTATTAGGGTTGAGTTCGAGCGGGTCCATTGAGATTGGGTAAAAGCTTATTAAATTGTTGAGAGTTAAATGTTTTTTTAAAACCAAAATATATAACCAATGAGATTGTAATTTTTGTGGTATTTTGGGTACGTATTTCTTTTGTTTTAGGGGATACTATAGATGCAACAAAAGGGAGTTATTTGGATGTCGTATAACAAAGCAAGTGCAAAGACTAGTAGAGAATCCCTCCATAGTTGAAGTAACTTATTATGGCCATCACACCTGCGATTTTCCAGCACTATCGCCGCCTGTTCAACGAACCGCAACCCTAGAAATGCCTCCGGAAATTGCTGTGCCTAAGGATGACCTAGAAATGCCTCCGGAAATTGCTGCACCTGAGGATGATAATGCTTCAGGGAAAGGGGCTTGCTTGCTGTATGACGGAGTTGGCGTGCGATATGGTTTGGTGCAGGAGATATCAGAGGATGTGGCCAAAACCAATGCTACTCGTGATTTGAATAAAATTACTCTACCAGATTTGAATGAACCTCCTCCACCAGGGAGTTTCTAGGTGCATGGAACTAAGAGGGAATTTTATTTTATTTTATTATTGTAATCTTTTTTTAATGCTATTTTGCTGGTTTTAGATCAATACATGCTTTGTTTGGATTGGTTTTGTTTGTTTTAAGACATTTGTTTAAGAACTTTTATGGTTCAGTATTATTATAATTGTTTGTTTCTTTTTTCTTTTTTTTTTGTTTCATGTTTTGTTTCTTAAAAAAAGTTACATTTTTTAATGTTTTGTTCAGTATTATATGCAGGTTTGTATAGGATTTGCTTGGATAACTGTAGTACTTTACACAGGTTGTTCAATGGAGGCTAAAGAAGTGGCCAACTTTATCCACACATACACACCCCAAAAGAAAACCTCTTGAGATAGAAAAATGATAAGTGAACACAAATTGTTTAGTTTATTTAGATAAAATATTGATAAGTTGTAATGTATAATTCATTATACAGTGAGGAGTTTTATAGTACAATTTTCAACTTGTGTCTAGATATCCAACACTTCTCGTATAGATTTCTGAACAGAAGTCTTGATTCTATATATATGTCACACATGATTGAGGTTAAATTTATTGTGCTTAATTACATTATTGTCATGGAATGTTAGGGAATTATTTTTGGTATTTCGTGGTATTGTATGCTAAACTATTGCATATTTTTTTTTATTGAATTTGAATTAAATGTTAGGAGTCTTAATTTTTTTTTTTATCTTAAATGTGTCTCAAATGATGTGATATTGAATTAAGATAATTGTCATTTTATGACATATATATCTAATCATAATAAATATACTCAATTGATACCACATCATTTGAGGTAAAAAAGAAAATTGGAATCCCTAATATTACGTAGCCAAAAATAATATAGAAAATGTTATTATGTTTTTTTTTTTTGCGCAAAATATGAGAGGTAGGTAAAGTATCACAAACTCCGGACAGTGCACGTTGCACCTACAACAATCACACTAATTTAAATAAAACTCCCACCACAACTATATAAGAGTCGAAACTAAGAGAATACTCCGCGAGTAGTGTGTAAGACAAAATTGTCATCAAGTATCCGTTATGAGTAGAATATGTTATTTAATAATGTGGTGGCACCTTTAGTAGATGCAGTAGATCTATAGTCTATATATAAATCCCACTAAGATTTTTAAGACAGTTGTAAAAGTAGAGCTATCCTTGCAATAAATTTAGGTGGTCCAATTTTTGATCAAACGGTAAAAAAATACTCTCGTCCGTAATTTAGTTTTGTTGACGATGGGACCACTTGTAATATACCAAATTTATCCCCTTCTTAAAAAATCAAACCATCCGCACTTTAGTTGTCCGGATGGAAGATTAAAGCTTCAAACCATAGAACGAGAATATGGGGTTCAATTGAACTATTCTCACGCATGCGTGCAAAGGGAATTGCAAGTGCCGGCCTCTGCTATTCCTTGTTAGCACTCCTCTGAACTCAAAATACCAAGGTATGTTATTGGCTGCTACAGCTGCAGATGGAGATGATAGTATTTTTCCGTAGTGGATGATGAGATTATAATATCCACATCTCAACAAATTACGTTTATAGCAGATTTTTCAGAAGGGTTTAAAAGAGTCGCTGCACGAAATATTTGGTGGAGGCTGCTACCACTGCTATTGTCTACACTATCTTGCTGACAGGGGCGGATCTAGAAATTAAATTCAGTAGGGGCGAATTTTGGTCTTAGAGCGGATTTGGCGGGGGTGGAGGCTGCTACCACTGCTATTGTCTACACCCGAGCCAATTTTTTTTAGAGAATTTTGTATTTTCCAACCGGTTGCATATGTAAAACATGTATTTGGTTACAATATTGTTAATATAACAAGTAATAACATTATATATATAAACAACTCAACAAACCCTTTGAGACCAATTATTTTATGCAACGTACATAGAATTCATCGACTTGGATAGATTGTGATGTTGATGATTCATTTTTAGAACGTTTGAATTTTGACCGCATGTCATGAATGCCTAAATCAATCAAAATACAAATATACAATAACTCAAATTGAGACCAAATATTTTATGCAACATAAATAGAATTTTATAATATACAACAAATAAATATTCATAATTCAATCTAAAAAAGGAATTTCAAAAAAAAAATATTTAGATATCTTTTAGAAACTTACTTCGATTACTTGTCATGATATTTCTCAAATGTTCAAAGCCTTAAACCAAATTCACTTGCGGAATGAAAGGAGGATGAGTGGGGCGGACTTGTCTTGTAATTAGAATTAGTTTATGAAATTGTTTATTTGCTCCTCCAAGTTTAACTCTTCTATTAATCTGCCCCCTTAAGTTTATGAAGTTATATATTTGCCCCTGTACATATACTTATATTTGTGGAATGAAAGGAGGATGAGTGGGGCGGACTTGTCTTGTAATTAGAATTAGTTTATGAAATTGTGTATTTGATCCTCCAAGTTTAACTCTTCTATTAATCTGGCCCCTTAAGTTTATGAAGCTATATATTTGCCCCTGTACCTATACTTATAAAAAAAAAAAATTAAGCCTAGGCAAAAAATTTGAGCATAGGCTGCCTATGTTGCCCATACATAGGTCCGCCCCTGTTTGCTGAGAAACTTAACAAAAACTTAAAAGCGCCAATAATCTTCCATCCGCACAACTAAAGGGCGGATGATTTGATTTTTTAAAAGGAGGGCAAAAGTGGTATGTTAAAAATGGATCATCATCTACAGTTTATGTGACAATCCGGATTTTTCGGAAATTATTTTAATAAAATAAGAATTTAGTAAATAAAATTCTTATTATGAGACGAAGTAGATTTGAATATATATATATATATATATATATATATATAGGGCAATATGTAGGTGCACAGCTGTGCACTACACAGTAGGGATATGGCGACGGTTTTTTGGACTATGCCGACGGTAGTACCGTCGCCATAGGTCTATGCCGACGGTAGTACCGTCGCCATAGCTCAAAAAACCGTCGTCATAGCCCTACTGTGTAGTACACAGCTGTGTACCAACATTTTTTCCATATATATATATGTGTGTGTGTGTGTGTGTGTGTGTGTGTGTGTGTTATATTTTGAAATATGTGATTTTGTGTGAAATGTTAAATATGTATATATAAATGTGAAATATATATACATATATTTGGAAAATGAGATTTAAAAGTTAATTAAACTATTAAAGAAAGTGGATGAAATTAATTATGAAATGAAATATGGAGGCGAAGAAAATTGATTAATTAATAGTAATTAATTGAGATTAAATTAAAATTATATTATGAAATAATATAATTTGAATATTAAGCCTTGAACGGCAATAGAATTATTATGAATTAAATTTCATAAATGGGGTAATTAATTCACTATTTGAAAATTGGTGGATTAAAATATTCATTTTAATTAATTGAATAAAGAAATTTATTTAGTTAATGATGATAGTTGTATTTATATTACAATGATTAAATGTAACATGAATAACGGTATAATATTTAATATTATGCCAAATGGATGTAAATTAAAAATATGAGATAAGATCCAATATATAAAATATGTATATTGGTATCAAGTTAGTAAATTAAATTCATGTTTGAATAAAGGATTGAATATGTTAAATATATAAATAAATTGTTTGAGAACAATTTATGGAGAGAAGAGGAAGTTAAATTTAATTGTACAATATAGATTGTATAATTTAAATAAGTTATTTAAATTAATTAATGAAGTAAATGTTAATTATTTAAATAGTTAATTCGTTACACTAAAAGTATTAAATTTAATTATGGATTGATTCCATTATTAAGTGGAATGATTTTATACATATTATAAATGTATAATTTTATTAAATTATAATTTATAAATTGGTATTAATATAATTTAATACATGTATTAAATAATTTAATTACATGTATTGGTGAGGATATATAATAGGATGGAGACTAATGTATATACACAACATACATTAGTATATATGTATAATGCATATATGATGAAGAATTTATAGTGGAATGCTGAGTAATGAATTAGGGAGTATGTGTATTATTTAGACATGAGCCACTTAGCATTCTTAATTGAGTAAGCTGCTTGGAGAGTCGGTGGATTGTCCCAGCCATGTATAAGGCTCCTAACTCTAGCTATTCTGTTCATTTTTCATCTCCTAAGCCCCACAATCTCCCAAGTTCATACATAAAGCCCTCACCTAAAGTAAACAATTGATGCTCTAAGCGGGAAGAAAAGAAGATTTTGAAGCAAAGTATTACCAAAGGAGGAAGATTAAGAATAAATTACATCGAGGAGAGTTCAATTCAACCATGTCTAAGGATTGAACAAGGTTTCATCAACCAAAATTCAATTAAAGGTAAATATACTCTTCTCTCTTCTTTTCTTTTTATATATTGTTGGAAGTATAGTTAGTAATTTCTGAAAATTGGTTGTGGGAGGTTGATTGTGATGGAGAATCAGAAGGATTCTAAAGTATAAGGAGGAATTTGAGGAGTATGTGTTTTATAATCGATGCATACTACGTGTTTGTGAAAATGCCTAAATTAGGCTATTTTGGCTAAAGCATGAGAATTGACTGATATTATGAGTAAGTTAGTATGCATACATGAATCATAAGATAATTTAACTTATTGGAGTGTTTCAAAACCAGTTCAAAGTGGTTTCTAAGAATTTGTTAACAAACTAGTTTCATTCCAAATGTGTGCTAACTGTGCACTTTTGGCCTTCTAAATTCATGACTTAAAGAAGCCATTTTGGTCAAGTAATATTTTTTCAGAATACTATGTAGCAAGGTCTATCATTATGTCCAATGTAACGATCGCGGATCGTGGGTAGCTTTGTAACACGAGCCTACGAATTTTATTGAATAAATTGAACTTTTATTAATATTATTCCGTGTTATGTGTGCGAATATTTTATTACTACATATGATGTGTATGTGATAATTTTTGATTGTTATTATTTTTATTGGAGTTGATTAAATCATTAGAGAAATAGCACTAAAGCGCTATTTACGCCAAAGACGTCTTTTTCGATTTTATGACTTTTCATAATTTCGCCAAAGCGTTAATGAGAGGGATTAATAATCCAAGTGTGGGATTTTACTTGAGCCCAATTGAATTTTTATTAGAAGCCCAATTAGAATTAAATTAGAAGTACAAGAGTGGCCCAAGTTGGAGCCCAAGACCCACGGGTCGAGTCCATGAACCAAACCCACCATCCATGACCCAAACCCATGACCCATGAAGGGAAATGAGTAATATATTGCAGCTGGTCATTTGAAGGTGGGAGAAGAGTACGGGAGAAGGAGAGAATGAGAGGGAGGAGAGCTAAGAACGTGGGAGAGCATGGGGAGCATCAAATTCTGCATTTGGTGAAGCAAGGAGGGAATAAAGCAACTTGGGAGAAGAGGGGGGAGTACCCGAGCCATGAGGAGAGCCAAAGGCTCAGTCGCCCATACATGGGGAGCTGTCATGCCCGAGCATGCTCAGCTCCTCCATCCTCCTTGAAGCTTAGATTCATCCTCTATATATATTCCCCCATTTCACAGCTTCCATCCCTTTCTTGTTGCTAAGTGTTGAAGCAGAAAATTGAGATAGTGTAAGAATTGAGTGTGTACGGGTGATTTGAGGAAGAAGAAGGAGTGTGTAGCAGCTGAGTTTTAATCCATTTAGCATCCTTAGAACAAGCTCAAGAGGTATGCAATATAGAGCTTAGCTCATTTCCACATTCTTTCCAAGTTTCTAGTTTTGCTATGATTGCTTGTTGGAGTAATGTTGCTGAAATTGCTTGGTTGTTCATAAATGTGTGTATATGTTGTTAGCTCTGTATAAAGCTTGTTAATAATGTGTAAAAGTGGAACAATGAATGAGAATCAAACCTTTGCTTAAGGAATCAAGAAATGGACTGAAATGGACATTAGTGGACTATTATTCATCTTTTGTTAATAATGAAGTTGTAATCATCTTGGTTTGGTTATGTGCATTGGTTGTGTATTGTTGGTATATGCCCAGAAGGTATGAGTAATGATTTCAATGGGAAATCTGGACTAGAGTATAATGAAACTCTACTCCAATGTGAGTTTTCAACTAATGCCCACCAAGTATTTGGTTTAATATCCAAGAGAATGATTTCTCTAAGGAGTATGAGAATTAGGAATGATTAATTGATTAAATGATGTTATGATGCATAGCTTAGTTGTAAAAGCATGCTTTAAGTCATATAGACTTGTTGTATAATGGCTAAGAAGCAAATAGGGTCAGAATCAAGAGTTTGGATTTTTGGGTTCTGCAGTAGCAGAACTTGAAAGTCCCTGGATGCAGAGTGGCGCAGCTGCGCCACTCCCAAGCATAGCACCTGCGCAGCTGCGCTGGGTGCCAGACCTTAAAGTCCCTGGATTAGAGTGGCGCAGCTGCGCCACTCCCAAGTACAAGACCTGCGCAGCTGCGCTGGTCTGCAGAGGTGAACTGTTTTGCTACTTTGTGTTATTGATGAGATGCATGTTTACATAGGCCTAACATGTTATAAATACCCCAAGACATATGCATGATATGTTAGTGTAATAGTTGGATGACCCCAAGCATGAAATGACTAAGTCACGTGAGATTTTCTTAAATGAAATGAAAAGCGTAGTTGCATTTTTCGTTTGGCTTTCAGGGGGCGTTGCCCCCTACTCCCCCGCCAGCTCACCGGCGAGCTGGGCAGCTGCTCGCTCACCAGGGAGCGAGACCCCCGTTTGGGTAGTCGTAGTGGCAACCAATGTTCGTAATGATTATAATGTCTTGATTAATGTAAGCCAATGTTTGGTGTCTATTGTGAGACTAATTGGTATGTGAATATATGTTTAAATGCGTAGGACATATTTGAAGGACGATTAACGTCAACTAGTAACCAGCGCTTAAGGCAAGTTTCCTAAACCCTTGTCTAACCTTTGTGTTGGGCAAGTTCTCTAGCTTCATTCATTTTCAGTATTGAATGCAAGTTTCGTATCTTATACAATAGACGTATATTGTGCAAGTTTATTTGATTCATTTGATTATATTCTCTTGACTCTCATGCGATGTTTGAAGTTCGATTTACGCAATACATATATGGTTGTGTGAATTCCTTACTTATGTAAATTTTTCAGTATTTGCACAAGTATTCGAGATATGTTATGACATAAATTGTTGAAGCTTTCAAGTTCACATATATATGAACTGTTATAGAGAACGTCGATGCCATTTGTTTCGGCTAGACAGATATTGAGATATTTTATTGATTTGATAATAAATTCTTGAAATGTTATTTATGAGTAAGTAGAGCTATCCAACCGAATTGTTTTGGTTAGGATTCCGAGACATGAATGAGATGAACAACCCTAATATTAGGGGCAGTTTTTAGTCAGTTATTCTGACAAGGCATCGAGTGCCTAAATAAACGCATATAGTCGTTTCCAGCTAGAGTGTTGATCAACATAGAGTACAATAGGCTGATCACCTAGAAGTGCTCGTAAGTAAGACGGTTTGCAGTTATAATGTTGTGTACCTTTTCAAGAGAGCAAAAGAAAGTTCAAGGTCTTATGACCACTCAATGTCGTTTCAAAAATATATTTTTAAAACGAAAGCAAAGTATTATTCTTGTTTATTCAGATTATTTCACAACTATTGTTCAGTTGTCGAAGAGAAATGATATGATTGATGATATTGTTGTTATTCAACTGTTATACTTGCTGGGCAATCGAATGCTCATTCTTGCTTTATATTAAACATTGCAGCTAAGTCCGAGCGGGCCGAAGGTTCCGGTAAGGACAAGGGAAAGGGCAAGATGAACGTCTAGATGGCGTTATAGTTTATTTGTATTAGAAATGTTGTAATACTAAGACTTATTATGTATTTGGAATGATGTTATGGTAATAGAACCTGGGATTGAGAGTAAGACGTGTTGTAATAATATAGTAATTACATTCATGTCTATTATGTTGTATGGAATGGGATGTACCGTGTAGCACCAAATTCGGGTTTGAGGTACCCGGATTTGGGGGCGT
Organism: Aralia elata; assembly: GCA_034770075.1. Classification (NCBI taxonomy): domain Eukaryota; kingdom Viridiplantae; phylum Streptophyta; class Magnoliopsida; order Apiales; family Araliaceae; genus Aralia; species Aralia elata. The sequence continues at coordinate 87,974,838 of CM068388.1, forward strand.
CACATCCAAGAATGATAGTAATTAGAGTTATAGTGAACAAACTAAAATTCTTCAAAGTAGGCTGAAAAATCAGAAAATTGAACTGCAAAAACAAAATTATGGGGCTTTCTGCCATTGTGGCGCTGCAGCGCCACTCCCAGGCCTGTTTATGGCACTGTCGCGCCATTGCTCTAGAATTTGTGAAAATTTTTGTTTTCAGCAGTGAAGTCTTGATGCATAGCATGTATATTTCATAAATTGAAATGCTAATCATGTTAAGGTTTAAATTAACCTATTTATATAATGATCAAATCAATTTCGAACTTGATTAGTATAAAAAGTCTAATGAAGTATTGAATATATTATGTACTAATTAACCTACGTAAGACATAATATCTCAAGCGTAGGATGAAGTAAAGACTAATAAGTAATCTAAAAGTATTTTAAGTCTCGAATGAGATTATTGAGCATGTTATAACCCAATGTGTTATATATAGATTATACAAGGATGGTTGGAGTTCGGATGAGGTAAACCGACGAGTGAGGTTATGCGAAAGATGTTCGATGAATGTATAGTGCTTAACGCAAACAGAGTAAAGTTTTTCAGATTTTCTTGTTATGTGTAAACTTGTTAGTGTTTATGTGCAAGATAAACCATATGATATGAAGTTTTGTAAGTATATTGATATGTGCCCTTCGTGTTACACTGTGATATATCCTTGTTAAAGTTAAAGTATGACTAGAATTAATTGAGTTATGGAGACTCAATTGATGTGTGATATGTGTTAAAGATGAAAAAGTGATGCATGTATTAGCAACGAGATATAAACAAGATTAAGCATGATGAAATATAAACTATGATAACATGACGATATGAGGCATGTGTAATATTAAGCATCATGAATCATGACATATGATTTACATGTGATGCATGGAGATTAGAAAGCATATTTTAAAATACGAGATATGATAATTGTAAATCAAATATGAAATTCAAATTCTGTGTTATGTGTTATCTGTTAGACTTGCTGAGTCGTCGCGCTTATTCTTGCAAAATATATAATTTGCAGATACAAGTTAATTTATCATATGATCATAGCAATGAAGGTTCGAAACGCGACACAATTAGAAAAGGTGTATTGTTTCATTAAGTTAAGTTTGTACCAAGTCAGAACGACTTGTTGTAATGAAATTGATTTGAGTTGTACCAACTTTGAAATATTGAATAAGTAGATGTTGAATAAAAGTATTCATTTTGGATTTGAGTTGTTAAACTTTACATCTATTATTGTAAAGTACAATTCTACGATGATAATACTATATGAAAAATAGTAGATGGTAAGAATATAACCTGCTAATTTAAGAATTCAATTTGTTATATAATTCATTTGATTAATGAATATAATAAAGAAGGTAATGAAGATTGAATTGAATATTAAGGATTGAGTTTTATATACTCAGAGTTAATGTGTTGAGATAAATCATAAGAATATATGATTTTGATAAAAATTGAACATGTATTGTAAAGATTGTGATTCTAGAGATTGAATGAAGTTTGAAAAAGTTATAGAATTAACAAGTTTTATCAATTATATTATTGAATAATGACATGAAGTTAGAATATGGATGTACTATGGTTTTTATTAAATTATGAGAAAAGTTTTAAATAACTAAATTTTTATATCTTTATTAAATTTGAATGTTGTAAAAAGTTTGAGAATATACAAGTTTTATCAAGTATAATATTGATTGTTGACGAGGAACTATAATGAAGTTGTGATGTAACGCACCAAATCGGGTCTAAGGGTAGCCCGGATTTGGGGCGTTACAGTTTAGTTTGTAATCATCCGTAAAACTAAATACTTTTTGGTCATTGGATCAAAACTAAATACTTTTGTCTCTCCAAGTTGTCACTTAGTTTCACAATCATCCCTAAAGTTCATTTTGCGTCAATTAGGTCCCTAAAGTGACAGTGCGTTAATTCCACTCACTTTCTCCAATTTCATTGAAACCCGTCCAAAATTTGACTCGACCCAACCCATTAGAATTTTTTATTTTAAAAAGATTAGTAAAGTTTCATAAAATAAAAATTAAATACAAAAATAGTAAAAGATTAAAAAAAATCATTTTAAATAAAATTAAAAGTTTTAAAATTTTTAGAAAAAAAATCAGAAATTTTTTATTTTTACAAAATGAGTAAAGTTGCATAAAATATAAACTAAAATACAAAAAAAAACAATTAAAAAAACAATTTTTTTTGAAAAAACAAATGTGTTTTAAAATTAATTATTATTTTTAGAAAAAAAAAGTAGAATTTGTTTTTAAAAAATGAGCAAGTTTCTTTAAATAGATAAAAAAAATAATTCAATTTTTTTAAAAAAAAAAACTAAAAAGCTTTAAAATTTATTATTATTTTTAGAAGAAAAACATTTTGAAATTTTTTATTTTCTACAACTTTTTAACGTTTCTTAAAATAGAATTAAAATACAAAAAAAGTAAAAGATTCAAAAAACTACTTCAAATTTTTAACAAAAATTAAACTAAAAAGTTTGAAATTAATTAGTATTTTCTCAAAACACCTAATTAGAGTTTGAAAATAATAATTAATTTTTAAACTTTTTTGTATTTTTATAAAAAAAAATTGAATTAGTTTTTTTTCTTTTTATTGTTTTTTGTATTTTAATTTTTATTTTATGAAACTTTACTCATTTTTTTTTAAAAAACAAAATTTTATAATAGGTCGGGTCGAGTTAAAATTTGGGTGGGTTAAAGTTGAAACTTTACTCATATTTTCTCAAGGTATTCAATGTAGGACAAGATATATATACTTTAACATTCCCCCTGTGATGACCCTGATTTTTAGAAAAATATTAAAAATAAGAATTTAATAAATAAAATTCTTATTTGGTGATATGTTATGTAATATGTGATGCACAAGTGAATATGTGCTATGCAATATGTGATTTTTGTGATGAAGTTAAATTTAATTATACAATATTAATTGTATAAATTAATTATATAAACTCAATAAGTTATTTAAAATAGTTAATTATTTGAAGTAGTGTTTTGTTACACTAAAAGAGTGTTAATTTTGTATTTAGCTAATTCAATATTTAATGAAAAGATTTATACATATGATTATGTGTATAAATATACCAAATTGTGATTTATTCATATTACATATATTGATATATAATAATGTATCAATGATACATGAATTTGGTTATGGGTGGAATAAGTGATATATATATATACACGGTATATATATTATGCGTATATCATGAATGCTGAGTCAATAATTTAGCAGGAGGTGTTGTGTTATTTAGCAACTAGTGTGACACCTAGCTTTTCTACTTTAGTGGAAAGTGAGTAAGCTACTTGGGGGAAAATTAGTGGATTTCTCAGCCTTATGCAATGCAGCCACTCTATCCCCTGTTTTCTCCTATCCGTCCCAAAACAAGTCTCATGCCCAACTTCCTTATTCTTGCAAACATTTTCAATTTATGTAAAGAAATCATCAAATTTTCTGGGAGTTGGAGTTACCAGCTAAATTTAAGGAAGGATTAGAGTAAAATATCATCCAAGTAATGGTTCAAATCAGCCATTGACGCGCAGATTTAGCCAAAGTCCCAAAGCAAGCAGGGTAAGTTACACTTAATTATTTGATAAATTCATGAAAACTAAAGTAGAGAATACTTGTTATTGTTATGAATTGTTGTTATGGGAGTATGAATTAATTTGGGAATCATGAAGGATTCGAAGTATAAGAATGGAATGGGTTATGGAGTGAAGTTCTGTTTTAAATTCATAGAAGATTTGAGTTTTTAAAGTTTGCACAATATGTGTTTGATAAAATACTTATATGAGGTTATTTTGTTCAAACATGTATTTGCAATCCTCCATAATTAAAATTTTCTATTTCCATTTCGTCCCCATCTCTCTTAAACTTAATGATTCTTTTCATTCATTAGTTAGGTTGGGTATGTGAGTACGCTGAAACAGAACACATTGATTAAACCTCACAATTCATGCGTTTGTTGCTGACTTCATTAATTGATAGAATTGGTACTCAAAAAAAATCTAATTTCTCAAATACCCATTTGTTCTTTTAACTTAAAATATATTGGGCTTTGAGTAGAGAAAATGAGGGATTGTTAGCTAAAGAAGTTATTCAAGAATTTCATGATAAGAGGCTTAAAGTAGATGATTTATGTTTCAGTGTTTTTGTAAAAATGGAAAAATAGATGAAACTGACTTGATTTTTAAGGAAATTGGTGAAGAGAGGATTTCATATTGATATATTTATATATGGGAATTCCTTGCATGCCCTTTGTAAGTCACGTAAGTTTCGTGAGGCAAATAATGTGTAAGTGTCACAAACACTATAGTAAGTCACGATGTTACTTACTATATATATTAAATAAACCTATTGTATAGTAAGTAACAATATGAAACACTGTTTATGACATTATAAGATACAACAGTATGATAGTACATTATGTTGAGTATCGTGTTTTAAAATAAGCATACATTTGTGTGAAATGATGTAAGCCTAGTGTGTAAATTAAAGGCACCAGTATGAAAAGCAAATAATGGATATAAGGTACTAATTACTTTAGATTGTTAAACTAATGGTGCGTACACAGTATGAAATACATGCATGTTAGTATGTATAAGCATATAATTCCCTTGATAAACATTATACTATATATATATATATATTAAATCCCCATATATATACTGTAAAAAAAAGATAATAAAATTGAACAATGTGAAATATACTTTGAAAGATTTCAAAACCAAGAACTACAACGATATAAGTAATAAAGTAAAATTACAGCAGGCTATTCTTAAGGTAGCTCAAGATAATTTGTATAATGATCATGTAAATGATACACTTAGGATTTTTGAAAAGGAAGTTGTTGTAAAATCCTCAGAGCTGAGGGAAGCTGAAGAAAGTTTCTACTAAACAAAATAAGTTTCTACTAAACAAAATTTAGGAATCAACGGTTGAATTTGAGGGATGATAATACTACTTGTTTTCACAAGATGGTACTGAACTTTAATCGAACTAGAAACAACATTCTAAGTATAAGGGTTGTTGACGAAATTATGTTGGAAGATTAAGAGAAATGTTAAAAAAATAATCATGTGAAGTAAATTAATAAGTGAATATTATTATGAGGAAGCTAAATTGTTGATAAGAAATATTTTATAATGTTGTAGATGACTCAGATTTGAGTACGGGAGAAAGAAATATTGGATGTGAATAACATAGATGATGAGCTACGCAAACCGAGGCAAGTCTTTCAGTTCCTATGTGCTATATGAGCTTGATATTGATTGTTTATAAACTGTACTGCAATAAGTATGTTGTATTACATATAATGCGATATGAGCTATGAAAGTCAACTATGACTGAGATGATTGAGTTATGGAACTCAATCTTTATATTTGATATGTGAAATGCAGCATGTATGATATAGTAGAATGATTATGATATATACATTGATCATGAAATTATGTGCTCTGTGCGGCATGAAAACTATTAGATTTGTTGAGCTGTCGAGCTCAATCTTGCAAAACAACAAATTTTTGCAGGTTTATGATACAAGACATTATTATTTGCTATCCGAACAATGAAGATTGGACGACATGCGAAAGGATATACTTTCTTAAATTAGAAGTTGATAGTCTTGGATTGTATTAATTGATAGATGTATACAATTTGAAATATTCAATAAAGAAAGAATGTTTGCTTTGAAACGAGATTGTATTGTGGTGATTGCTTGATATAATAAAGCCTTATAGTAATAATACTATACAGAGATAATCCAAATGTAGAATTGAGTTGTCTATACTCATATCTACTTCAATATATAATCGTAAAGGTTGCGATTCAGGGAATAGAAAGAAGATATCAAAAGTTTTTAATAATCCGCATTTTCAGTTGTTATTTCATATAAGTATGAGGTAAAGCTGGATGAAAATAGTATCGTACGCACAAAGTCGGGATTAAGATTAGTCCTAGTTATGGATTAAGTTGGTCTCGATTTTGGGGGCGTTACACCCCCTCATGTGTAACCAGGTGTATTAAGGGTTGCACGTGAACTTGATGAATATGAAGACCTACATAAGATAAGTAAGCCCAGAAGAAACTAGTCACAATACAAGTCTAGAATAAATCTAGTAAACTACGGGCAACTAATTGCCCAATTAATAAGTGGTACTAGTTAAGAAATTGGTAACTTTGACCATTAAGAAATGGACTACAAGTGAATGAAGGCTAAGAACCGTGTTTAATTAGGCCCAAGGATAGCCAGCTCTGATACCATGTTAGATTTATAAAATGGGTCCAAAGTCTAGTGTATAAAAACATCAAACTCTCTAACTCAAAATCAATTGGCAATGAGAAGAGTTGGCCCATGTCATATACACTAGACATATTTTCTTAAGGTATTCAATGTGAGACAATATATATACTCTAATAATTGGAAAAGAAAAGCAATCAAATCCTAAACAAAATATAACTTATCTTAGGTCAATCTAAGATACCTTTTGCTCATATATATATATATATATATGTATATATATATATATATGTAAATATATATGTATGTATATATATACATAAAAAATATTTTTTCAACTCACTAGATTATTACAGACTATTTTACTCTTTCATAAATTGTGGAGGGTAAATAATTACTCCCCCCGTCTCCAAAAGGATAACTAAAAGTATAAATATTTTTGTCCCTAAAAAGATGAGATAAAATACATAAAATAAAAGGTAAATAAATCATTTAATGGGTTCCATTAATTAGTATATTAAAAAAAGTAGAAGTACTCATTGCTTTATATAATCTTGTGGGGGCCACTAAGGATAAATTTTAAAGTTTTTTACTCTCTTTTCTCCACTTTTACTTTTCTTAATATGTGTGCAAATTATATTTTGCTCATTTTTTTGGGGACGAAGGGAGTAGAATATATATATATATATATATATATATATATATATATATATATATATATATATATAATTAATGAGTGTTGTTATATATAAAGACAAATTTATGTCGATATTAAATACTGACATATGTTGATATATGGGATATGAAGGAATAAAGTAGAGACCCGCACATTATATATATATTTTATCTTAAGTTTCAGATTAATCACATGCAATCCAAATTAGTCATAAAATTAGTTGATATCGCGATTAATAATTATCCTTATAGAGATAGTATGTTGTTTACAATAAATTTCACTAATAGTGATTTTTTTCTTAAACCATATTTTCACTAATGTAAAGATATATTTCCATTTTGAATATGATTTCTTATAAAATGATGCATTATATATATGCCTAGTCCTAGAACGCATAACAAGATTATAGGTGATTATAATTGCACTAATATTATCACATAATATAGGAATAGATTTGAATTCTAACCCTATAGTTAGCTAGCTGGTTCTTCATCCAAAGAATTTGAGCACAGCAGCTACCAGCAACAATGTACTCAGCTTCCGTAGTTGAAGTTGATATTGAGTTTTGCTTTTTGCTAAAACATTAGTCCAATCTATTTCTAAACAGTTGACACGTTTTACTAGTACTTTTTCTGTCTATTTTTCATCCTGCAAAATCAGAATCTGAATATCCAATTAAATCAAAGGGAGACTCATTGAGATATCATAAATCTCGGATATGGAGTGCCCTTGAGATATCTGAAAATTCTTTTAATATACATTAAATAAGACTCTTTAAGATTAGCCTGAAATCTAGTACAAATGCATGCATGTAGAAAATATAATATTTGGTCTATTAGCAGATAAGTAAAGGAGAGATCCAATTATACCTCTGTATTGAGTAATATCAACATTTTTACCTTGTTCACCTCTGTTAAGGTTGGTTGTAGAGGCTATTAGAGTTTTTATAGAGGTAGCTGATTTCATGCCATACTTCTTAAGTAAATCTTTGATGTACTTAACTTGGTTGATGAATATGCCTTCATCAGTCTACTTCACTTGTAATCCAAGAAAGAAGTTCATCTCTCCCATCACACTCATCTCAAATTTGCTCTGCATAAGCTTAGCAAATCTCTTAGACAACTTTTCATCAGTAGAACCAAATATAATATCATTTACATAAATTTTTACTATCAATGTTTTATCCTTATGCTTCCTAAGAAATAATGTCGTGTCTACTCTACCTCTAGTGAGTCCTTTTTTAATAAAAAAATTAGTTAATATTTCATATCATGCCCTAAGTGCCTGTTTTAGTCCATATAATGCTTTATCTAATATATATACATAATTAGAATGAGTAGAATTGACAAAACCTGTGTGTTATTCAACATAAACCTTTTCTTAAAGTTCTCTATTAAGGAAAGCACTCTTAACATCCACCTGAAATATTTTGAACTTCATATGGGCAAAATATGCACGGAAGATTCTAATGTCTTCAAGTCCTGCTACAAGTGCAAAGGTTACATCATAGTCGATTCCTTTTTCCTAAGAATACCATTTGGCCACCAACCTTGCATTGTTCCTTGGGATCACTCCATCGTTATCCATCTTGTTTCTAAATACCCAATTAGTTCTAACGATTGGATGATCTCTAGGTCTTAGAACTAATCTCCGCACTTTGCTTTTTTTAAATTAGTTTAGCTCTTCTTGTATGGCTTCAATCCAACTTAAATCTTCTAAAGTTTCTTTAATCTTTTTCGGCTCTATTTGAGAAAGAAAACTTAGAAAAAAAACATTCATTCTGAGTTGTAGACTTAATATTTACTCTTGCATTGGGATCTTTAATAATCAGGTCTTGATAGTGATCTTTCACCATCTACTTCTAGTTGGAACATCAGTCCTCGTGACTTCTTGTCTGAGTTCTTTAAGATCTTGTTTTGGTTCAGAAGAATCTTCAATTCGTAGAGTTCCCATCGTAGGAATTACTGACTCTATGATCTCTTGCTCTGGCTCTATGCTCGCTAGATCTTTTCGTAAGGTTCTTTTGCTCTACATCTGCTTGGTTCTGCTCTGCGATTTCGTTGAAAGATATAGCTTTTCCAGGTTCCCTATTATCAGACTCATTAAATGTGACATGAATTGACACTTCAATGCTTAACGATTTTTTGTTGAACACTCTGTAAACCTTGTTATCCATAGAGTATCTAAGAAAAATTCCTTCATCTAACTTGGGTTGGAACTTGGTCAAATATCTCTTGTCGTTGTTGAGGATGTAGCAAGCACAACTAAACACATGAAAATAACCAATATTGGGCTTCCTCCCTTCCATAATTTGTAGGGCGTCTTCTTAAAGGTGGTGTGGATGAGTGATTGATTCTGAGTGTAGTAGGCGGTGTTGATAGTTTAGCCCAGAAATACTCAAGTAGCCTTACTACGGCTAAAAGAGTTCTTCCTACCTCTATGAGAGTTATGTTTTTCCTTTTAGTTACTCCATTATGCTGAGGAGTTCTTGGAGTTGAGAAGTTATAATGAATACCATTATCCTCACAGAACTTGTCTACCTCTGAGAAATCGAACTCTCTACCACGATCACTCCTTATAATCGTGATGTTCTCGCCCTTCTCATTCTCAACCAGCTTGAAAAACTTGATCAACTAAGAGTTGGTTTCATCCTTAGAGCTTAGAAATAATACCTATGTAAATCTGGTGTAGTCATCCACTATAATCAGTTAGTACCTTTTTCCTCCAAGGCTGACAGTCAGAATAAGCCCCAAAAAGATCCATATGAAGCAGTTGAAGAGGTCTATCATTGGAATTAACTAGAGCTGCAAAGGAACCGAACCGTTCGCGAACCGGTTCGGTTCGAGTTCGAGTTGAGCATCAAATCGAGTCGAGTTCGCACATGGTGTTCTGTTCGATTGCTCGATCGAACATGTTCGCGAACCATGTGGTTCGGTTTGAATGTGTTCGCGAACAGTTCGGTTCGACTCGATAAGATCGAGTTCGGGTTCGGTTCGATTAACTCGTGTTCGGTTCGATGCGTTCGAGTTCGAGATTGGTTCGAGTTGTTCGATTACTTATATGTTTAAAATTTAAATTGTTTCTAAAATTCTAAATATAAATAATTGGTTGTTTCATATTAAATTGTAATGTTTGTTTTATCAATAATGGTTAAATTTGTAATAATTTTCTTTTTTATTACATAAACATCTTTTTGTGTTTTTAATAATTGATTACAAGTAAATATTTTTATTAAATAGTTAATAAATAATAATGTTCACCTCTTCACCTTTAATTTAATTAAAATAATTTTAATATTTTCATAAAAATTTAACAATGATGGTTGGATTATTACAATTTACATCCCTAATAATTTAATAAAGTATAACCTATGTCATAAATCACATAAATAAAGTAATTAATCATGATGCAATGACAATTTGATATTAATTAGAGAATGTTCATACAATAGAGTTGCTTACATTTACATGATTTATTGCAATTGTCAAATCGAGATAGAGAATAGAAAAATTAAGTCACCATTAATGTATTGAAATTTCACTAATAGAGTAATAGTCATTGTACAATTACTATTGTATATTAACTTTGATTTATCATTTATGCAATTAAGCAATCATATTTAATGTAAAAGTTTTGAGAAAAGTTCAATTAAACAGTATGTCACAGACTCGTGAAATTAAAATGAGTTATTAATTTGAATTAGAATAAGCAAACAAAAAATTAAAAAATGAAACAAAGTCTTTAAATAGTTTTGAGCCTTTTTATCTTAGAATTGTAGTTAATGTATATAATTTTAAACAATATAATTATGAAAATTATAAACTTTTAGTTATTTATAAAGTAATTCTCAAGATTTATTGTATTCAAAAGTTAATTATCACATCCTTTTTGAATTAAAAATATATCCTATCGACTTTGAAAATTCATACTAGATCAGTTGATCTTATTACTTATATTTCACAACGGATGAAATAGATAATTGGTACTAACACATTTCAAGGTTAACATTTAACAATATTAGTCTATAAGTCTATTAGATATTAAATTAATCTAAATCAATTAAATTCACATTATTTTAATTCTTATAATTTTATTATAAAAAATCTTAAATAAGTATTTTTTATGAAATAGATAAAATATTATTCATTTATTCTAGATTAGTTATGCAATAAATAATAATATTTGTTCGATCATGCTCGCGAGCAACTCGATCATTCTCGCAAACTCGAACATGTTCGAGTTCGACTAAAAATGCTCGAGTTCGGTTCGAGTTCGTCAAAGATCGGATCAGATCGGATCGTTTGCAGCTGTAGAATTAAATGTCTTGTTCTTGAATGAGACTTTTATTTGCTTCCCTAGCTGACAGGCTTTGCAAGGTTTTTCCTTGACAAAGTTTAGCTTGGTTAACACTACAAGAAATTATGGATGTAGCGAAGGAAATTTTGTGAAGGAATTCATTCCTTCACTTGAGGAGCTTTCTAGCGAAGGAACAGTGAAAAAAAAAATATAGTGACAATATAGTTATTAGCGAAAAAAATATTCTTCACAATTTATATTTTTTTCTTTTGCAAAATTGAGGTGGTAGAAGGATATTTGACGTCAATTTATGATGAAAATTTGCGAGGAAAAAAATTATTAATGAAGGAAGTATTACTCAGTATATGTTATTGTTCAGAGGTTTTTTGCGAGAGATAAAATTGATCACTATTTTTTTCTAAATAAATTTTTTAGAGTTAATTGTGGTGAATATAAATTGTAATATAAATACATTTAATTTTTTATAATAACAAATTTATTTTTAATAATATTTTTTAAGTAACTTATAATATCGACTATTTTTTTAATCAAAGGAAATAAATCTATAATAATTTAAACTTTAAAATTTCATACTTTGTTCATAAAAAAAAGAAAAAAAAGAGATAAGGCTGGAATAGACCACAAATGCTAAACACATGCATTCGCGTCCCTCCCAAGCTCTCTCACTCTTATTTCACCAGTCGTAGAGAAAAACAAAGGAAAAAATGGCCTGCTTGGCTGTTCTTTCCCCTCACTAGATCGGTCGCGGTACCCCTAGATCGGCAGCATCTCAAGGTCGGTTGTACCCCCTTTCCCCTCACTCAAATCAGCCCTCTCACACCTCTTCCCCCTCTCTCTTAACTCCCTCTAACACTAGCAGTAATGGCGGCATAGTGGTGGCACCGTGGCGGCATAGTGGTGGCAACCTGCTCTCTCCTTCTCCTTCTCCTTCTCCTTTAACTTCTCCATTATTGTCCAATTGAAGGTTTTAATTTCCTCCCTTGTTAATTTCCCGTAAAACTTAGGTTTTAATTTTTTTTTCTTCTAATTTTTGTTATTTAGAGTCAATTTCTGTTGCAGTTGGAATGATTGTATTGTTAATTTGTTAATTAGTTCAATCATTACATATATAATTTCAAAATGTTGTGGAGATCTGTGCTACTTCTGTGATTTTTGGGATACATTTTCTCTACTTTTGTGAGAAACCTGCACAGGTAGTCTAGTTAGCTCAATTTTCTGTGGGCTAAACCAATATATATCTTTGTAGAGAGCTGTGTGCAACTGTATCATGTATGAATTTGGCTCAACTCCTTAAATGGGTTTGGGACTTTTTATTGAAAACTTCCCTTTACACTAAGTATTTCAATTGTTCATGTGTTAAAGTTGAACTTTCTTGTAACCTCTTGGTCTTCCCTGAGTCATTCATTACAAAATGCTTTTAGTAAACATTGTGCTAGCTGGCCACCAAAAACCTACCACAACATTTTCCTAATAGATATCAGATCATTTGTAGTTTCGTTTTGATTTATATACTCTAGATGAAAATTTATTTTTAGTTATCATGTGTTGCCTAATTAAGACAATGGCAATGACTGGAGAAGTTGACACACTGTGTAGGCATCTCCCTTTTTATTAGCATACATTTTAAAAGTAAAAGTACAAATTACTAAAAGAAACAGAAAAAAAAGGGATGAAATTTCAAAACATAGTTTAGGTCTCAATTTTCCTATCTAAATTGTTCCTACCCAATATCGATCTTAAATTCAAAACCAAGGTGTTCCAATCCACATACATGGACCAAGATTGCCCAACAAACAAATTCATGTTGTTTTCTAATTAAAGTTATTTTTCCCTCAGCTTTTGTTTTTATAAAAGTGATTCTAAGATGACGACATTTTTTTAAGGTTACTTTTTTCGTATAAATGCTAATCAGGTTAGATCAGTTCAATGACATTACATGAATGAAGTTCTTTTTGTCATGTGAGTTCTTTCAGATGTACTTATTAATTCTCTTGTGGCCATATGCTTCTATTAGCATATGAATGTCTAATTCATTATATATACATCTGCTGCTTTTATGATCTGATCTTTCCATTTTCCATTGGTTATATTATAGTCAAGCAATTGTAGTTTACTAACAATGCCAATTATAAAAATGAGTAATCTAAATTTGATTTTGCTCAGCATTTTCATTAGCATATACAATCAATGGATTCTTGAAATCTTACTATGATTAACGGACATTATTTTTTAGGCTCTCCTTATCAGGTTTTAGTTCAATCTAGCTTCAATTGAGTTGTATTTTTTGCTTTTATGTTTCTTGTTTGTTACTTATTATGAACAAGCTAAAAAGAGGGAGAAAATTGTGGGTTCTTATGTTCTTGATTTCAAGCGAAATGTGAAATTAAAGTTGTCTTTGTGATGTAATTGTGTTATGTTCATTTGGGTCTTCTTGCTTCTTTTGTTCATTTGTGTGGCAAGAACTGAAATATTCAAGATTCAGAGTTTTGATGTCAATTTTGCCATTATGCATATTCTCATAAATGGAAAATCCATTTTTTTGGCAATTTATTAATACCTATTATGTAGTTGTTCACACATAAATATGTCTTTTCTGTAACGATTGTTACCCGAGTTAAATTTTGTAATATAGTTATAAATATTTATTGAATAAATATTTTAATGAGTACTATTAATTTTAGAATAATTTATTTGGTGTTTATGTGTTGAGCAAATATATGTATGCATTAAATGTTTATTTAATTCTTTAATAAACCTAGTTTAAAATCCCATTTAGAATGTTAAAAAAATTGGTTTAATGGTTAATAAATGGGTTATGAATTTTTAGTTTTTGGGAACAAATGTGAGCTACGAAAATACAAGGAAATGCAACTGGGTGTTTATTTTTTTTATTCATTAAAACCATGCATGGCATTTGATTAACCAATTAGAGAAGAGAGAGAATGGAACTTGCAGGGAGTAAAATTGCTCTTGCAATTGTTAACCAATTAGAATTTAGCTTGTGATATTTGGACCAATAAGGAAGGATAGAGGAAGAGACTTTTAGGCAAATTCCATGAGTAACCAAAAGTTGAGCTCAGGCAACCAAACGTCTTCCTCTCCCAAACGTCTCTGACTTTTCATCTCCCCAATAATGATCGGATAAACCCAATTGTAATATCATTTACCCCATTCTTTATCTGAACATTCCATGTTGTTAAGAGTTTAAACACTAACAGTAGAGAGAGAGAGAGAGAGAGAGAGAAAGCTACCGGAGAAACCATTAGGAGGAGAACAGAAGGAATTCATTTGTGTTTTGAAGAAGAAGAAGAAGAAGAAGAGCTATCTAGCAAATATAAACCATAATTCATCCTCCATTTCATCCTTAACCTCCATTAATCTCCAAAACTTCCATTAAAGCTTAAGCTTTCTAGAGAGAGAGTGAAATGGGTCTTCGAAGAACTTAATGCAAACTGTCCAAAAGATCAAGGAGAAGCAAAGAGGAGTTTAAGCAAGCATTTTATACTCTCTAGCTAAGCAAAAGAGGAGCCAAGAGGTAATGAATTAACTCTAAATCTTTAAACCTTCATTTCTTAGATTTTCATGGTTAGTTATTATTTTGGTTGCATGAGTTGTTAAATAGTTCTTATAAGTTGTTTCAAGTGTTAAAGAAACTGATAGCAATATTCAAGTGGAACCAAAAGCAAATAAATTTGATCATATGCGTAAAGGAGAAAGAAATGGGCCTATGGACTGATTTTTGATATTTTGGACTGTTTAGAGGTTATTATGGTTGTTATTTTACGTTTAAAGATTTAGTTTAAAGGTTATATGTTATACTTCTCTGAGATATGAAGACAACCCAGTTGGAATGAACTGAAACGAGCTTAAAACGAATTAGTTATGATTTTTTTAGCGAGATGGGATAAAGCTAAAATGTAGAAATAGACAGATTCTGACATACTTCTTGTATGAATTTTCTGGTCTCGTGTGTTCAGAATTTGAAAGTGGTGTAAAAATGAAAGTGGTAGCCCCTAAAGTTAGCTTCACGTGGGCGCAAGAATCGCTCAAAAAGCTTTTGAAACGAATTAGTTATGACTGTTTTAGCGAGCGAGGGTAAAGCTGGCCAGGTTTTTGTAGCAATCTGATGTTGCTTGAGAAAAATGAAAATCTGTTTTTAGTAAAGAATGTGCTGGAACCAGGGCCCAGCTAGTGTTAAAGCAGACTATGTAAGCTTTAATTTGACGTAAGAATGAACGAAAACGAATGAGTAACGAAGGAAATATGATAAAAACAAGAACAATGTTTTGTTAAAAAAAACTGCGAAAATGAGTTTTATAACTTAGATTGAAATGAATTTTGAGCAATGATATATTTTGAAGTAAAATATCATAAGGGAAAGATAAACGGGTTGTGTCATTTCCGAACGCCGCAAGGCCAAGAGACATTTTTGAAGATTGGTCACGTTATTATAAAACGCGAACAACATGAAATATGACTTATAATAGAAGTTGTAAACTTTTATATGAAGTCTATATGTGACTAATTGGTATGTTATTATTAATAATATTATGTAGGATATTTGAAGAACATATATCATAACTTTGTAGCGAACGCGCAAGGCAAGTTCCCTAACTTTTGTTTATACTTTAATATTAAGCAAAGTTTCCTAAACCGTACAATTCTTTCATATTTGTGTGAGTTTCCTATGGACATACAAGCTTTCTAATTCTTTTCTGAAAGCATTACTTTGATGAATAATACTCGTTCAAATATAAGTTATTGAATCATGGCATATTTATTGCAATTATTCGAGATGATGTTATTATTAAATCTTTGATTGTTTATCAAACTCATTTGATTCGGCTAGTACATATTCGATGAACGTTCAAAAAAATTAGAATCGATGAACGTTCAAAAAAATTAGAATCCTTTCTCATGTTATTCCAAACCGAATTGTCTTTGGTGCGGATTCTTATGATAAAGCTGAGATGAGCAACCCTATATAAAGGATAGATGTTATCAGAAACTATAATTCCAAACTACGCAATAGCGATAATATGTTTGTGCACAATACATAGTACAAAATGCTGATCACCTGGAGTACAAGATGGATAGTCCACAACCATTAGACTGATAAAGGTTACAATATATATGCTTGTAAACTTAGGACATAGTTCGTGGTCTTGAGACCCTCAGTATATATATAACAGATCCCAATATCGATGATTTGATTTGATAGATGGTTATTCCATTGAATTCACAAGCTTTTGATTATCAGTTGATTGATTCCAATGAATAAGCATTTGCTCAATCATATATTGTTTATTGTATATTTTTCTACTTGTAGGCAATTTATTTGCTCACCCTTGCACAAAACATTTCAGCTAAGAATGAGAAGCTTGAGGAACCATCTTCAAGTAAGGGCAAAGACAAGATGCATGAATAGATGACTCGTAATCTATCTTCTATTTGTGATGAATTATGTAATGAATTTATTTATATTATTTCGCTGTTATTATGTTATTAAAGGTTAGTTAACCTGGGATATGTTTATGTATGTAACCTTTTATTAAGGATTATCTTGTATGATGTTTATTTAATGGGTAGTTTATATGATGTATGTGTTCGATCGTGAGCACCGAATCCGAGGGTTAAGGTACCCGGATTTGGGAGCGTCACAGGTTGGTATCAAAGTTGTAGGTTATAAAGCTTAGGTGGGAAAAACCTTAGGATATAGCCTTTTAGGAAAACGAAAATATAGCAGATGATGAAAATGTTTAATAAAATGACTTTTGTGTTTACTTGTTGTTAATAGACTTATGTTTTAGTGGGTAGTAATTAAAACTTAAAATTTTGGTGACAGGATGGCCGAGATAGGAGAGCCCAGTCAGACTAGAGAGGAGGAGCCCCGAGACATTTACACAGTTTGAGAGCAGTTAGCACCGAGGGAGTCATCTCCATTAATTACTGTAGTAGGCTCAGAATATGAGCCTGAATCAGATCCTGAAGAGGAAACTGGGGAAATTGAGGTAGAAGATGAAGTCGAGGGAGATTCAGATGAGATACCACCTACCTCATTCGGAGCTGAAATGTTTGATATAGTATATAACTGAAACATTGAGTTGCAAGATAGAGTCGAAGAGTTAGAAGAACAAGGCGTATAGCGTCAAACTGCCATAGAGCAAAAAGAAACACTGATTCAGGATCTCACTGCACGAATTCCAGAGCTCAAATAGAAACTAGCACAGTCTGAATATCATAGAGGATAGTTAGTGGCTGAGAATGAGAACATGCAAGATGACTTGAGTGAGGAGTCAGCAAAACGAGCGAGAGCAGAAGATGCATGGATGAAGGCTAATCGACGCGTGGATCGTATCGAAAGAGAAGTTCGGTCCAAGAAAGCAAGGATGGATGAGATGGATTACGCGTTTCGCACTGCAATTGGAAGACCTCAGGATCGAGTTTACCATTATCTTATACAGTTTGAGGAGTACCCCTGGTACGTCATGGATCGCAGAACGATGATTCATATTATGGACCAAGAATGCGATGAGGCGGTGAGGCGTGGAATGCTTTTGTAGGTCATGAGAAGAGGAATGTTATGATATATATATATATATATATATATATATATGTGTGTGTGTGTGTGTGTGTGTGTGTGTGTGTGTGTGTGTTTGTGAGCTTATTAATGAGATGTAAATCCCAACTTTTGATATAAGTAAGGGGTTATGATGATGATGTAATTCTGTAATATTATTATGGTTATATGTTGCTTGTGCTATGTACTGAGCGTGACGTATGAATATATATCAATGTTTATTAAATATGTCACATGTTATTTACAAGTTCTTAGATAACTCTTAAATGTGTTCAGTAATGGATAATGAGCTAATAATATAAATCTTAACAGTAAGATGCCGCCTAAAAGAAGACAACAACCTCCACCAACCCCTGAGGGATCTACGAATAGTATGGGGAATCGGACGTGAACCCGATGTAACAGTTCATGAATCTGCTAATGGGTGCACTTATGAATCAAACTCCTACCCATGCCACGACATTTAAAGACTTTAAAGCTATAGGACCTCCAGAGTTTCGAGGGACTACCAATCCGGTTGAAGCCCAAACATGGGTTATGGAAATAGAGAAGGTATTTGAGGTTGCTAAGGTCGCGGAGGATCAAAAGACTGCTTTCGCTACCTTTATGTTAAAAGCAGAAGCGAGCTACTGGTGGCAAGCTAATAAATGTAGAGGTGGTCAAGGAGTTATTCCATGGGAAAGGTTTAAAGAAATGTTCTTCGAAATGTACTTTCCGCCTAGCACGCAGAATCAAATGGAAGTTTAGTTTTTGGAACTCAAACAGGGAACAATGACAATATCTGAGTATGCTGCAAGATTTAATGAGTTGGTGAGATTCGCCCCGTATCAAGTTAACACTGACGAGAGAAAAGCGAGAAGGTTCGAACAGGGACTCAAGCCTTGGCTTTACAGTCGAGTTTCAATTTTTCAATCGAACTCATTCGTGACAGTGCTGGAGAAAGCAATTATCGTAGAAGGTGAAAGTGATGCACTGAGTAAGTATAATCAGGAGCAGAAGAAGAAGAAAGGTGAAGGAGAGCATAAGGCAGGAAGTAGTAGTGGTGGTAATGCACAGAAGAGGAAATGGAATGATAGTACAAATGCTGGGAATCAACTAGGGAATCCGAAGAAGAAAGTGCAGGCGTGTAGCAGCTATGGAAAGAATCACGTGGGAGTTTACCTGAGAGGAAAGAGGGCATGTTACAATTTTGGCTTAGAAGGTCATATTGCAACAAATTGCCCCAGTCCGAAGAAAGGTGCATGCTTCACATGTGGATCAAAGGAACACTTTGCTCGAGATTGTACAAAGAAAGCGACAGGAGGAGCCAGAAACAGAGGAGGCAACAACAGTGGCAAGTTGACCATCACAGGACCAGCACCGCCAACCCGACCAACCGCTCGAACATTTAATATGACAGTGCAAGATGCTGTGCAGTCAAAGGATATGGTGTCAGGTATCATTACGATCAATGATATAAATGCTTACGTATTATTTGATTCGGGTGCTACTTGTTCATTTATATCCCATGAATTTGCAAAAAAAATTAGAATTACTTCCACAAGAGTTAGGTTACCCTCTGAACATAGAAATTACGAATAGGGAAGTGATTCCTGTTAAGTTTGTACACAAAAATTATCGTGTAGATATTAAGAGTCATGTGATATCGGTAGATTTGATTCCAATTTGACTTGGGGAATTTGATGTGATCTTAGAAATGGATTGGTTATTTAACCATGGAGCAATAATTGATTGTCAGAAAAAGTGTGTGAACCTTATGACTCCGAAGAAGTCAAAGGTAGTATTTTATAACAACAAGTTACCTAGACAAGCGAGTTGTCTGACGATGATGCAGGGTAAGAAGTTGTTGAGGCAAGGTTGTGCAGGATATTTAGCTTACATAGTCGATACTGGGAAGGTAGGTGTAAAACTGGAGGAGATACCGGTTGTTAGAGACTTTGCAGATGTGTTTTCAGACGATTTGCCAGGACTTCCGCCAGATTGAGAAATTGAATTTCTGATCGATTTAGCACCAGAGACTGTCCCTATATCGAAGCCCCATACTGTATGGCTCCAGTAGAGATGAAAGAGTTAATGGTCCAATTGCAAGAATTGTTGGATAAGAGGTATATCCGATCCAGCGTGTCACCGTGGAGAGTGCCAGTGTTATTTGTCAAGACGAAAGATGGATCGATGCGACTTTGCATTGATTATAGAGAGTTGAATAAGGTCGCTATTAAGAATAAGTATCTGTTGCCAAGAATTGATGATTTGTTCTATCAGTTGAAAGGAGCTAAGTATTTCTCAAAAATAGATTTGAGGAGTGGATATCATCAATTGAAGGTGAGGAAGGAAGATATACCGAAGACGGCATTTAGAACTCGATATGGTCATTACGAGTTTCTAGTAATGTCATTTAGTTTAACTAATACGCCTGCAGCATTTATGGACTTAATGAATAGGGTGTTTAAGCCATTTCTGGACAAGTTTGTGGTGGTATTCATCGATGACATATTGGTATATTCTAAAACCCAAGAAGAGCATGTAGAACACTTGAGGGTGACGTTGGAGGCATTAAGAAGAGAGAAGTTGTATGCGAAGTTTTCAAAATGCGAATTTTGGTTGGAACGTGTACAATTTCTTGGACATGTGATTGACAAGGATGGAATTTTGGTAGATCCATCAAAGATAGAAGCCGTGATAAATTGGGAACAACCAAAGACGTCGTTGACTAATCTAACAAGAAAAATGGTGAAATTCGTATGGACAGAGAAGTGGGAAGAGAGTTTACAAGAATTGAAGAAGAGGTTAAGTATGGCACCTGTGTTGTCTTTACCAGATGATACAGGAAATTTTGTGGTGTATAGCGATGCATCGCACAAGGGACTAGGATGCGTGCTTATGCAAAATGGCAAAGTCATTGCGTATGCATCGCGACAGTTGAAAGATTACGAAAAAGGATATCCGACCCATGATTTGGAGTTGGCAGCAGTAGTTTTTGCTTTGAAGATTTAGAGACATTACCTATATGGGGAGAAATGTGAGATATACACAGATCATAAAAGTCTGAAGTATATTTTCACACAAAAATAATTAAATATGCGTCAAAGGCGATGGTTGGAATTAATCAAATATTATGATTGCGAAATTCTATACCATCCGGGAGTGGCGAATGTGGTGGTCGATGCCTTAAGTAAGAAGGGTCGTGAAAAGTTGTCAATATTAATGGCTCAGGAAAAGCTAATATCACAGATGACAAGATTGGAGTTAGAGGTGAAGCATCTGAAAGAGTCGGAGGAAAAGCTTTCTCAAATGGAAACTCGTCCAACCCTACTAGACAGGGTAAAGGAAGCACAATTCCAAAATGAAGAGTGTGAATAGATAAGGAAAAGAGTTTCCGAAGGGGAAGATGTCAAATTTAAACTCGATACCGAAGGGTTATTGAGATTTGAAGGAAAAATTTGGGTACCGCCAATACCGGACGTAAAAGAGGAAATTTTGCATGAAGCTCATAATTCGAGATATTCGATTCACCCTGGGAGCACAAAATGTATCAAGATCTTCGACAATATTTTTGGTGGCCAAATATGAAGAGGGAAGTTGCTGAGTGTGTTGCAAAGTGTTTAACATGTCAGAAAGTCAAAGCAGAGCATCAGAGGCCAAGTGGTTTACTGTAACCATTGGAGATACCAGAATGAAGTGGGAGCATATTACGATGGATTTTGTGGTAGGTCTTCCAATTACTCAGAAGGGTTATGACGCGATTTGGGTTATTGTGGATCGACTAACGAAATCAGCACATTTCTTGCCGATCAAGATTAGATTTAAATTAGATCAATTGGCAAAATTGTATGTTAAAGAAATTATTTCAAGACACGGTGTTCCGGCGTCAATTGTGTCAGACCGAGATCCACGTTTTACGTCGAATTTCTGGAAGAGTTTGCAAGAATACTTGGGAACACAGTTGAGAATGTGCACGACGTACCATCCTCAAACCGATGGCCAGAGTGAAAGGACAATACAGACATTGGAAGATATGTTGAGGGCATGTGTCATGGATTTTAAAGGAAATTGGGACGACCACCTACCTTTAGTTGAGTTTGCTTATAATAATAGTTACCATGCAAGTATTGGCATGCCGCCTTACGAAGCGTTGTACGAAAGGAAGTGCAGGACTCCACTATGCTGGGATGAAGTTGGTGAACGCCAATTGTTAGGACCTGAACTGGTACAACAAACTGCAGAGATCGTCAGAGTAATAAGAGCCAGATTGTTAGCTGCTCAAGACAGACGAAAGAAGTATGTCGATCACCACCGACAGAAGCGAGATTTTGACGTAGGTAACTACGTATTCTTAAAAGTATCTCCTTGGAAGGAGAAAATAAGATTTGGCAAAAAGAGAAAATTGAGTCTGAGGTTCGTTGGACCTTTTAAAGTTCTTAGAAGGGTAGGCGAAATGGCTTATGAGGTAGCGTTACCTCCTGAGTTGGAATACATCTATAATGTGTTTCATGTTTCGGTACTACGATCGTACAAACCCGATTACAAACATGTCATACAATATGAACCTTTACAAGTTGAGAAGGATATATCTTATGAAGAAATTCCTGTTCAAATAGTTGATAAGAAAGAGCAAGTTCTCAAGAATAAAGTAATACCTTCTGTTAAGGTAATATGGAGAAACAACATTGCTGAAAAAGCTACGTGGGAACTCGAAGATAAGATGATGCAGAATTACCCTGAGTTATTTGTTTAATTCATGTATTGTGATTCTGAGGACAGAATCCTTGTAATGAAGGTAGAATGTAACAGATGTGTTAATTGTATCGTGATTCTGGGGACAGAATCCTTATACGGAGGGAAGAATGTAACGATTGTTACCCAAGTTAAATTTTGTAATATAATTATAAATATTTATTGAATAAATATTTTAATGAGTACTATTAATTTTAGAATAATTTATTTGGGGTTTATGTGTTGACCAAATATATGTAGGAATTAAATGTTCATTTAATTCTTTAATAAACCTAGTTTAAAATCCCATTTAGAATGTTAAAAAAATTGGTTTAATGGTTAATAAATGGGTTATGAATTTTTAGTATTTGGGAACAAATGTGAGCTACGGAAATACAAGGAAATACAATTGGGTGTTTATTTTTTTTATTCATTAAAACCATGCATGACATTTAATTAACCAATTAGAGAAAAGAGAGAATGAAACTTGCAGGGAGTAAAATTGCTCATGCAATTGTTAACCAATTAGAATTTAGCTTGTGATATTTGGACCAATAAGGAAGGAGAGAGGAAGAGACTTTGTAACAACCCGAATTTTTGAAGAAGAATAATTTTAATAAGAATTTAATAAATAAAATTCTTATTATGAGACATAGCAAGTTGAATGTAGAATATATATGTGTGTGTTATATATTTATGTGATTTATGTAGTGAATTTAATATGTATATATAGGTATGAAATATATATACATAGATTCAGAACAAATGAGTTGATAGTTAATTAATGTAACGATCGCGAATTGTGAGCACCCATATAATTTGGGTTTATTAAGATTATGGAATGTATTAAATTTTTATTCTAATGTTAAGTGTTTAAAGGTTATATTATAACTTAGATTATGTTAATACACAGATTTTATGTGTCATAAGTTTCGCATAAGCGAATAAATTGATTTCACGTAATATTGTCAAATCACTATTCACGTGACACTATTCATGCCAAGATATTTTTTACGTCTTTTTTGATTTTGATAAATTCTGTTAAAGCGTGTACGCGAAAAAATAAATTTTCCAAGTGTTGAAATTTTTATTTGAGCTCGATGGTGAAGTAATTAGTACCCCAAATGTTTAATATGGGTGGCCCGAATAAATGAACTAGCCTCATATTTATTATTTTACCCAACTCAATACTTTATTGTATTACCAATTTTAATTATGAGTATAGTTATTTAGCAAATTTAGTGCATATGGAGGAATTATTCGGTATTTGTAAAGAGAGTAAACCAAATTGGGTGTATTAATATTTGTATGTTGCTTGGTGAGGGGATTAGTTGAGAAAGAAATCAATAATATTGGTTTTAAGAAGGTACTATTCGGAAGTGAGATGAGAGAGAGCAAATGGGTGGAGTATATTTTTATTTTATTTTAAAGGAATGCATTGTTTGGACAATGAAGGTGGATAAAGAACCACCAAACATTTTAAGCCAATCAGAGAAAGGAAGGGAGAGAATTCATGCGACAAGTTGTTATCTATTTACTAAACACTATACATTGAAAACTTCATGATACCGACATGCTCCTCAAAAACCAACCCAAGAAGCTTAGGTATAGCAACTCATTCTTCTCCAAAACATTGCATCCGATGCATCTCTTCTATTTTGAAGTTCAGTTCATTGCTAGCAAGTTGAGAGAAGAGAGAGTATAGAGAGAGAGAGTTGAGAAGTTGCAGAAGAAGAAGAAAGAGAGAAGAAGTAAGAGAGAGAAGAGAAGAAAGCTTAAGGAAATGAAGTATTCAAGAGAGAGGATGGAAGTGGCTGTACTGGGAAGGCAAGAGGAAGAAGAAGAAAAGCTATCAAACTTTAGCTAAGGCTTCATAGCCTTCAGGAACACGAATCCAAGAGGTAAAAACTCAACCCACAACTCTCTCTTCCATCATTCGAAGCTTTTCTTAGTTTTAAGCTTTTATATTGATGGGTTTGATTTTAATTCATGATTTCTGTTAATTGGTTGCTTGTAAATTGTTATGCACGTTCTTAAGACCTTAGATACCTTCCTAATAACATTAAAAATGGAACAAAACAAGCAAGAAATCTGAACCGTTGCATAAAGGAGGAAGAAAATGGACATTGACTGTTTTGGACGAATTTAGAGGACTGTAATGGCTAGTAATCTTGACTAATAATTTTGTTTGATGCTATGATGTTATACTTCCATGGGTTATGAGAATATTCCAGTTGGGATGGAGTAAAAAGGTGCTAAAACGAATCCGTAGTGAAAGATTTAGTAAGCCGCGTTTAGAAATTGAACATTGCGCGAACAGTGTCCGTTAAATAAATTCTGGTATTGTTATGTTGGATGAAAAATTCTAACTTTTTGAGTAGTTGTAATACACTGAGTTAGGAAGCCATGGGATTTAGAACGAACGCATTTCGACCTCGGATGAGGGAGTTGTGACGTTTGGGAGAAAAAGCGTTCAAACTGTCAAAACAAGAAAATCAGTTCAGGAAGGGAGATTCGGGGCACAGTTTTGGCTAGTTAGATTTGTTAAAAAATTGTGGGCTTTAGATATGTTATAGCGTATGTTACAAGCTTTCCATAGCCTCCAAAATGAACAATTTTGAGTTCGGACGACTGAGTTATGACATGCTAAATTAAGCGCGTCAAAACTAACCAATCTGGATAACCAGATTCGGACCAGCCCATTTTAAGAATTTTCTGGACTTGTGTGTTCAGAATTTGAAAATGGTTAAAGCATAAAAGTTATAGCCCCGGAAGTTAGCTTCGCGTGGGCGCAAGAATCGCTCAAAAAAGTTTAGAAACGAATTAGTTATGACTGTTTTAGCGAGAGAGGGTAATGCTAGCCAACTTTTTGTAGTCATCTGACCTTGGTTGTAAAAAGTGAAAATATGTTTTGTTATAAGAAGGGGCTGGAACCATGGCCTAGATGGTGTTAAAGTAGATTGTATAAGCTTTAATTTGACATCAGAATGAACAAAAACGAATGAGTAACGAAAAAGTTATGATTAAACGAATAATAGTGTTCGTTAACGATTAAAATAGTTCACACGAGTTTATAACTCTTTTTAAAACAAAAATTTGAGGATTGATATATTTGGTCATATGATGATTATAAGTTGGATGATGATGAGGGTCGTGTCGTCTTCGAACGCCGCGACGCCGAGAGAATGTTTTTGAGATTTGGCCGCATTATTAAATACGAGCTATATAGAATGAGAAATAGAGTAATGTAAACCAATATATATGTGAAGCCTTTATTGTGGCTAATTGATATTTTATTGTTAATAAATTGTGTAGGATATTTGAAGGACAAATTGTCGTAATTTAGCAAAGAGCACTTAAGACAAGTTCTTTCAGTAACTTGTTAATTTGATTAAATGTATTAAATATTCAGATATTTATGTGAATTGCTTGTGAGCATGATTATGTGTGCACGTTGTGCAATTATGTGAGTATATTGTTCTATGTGGAACTTGTATTATTGTGAATATACAATATGAGGTACATGATGTATGCCATGAGATGTATGGTGCATGTGTAGATACATTGCATGAGATATATAATGCATGAGAAAGATGCATAGTATGAGAATTATGAGACATGAAGAAGATAAATAGCATGAGAATTATGATGCATGAATGAAATATAAATTTATATGTTACGTGAAGTATGAAAGGTGATAACTGTTAGTTCTTGCTGAGTCGTCGTGCTCATACTTACAAAAATAAAACTTTTGCAGATTTTAGATGAGACAAATTATCTTGGTATTGTGATGCTAAGGACTAGAGACGTCTGGATACAGGAAGGTTGTTAAATATTTTTCTTTATTGAATTATTTAGTTGTGATGATGGTACACGATGTATGTGAATTAGACTATTCTATATTGAATTACAATTAAAAATTTTCAAATTTTGAATCAAGAAGTGACTATATAAGTTACCTTATACGGTAAAGTAGTACGATAACATTGTTGTATAAGGACATTATATAAGAAATGAACGATTATTGAATAACTCTGCGATTATTCAGGGAACGATTAAATTCAGAAGCTGAACTTTATGTTCATAGATGAAATTTTATAAGGATCATAGTATTAATTCAACCTTGATCATACGAGTAGGAGTTTAATGGTTACGGAACCGGGAATTGTGAAAAGTTTGTAATAATAAGTTTTAATACTTATATTGATGTAGACTACTTTATAGAGCATGATTAGAATGGTATTGTGATGAGATTTCAGAATATGAAAGACTTTTATAATAAGTTTTAATTTTTCCGCATTTTTATTTATTACATCATCTATTAATAATGTAAGCTTAGAGAGTGAATGTTTATTAACGACCGAAGTCGGGAGTTGAGGTTCCTCCGGTTTTCAGGTCGTTACAGACTTACAGGCATATTCCATGAGTAACCAAACGTCTTCCTCTCCCAAACGTCTCTGACTTTTCATCTCCCCAATAATGATCGGATAAACCCAGTTGTAACATCACTTACCCCATTCTTCATCTGATCATTCCATGTTGCTAAGAGTTTAAACACTAACAGTAGAGAAAGAGAGAGAAAGCTACCGAAGAAACCATTAGGAGGAGAACGGAAGGAATTCATTTGTGTTTTGAAGAAGAAGAAGAAGAGCTATCTAGCAAATATAAATCATAATTCATCCTCCATTTCATCTTTAACCTCCATTAATCTTCAAAACTTCTATTAAAGCTTAAGCTTTCTAGAGAGAGTGAAATGGGTCTTCGAAGAACTTAATGCAAACTGTCTAAAAGATTAAGGATAAGCAAAGAGGAGTTTAAGCAAGCATTTTACACTCTCTAGCTAAGCAAAAGAAGAGCCAGGAGGTAATGAATTAACTCTAAAGCTTTAAACCTTCATTTCTTAGATTTTCATGGTTAGTTGTTATTTTGGTTGCATGAGTTATTAAAGAGTTCTTAAAAGTTGTTTCAAGTGTTAAACAAACTGATAGCAACATACAAGTGGAACCAAAAGCAAACAAATTCGATCATATGCGTAAAGGAGAAAGAAATGGACCTATGGACTGATTTTGGACTGTTTAGAGGTTATTATGGTTATTATTTTACGTTTAAAGATTTAGTTTGAAGGTTATATATTATACTTCTCTGAGATATGAGGATAACCCAGTTGGAATGAACTGAAACGAGCTTAAAACGAATTAGTTATGATTTTTTTAGCGAGATGGGATAAAGCTAAAACGTAGAAATGGACAGATTCTGACATGCTTCTTGTACGAATTTTCTGTTCCCGTGTATTCAGAATTTAAAAGTGGTGTAAAAATGAAAGTTGTAGCCCTGGAAGTTAGCTTCGCGTGGGCGCAAGAATCGCTCAAAAAGCTTTTGAAACGAATTAGTTATGACTGTTTTAGCGAACGAGGGTAAAGCTGGCCAGGTTTTTGTAGCAATCTGATGTTGCTTGAGAAAAATGAAAATCTGTTTTTATTAAAGAATGGGCTGGAACCAGGGCCTACCTAGTGTTAAAGTAGACAATGTAAGCTTTAATTTGACGTAAGAATGAACGAAAACGAATGAGTAACGAAGGAAATATGATAAAACAAGGACAATGTTTTGTTAAAAAAAACTGCGAAAATGAGTTTTATAACTTGGATTGAAATGAATTTTGAGCAATGATATATTTTGAAGTAAAATATCATCAAGGAGAGATAAACAGGTCGTGTCATTTCCAAACGCCGCAAGGCCAAGAGACATTTTTGAAGATTGGTCGCGTCATTATAAAACGCGAACAACATGAAATGTGACTTATAATAGAAGTTGTAAACTTTTACGTGAAGTCTATATGTGACTAATTGGCATGTTATTATTAATAATATTGTGTAGGATATTTGAAGAACATATATCATAACTTTGGAGCGAACGCGCAAGGCAAGTTCCCTAACTTTTTCTTATACTTTAATATTAAGCAAAGTTTCCTAAACCGTACAATTCTTTCATATTTGTGCTAGTTTCCTATGGACATGCAAGCTTTCTAATTCTTTTCTAAAAGCATTACTTTGATGAATAATACTCGTTCAAATATAAGTTATTGAATCATGGCATATTTATTGCAATTATTCGAGATGATGTTGTTATTAAATCTTTGATTATTTATCAAACTCATTTGATTCGGCTAGTACATAGTTGATGAACGTTTAAAAAAATTAGAATTCTTTCTCATGTTATTCCAAATCAAATTGTCTTTGGTGCGGATTCCTATGATAAAGCTGAGATGAACAACCCTATATAAAGGGCAGATGTTATCGGAAACTATAATTCAGAACTATGCAATAGCGATAATATGTTTGTGCACAATACATAATACAAAATGCTGACCACCTGGAGTGCAAGATGGATAGTCCACAACCATTAGGCTGATAAAGATTACAGTATATATGCTTGAAAACCTAGGACATAGTTCGTGGTCTTGAGACCCTCAGTATATATATAGCAGATCCCAATATCGATGATTTGATTTGATAGATGATTATTCCATTGAATTCATAAGCTTTTGATTATCAGTTGATTGATTCCAATGAATAAGCATTTGCTCAATCATATATTTTTTATTGTATATTTTTCTACTTGTGGGCAATTTGCTTGCTCACCCTTGCATAAAACATTTCAGCTAAGAATGAGAAGCCTGAGGAACCATCTTCAAGTAAGGGCAAATGCAAGATGCATGAATAGACGACTCATAATCTATCTTCTATTTGTAATGAATTATGTAATGAATTTATTTATATTATTCCGTTGTTATTATGTTATTAAAGGTTAGTTGACCTGGGATACATTTATGTATGTAACCTTTTATTAAGGATTATCTTATACGATGTTTATTTAATGGGTAGTTTATATGATGTATGTGTTGGATCGTGAGCACCGAATCCGAGGGTTAAGGTACCCGGATTTGGGGTGTCATATTTTCTCTGTGATTAGGCATGAAGTTGAGCTGATAGAACATATTTTTATTTGGATTTTGATTACATTCGTTATATATGCTGGGTATAAGCATGATTGATTGCATACATATTATATTGTATGATATTCTCCGTTTTGTTAATTGTAAAATATAAATGCTCTTTTTTGGTAAATTGTCTGTTTGGGAATTGAGAGATCATAGAAAGAATGGTATAGATTGGGGCTGAAGTTATATGGAATTGAAGAAAAGTTCATTATTTAAGAGTTAAAAGTACATGGCAAGAGTTGAAGAAGAGTTAGGTTATTGCTTCGTTACAGAGTTATTAGACTCCTCATAGGGTAAATCCATAAGCTCATATTTATGACTAGGACTTTAATTTGCATATTCATTTGTGACGACTGCAATCTGTGTTTATAGTCTCATGGGAAGTAGTCGTCATCGATCTGCCAGTGATAACAGTTCTTTTGAAAGTTTTGATTTTGATCACACAGCTGTTGAGGAATACACAACTAAGAGGCTTGCCTCAGCACATCATGAATGTCCATCTAGAATTTCACAACATCAACGACCTGGTTCGAAAAGTGAGAAGCCGATTGACATGTTTCGAAGAGTAGGTGGAAATGATAATGTGCTGATTGTGGGGCCCCTGAACCTGATTGGGCATCCTCAAATATTGGAGTTCTTGTATGTATTAAATGTTCTGGTGTTCACCGTAACCTTGAAGTACACATATCCAAGGTAAACTTTGTAATGGTCACTTGGCCTTTGTTTCTTTTTTGCAGTAGTGGGAACATCAATAATTTATTTAATATTGTTTATTGGGAGCAAAGAGATTTTTTGTTCATATCATGCTTAATACAAATGCTAAGTTAAACTTACTGAATTCGGTAGCAAACTAATTCAAGAACATGGTTAGTACCCAATTCATGTAGTTCTACAGCACAACTTTTGAATTAAAATTGTTTGATGCTAACATATTCACTTATCAAAACAAAAGAAGAAGGAAATAAGAAAAGATCCTATCATGTTTGATACAAGAAGTCTGTAGATGATGATGAAATATTAGAAAATGCATTGAAATGGTACTTAGACCACTCTGCTAACCTCTAATCAATTAATGTCATACCATGTAAGTTTGTGCACAGGGTGGACAAAATTATCGGATGTTACAGATATAGCTAGTCTAATATCATTATAGATTGTCTGGTACAATAGTAATCTCACTTGCTTCTGGGATTTCTTTAGTTTTTAACAGTGTGAAAGTCTGTTTTGATGTTGTGGTTTCACTATTTATGGTACACTTATTAATCCGATATTTCTGCATTGTATAATATTTAAGAAAAGTATAACTTCCTGATAAGTAACCTTATTAATGACCATTGGACTTTATTATTTTAATATATATCTCTCTCTCTCTCCCAACTTAAGTTTACAAGTTTTACCTCTTCTTATTTCTGATTGAAATTGAATTTTGAGGTTTCTCTTGCAGCATGAAGTTTATAGGCCCAACCTTAATTTCCTTGAAGAAAATGATGAAGCGGACCTAACATGACACACTTTATTCCTTCTAGTTCGTTGTTATGTTTTTAGTTTTCTTATGTCGGTTAATAATATTGTAGACACTATGGTCCTTGGGAGACCAAGATACAATAACAAATTTTGTAGCTATCGTGACTCGAGCATTATTTATTTATATGTGGAGTATTGGTTTTATTAGCTCTTTATGCATTAGTTTATCAATTAGTTTGAAACAAGTATGACAATATTTATATTTACTTGAAATATTAAATTTAAAATTTCTTATAGAAATTAATAATAATAATAATAATAAATATGAAATCGCTTATTTGAAAATCAATTATAATTTTCAATGAATTTTGATAATTTAGCAATTAATTTTTTATTTATAAATTTATAATTTGTGAAGGATTTTTCTCTCGCTAAATTGAAGAAAGATTCTCCATTTATAATTAGTGAAGAAAAATTTTCTCTCGTTAAATAAATTTATTCTTCACAATATATTATTTGTGAGAGAATAAAGTTATTCACTAATTTCAAATAGTCCTTCTTCAAATATTATTTGTGAAGAAAACCACCTTTTCACTATATAACAATATTCCATTACCAAATATAGTTTGTGAATAAAATATTATTCACAATATATCCTTCATAAAAAATATTTAGTTACTACTTAGCGAAGGATACCCAATTGCGACGAGGTCGTATGCTTGTAATCGTGTGAAAAAAATATTTCTTCGCAATAAATCTCTTGTGAGTGATATATTATGTCTTGTGAAGGATTTGTCCGTCACTAGAGGCCATTTTTGGTGTAATGTAACCTGAAACTAGATCTTTGGAGGCAACCTTTGACATATTCCTGAAGTTTAAATGAGACAGCCTTTTGTACTATAACCGGTTGACATCTTCTGAAGCTTTAGCAAAGAAGTAGGCAGTCTCTGTTAAACTCAGCTCAGCTAAATTCACCACATACACATTGCCTTCTCTAGTTTCAGTTAGCTTTAGAGAATTTGATTCAAAGTCTCTGACTTGACATTGGTTGTTGAGGAAGATTACTTAGTGCCCTTTGTCACATAATTGGTTGATGCTTAGGAGACTGTGCTTCAGGCCTTCAATAAATGTCACTTTGCTGAAAGAAACTGCACCATTTCCTATTAAGTCAAATCCTCTTGTCTTTTCAGAATTGTTGCCTCTACAGACACAACTGCAGGGCCATCTTTTTCTTTGAAGTTCGATAGGAGACCTTTGTTATCGGTCATATGCCTTGAGCATTCATTATCGAGATACCATGTTGAACTAGTGGAGCTTCTTTCCTGCAAGAAAAAATTAAGCTTTATTTTGGCACCCAAATTTGCTTAGGTCCTAATTTGTTAGTTCTCCTAGGGACCCAGACCTGCCTAATTCTAGGTCTTATATATACAGGATAATCATCAAAATAACACATAGTTGCAATATAACCATATTCATGACAATTATAGCATTTAATATGATGCATGCTTATGTGAGTATGGATTTCTTCTCTTCGAGGACACGTGTGGGCGATAGAAACCCATTGCCTTTCTTCTAGGTTCGAACTATCTCTACTTCCACACTGTTCTACAATTCTGAGAGTTCATAGGGTGAAAGTTAACTCTACGATTCTTGCCTGATTGGTTCGTAGAGTGAGTACGACCTAACTCTACGTCCCTTTAAGGCTTAAAAGTAGTGTTGGTTTTACCCTACAGTTTCTTGAATCCCAGACCAGTGTGTAATCTATTGTTCTCAAGAATCACAACTTGATTAACAAAGATCGTATAGCTTAGAATACTAGGCTCGGCAACCTTTGTGGATTTCACAAACATAATACTTCTATGTGGAGTAGAAGCACTGTTATTATTAGTCTCCAATAATATGTTCACACTACTATCGGAGGACGAATCCCTAAACCCTAATCCTGATCGATCTGAGACAGATCTCTAACTTGTGATTAGGGAGTCCATTGAAGAAGAAGACACTTTTCCATGTAAAGATAGTTTTCTCCAGCTCCTCAATCTTGGAAACTAAAGTTGATTCTCTCTATGCAGACTATTTAGTTATCTTTCTCAAATTTTCATTCTCAGCCTCAAGCTTAGAGGGAAAGCTAATAGTTCAAAGAGTTGTTTTCATCTTGACTTATACTTTCTCTTTCTCCTCTTGAAAAAGAGAATAATCCTTTGATAGAATCCTGAACCACTTCATATATTTATGCAGATCTGATATAATATCATGTAAAGCAATTTTAAGCTCATTGATATCTATATCGGGGGAATTGAAGTCAAATACCTCACTGATATCAATTTCTTGATGATCAGTGGTGTTGTCTACTTAAGCTTCTATGGCCATGAGACAAAGATTGACCATCTGAGGTCCTTAATCATCACTGGACTCTGATTTGAATCATTGTCAAAGTCGCTCCACGAGCCTTCTCCTACTAGACCTTTGTCTTTCTTCTAATGTTTTTTGTAGCCTCTGAAATCTTTCTTTGGAGCAGACTCTTTTTTCTTCTTATCTTTCTATAAATTTTCAATCAGAGGCTTGTTGCAGTCAGTAATATAGTGACCTGGCTTTTTACAATTGTAGCATAGGTCTTTTGAAGGATCTCGGTTGTTGTAGCCATTGCTGTTTTATCTTCTAGGATTGTGCGTCTGCCATTTCTCATGAACATTCTTAGCTTTCTGATAAGAAAGGCAATATCTTCATCATCATTAGATTTATCTTCTATGGGAGCTTTGGAAGATACCTCACCACCTTTGAGAGCTACTCATTTTTCTTTCTTTCTGGATTCTAAAGTAGTCTCTGCCTTTAATTTAGCTCTAATTCATAGGTAAGAAGATTATCGTAGAGCTTCTGCACAATCATCTCGTACAAATTTTTGGATTCTCTGATTGTAGGTGGTCTTTGCATCCCACTTGCTTGGCAATGCTCTAATAAAATGTTGAGCCCCTTGTTGGGATAGACTTTCTGTGACAACCGAAATTTTTTTGAGAATTATTAAAATAAGAATTTTGTAAATAAAATTCTTATTATGTGATATATATTGATACTGTGACAACCAAAATTTTTTCGAGAATTATTAAAATAAGTATTTTGTAAATAAAATTCTTATTATGTGATATTGATATATATATATATATATATATATATATATATATATTGATACTGTACTACATAAGTGAATATATGTTGTGCAATGCAATGATTTGCAAAGTGATTAATATATAATATTATTATATATTTATAACTTATCGGAAACAATTTATAGAAGGGAACAGGAAATAATCGAATGTATTAATTATTACATATTTGTCTTGGTTAAAGATAAATTATGGGATTTTGTGTGACGAAGAAAAGTAAGTTAATTGAATTTATATATTACATATAATGTAATATATTTATGTAATGACATAATATATTATGTCAAACGAATATAGATTAAATGTGAAATGAAGTAATTAGTTCACAATTAAAAATTTGTGAATTAAAATATTCATTTTGATTAATTAAATAAAGGAATATATTTTCTTTTAGTTGGTTAATAATGAGAATTATGTTACTTTAATTTAACATATAATGGTATAATATGTAATATTATACTAAATGAAAGTAAATTAAATAAGAGATGAGGGTCTAATATATATATATATATATATATATATATATATACACACACACACACATTGGTGTCAGATTAGTAAATTTTTATTAATATCTAATTTGAGATGAAATGCATATATATTAAATAAATTGTTTAGAAACAATTTATGGGAGAAGATAAGAAGATATGATTATAAAAGTTTAAATCAACTATTTAAAAAAATGACATTAATTAAATAGTTGGTTCGTTTTATTGCGAGTGTTTATCTTAATTATGAATCTAATTTTATAATTAGTTAAATAATTTTATTATACATTTTTTTTAAATATTTAATTGAGATGCATGTGATACATAATACATAGCTTAAGTTATATATATGTACGATGGATAAATAGTATATAGAATGTAATGTATGCAAAATAAGTATGCATTATGAAATATAATATACATATATGAATTAAGTATGTGCTGAGAATATATAAGCCAATCAAACTAAGTTGTTGAGAAAAAAAAAAGAAAAAAAAAGGGAAAGTGTTGTTGCTGAGTCATTAAGTGTAAGTAGGAGGTGTTAACTCTTTAGGTTATTCATGGTATACTAAGCAAATTGTCTGATAAAATGGAGAGAGAGAGGGAGCTAAGGAACTTAATCAGTATAATTCTATTTCTCCATTCTCCCCATCTTCGTCCGCTCCATATCTTTCATTAATCTCCCAAAGTCTTATACCTTCAAGCCATAAAATTTTCATGCTTCCAAGGTGTCAATGTAAAGAAATCATCTATTTCTCTGAAGATTGAAGCTGTTAATTGACATCAAGAAATAATTGGAACTAATTCTGTCCAAAAGAAGAATTAAAATCGAATTTGGTACAAGAATTGAAGGGATAGAGGCTAAAGTGTTTAAAACCAAGAATTTGCAAATGCTTGAAACTAAGTAGCATACGTATATATTATAAGATAACTCAAGTCATTTGAGTATATCAAAACAAGTTTGAAATGGATTTTTGAAAGTTTTAGCAAACTAGTTTGATATTGAAAACTATGATAAACACAGATATTTAAGCTCTTTGTTGTATATCACAATGATGTTTTTAGAGACCAAATTTTTAATGAAGATTGTACTTTGATGTATGGTCTAGATGCTTGAACAAATTTCAAGTCATTTGAAATTCAGATATGAAGGTTATGTTAATAGAAAAAAGCTTGGAAGAACAAAGTTGAAATCTGGGAGTCTGACTCTACCAGTGGGCGCGCCCGCACCACTTTGTGCCTTATATCTGGCACGGTAACGC
Organism: Aralia elata; assembly: GCA_034770075.1. Lineage (NCBI taxonomy): Eukaryota > Viridiplantae > Streptophyta > Magnoliopsida > Apiales > Araliaceae > Aralia > Aralia elata. The sequence goes on from CM068388.1 coordinate 88,010,786, forward strand.
TGCTTCTGAAGCTTAAAAAAAATAATTTTAATTAAGTAAGTCTTGATGTGTTATGAATACTTGCCATGAATTGATATAGTAAGTTTAATGAGGTTTAAACTAACTTAGTTAGGGAGTGATGAGATCAATCGAGAAATTTCATTGAAAGGTCATTCAAATGAAATATGGGATGATGTAACCTTTTTAGAGGTTTATTAAAGATTATTAAAATAATCCATAGATAATGTGATCTTAATAGATCAAAGTTATGAAAGTGTGAAGCCATATTCGAAATTTATGATTTCGAATTATAAACATGTTTACATGTCAAATGTATAAATTATATGTAAAGAGAAGTTAAGATCTTAATAAAAATTGTAACCATGCCATATATTGTGGTTATGTAATAACGCGACATAATTACATAGGTTATTTGATGAATGTTAAAGTACGGTGAATGATAACTATCGAATAACGGTTATACAAGGGACGTATGATAGGCGTATATATAGCGAGAATTGGTAAACGCAAATTCAGGCAAGTTTTTTAGTTCCTAAGTGTTATATGAACTTGATATAACATAATGTAACGTTCGTTACACAAAAAGTGTTAAAAGTAATTATGGATTTAATTTCATAATTAATGGGATGACTTTTATACATAATTATAAATGTATAATATCTATTTTTGGTTAATATTAGAATTTCATGTAATTAAAATACATACATTAATATGTGATGGAAATGTAATGTATGCAATATATGTAATATAAGCATTACGTAGTAAGAATGTGATGTAATATATATGTACGAAGCATGCTGAGAACAAGAAAATTAAGACATGAGTAATGGAAATATTACATGTATATATAATAATATAAGGTATATATATTGTATATGTGGCATGTGGTAATATAATAAGCATTAGTGCGGTATATGTATATAATATATGTATAAGATGGAAACCAAAGTCAAACTTATGTGATGTAAAGGAAGTTTAGTTGTAAACTTTAAAAGAGTTATTTAAATGATTATTGAAATAAAAATTTATTGTATAATTAATTCATTCCATTACAAGAGTTTGTTTTAAAATTATGAGTTTAACTTCATAATTAGTGAAATGTTATTTATCATGTAATTACTCATGATGGGAATTAATTAATGAGCTAAGCTTAAGTGGAACATGCTGGGAGCATGAAATGACTATAAAACAATGTATAATGGAAGTGTAGAGTAAAATATTAACCAAGCATGCTGAGACTTAAACCATAAAACCAAATAAGGATTAGCGCATACGATGAGTCATCAATTGAGAAGCATGAGCTGGGGGTTAAATAAGCTACTGTAGGGACACTAAGCAGACGTTAGCTAAATGAAAGGAAGGCTGGGAATCATAAGTTTATCAGTCCTCACTCCCCTCTTCTTTCCGTTCCATTTCTTTTTCTCTCCCAAATTACTAAGTCTTCATTCACCAATTCTTCTAATACACAAGCATACATCAAATTGGTACTAGAACTCCACTAAATTCTTTATGAAAGGGAAGTTGTTAACTGAATTAGAACAAGATTGAAGCAACATAATCGATTAAACCAAGCTTGGAGCGAGAGTTGGGATATAACATCAAAACTCTTCCATTTTCGGTAAAAGCTAGCTTCTGTAGCAAAGAATTAAAGTAAGGAACTGATTTGGGAGGAGATTTTGAGTAACGGCAGTAGGAAGAATTACAAGAGAACTGAGTTCTAAAGCAAAAACTTCACCAAATTCAATTGCTACAGGGTAAGTTTTATGTTTATAGTATTTTGTATTTTTTAAAAAAAACTTGATAACAAGTATTGTAAATAATAATTGTTGCTATGTTTGAACTGCTTTTGGGCTGTGATTGGTTAAGGGGGTTTATGCAGGTCTTAAGGAGTAATAAGGAAGGAAAATTTTGGCTTGGATCACGTGTAAACATGTATGAGTTCTGTCTTTAAAATTGATGCACATGGTGTGTTTGATTTATTGCCTCTTATACTGTGTTTGGTTCCCATTCCTTAGCATGTATGGAATGGAATGACTTAAGGAATGGAATGACATAAGGAATGGAATGGGAATGGGAATGGAATGGTCATTCTCATTTTTATGTTTGGTTTGTTCATTCATTCCATCAGGAATAGAATTACCATTCTACTTTAGGTGTTTGGTTTACATGAATTACATTATGAATGGAATGTGAAATGATTTTTTTTTCATTTTTTATATAGTACTAACTTATAAAAATGAATGAAAAAAATAAATTAAATAGAACTAAAAGAACATATTCACTAGAAAAATATTTTTTTTATATTTTTATGCATTTAAAATTCAAATAAACACTTTCATGCATGAATTTTTTTTAAAAAAAAAAAAGCCTTGATGAACAATAATAAGGACTAATAATAAACAATAAGTTGCTTACCAATAAGTTATTTCAATAAGCCGTTTACCAATAATAAACAATAAATTATTTACCAATAAACTGTTTAAATAAGCCGTTTACCAATAAGTTGTTCAAATAATAAGTTGTTTAAATAATAAGTTGTTTACCAATAATAAAGACTAATAAGCTATTTAAATTAAGTTATTTACTAATAAGTTGTTTACCAATAATAAGCTATTTACCAATAAGTTGTTTAAATAATAAGTTGTTTACTATTAATAAACTATTTATCAATAATAAGCTATTTAAATAATAAGTTGTTTACCAATAAGCTGTTTAAATAATAAGTTGTTTACCAATAAGTTGTTTAAATAATAAGTTGGTTACCAATAAGTTGTTTGCCAATAATAAGCTGTTTACCAATAATAACTTGTTTACTAATAAGCTGTTTAAATAATAAGTTGTTTACCAATAAGCTGTTTACCAATAATAAACTGTTTAAATATTAAGTAGTTTACTAATAAGCTGTTTAAATAATAAGTTATTTACCAATAAGCTATTTAAATAATAAGTTGTTTACCAATAAGCTGTTTAAATAATAAATTATTTACCAATAAGTTGTTTAAATAATAAATTGGTTACCAATAAGTTGGTTGCCAATAATAAGCTGTTTACCAATAATAACTTGTTTACTAATAAGCTGTTTAAATAATAAGTTGTTTACCAATAATAAGTTGTTTGCCAATAAGCTGTTTAAATAATCAGTTGTTAATTATTAATAAGTTATTTACCAATAATAAGTTGTTTAAATAATAAGTTATTTACCAATAAGCTGTTTACCAATAATAAGTTGTTTAAATAATAAGTTGTTTACCAATAAGCTGTTTAAATAAGTTATTTACCAATAATAAGTTGTTTACCAATAATAATCTGTTTGAATAATAAGTTGTTTACTAATAATAAACTGTTTGAATAATAAGTTGTTTATCAATAATAAACTGTTTGAATAATAAGTTGTTTATTAATAATAAGTTGTTTAAATAAGTTGTTTACCAATAATAAGCTGTTTGAATAATAAGTTGTTTACCAATAATAAGTTGTTTATCAAATATAAGTTGTTTATTAATAAGCTTATTATATTTCAGATAAGTTGTTTACCAATAATAAAATGAACGAAGCAGAAAAGAATGAAATAAACCCACCTATTTAGAAAGGAATGAAAAATAATATTTCAGATAAGAATGGAATAACTAAAGGAATGGAATGGTCATTCCAAGTGACTAACCAAACATGTTTTTAGTCATTCCAGAAGGAATGATCATTCCATTCCCAACTCATTCCATTCCATTCCCACCAACCAAACACAGCATTAGAGGCTATCAAGCATTAATAGAGGAATTTGGTTAAGTTTGAGATCAAGAGAGTCTTCATACATGTTATATGAAGTAATCTATGTAAGCCAAATGGGGTTTAAAGCCTGTTTTGCAACTAATGAACAAATCAAGCTCAGTCGTAAAACTGCTCCAACAAAGCTGTTTTGAGGCCTTGTAAAACCTACCTAAGATACTTGTTTTAGTTGGTTTAGATTTTTTAAAAATAGTATGATATACCTTCTATAGCATATCAAAAGTTGGTTTCAATCGGATGCATGGTTTATGAGTTATTAAATCGCAAAATGGGTCACTTGAAAACTGAGCTGCAGACCATCTGCAGCAACTGCTGTCGTGCGCGCAAGCGTGCTGGCAGCCGCGCTACGCTGCTCGGCGTTTCAAAATTGTTTTGAGTTGAATTGTGACGCGATGAAGATAAATGATTAAGATATATAAAAAAAACTAAAATATTATATATATAATTAACTTATAATATTATAAATAAATCTAATAAGTTTAGTAAAATTAAAAATGAGTTATTTAAGTGTAAAAATATAAGTTTTAATCGAGATTCATAAAACGCGTATACATTGAGCTATATAACAAGCTTCATAAGTATAACGCGGGAGATTAAAAATACAAATTAGTCATAATAGGTTTAGTTAATGTAAGTTTAAGTTGAAGTTCATGGAGAATGTGTACATCAAGCTACCAAACTATTGAAAATCAATAGAAATTAATGTTGTGTGTGTGTGTGTGTGTGTGTGTATATATATATATATATATATATATATATATATCTAACAAGTCCAATGAAATGGGTAAATTAAGATTGAGATGTTAAGCTTGAAAATACAAGTTTAAATTGAGATTCTTACGGCGCGTATATATTGAAATATATAATACGCTTTATAAATAATACACACAGTAATATGAACGAATTACCCATATTAGATATATTATTTTGGGTTTGAATCAAAATTAATAGAATATGTATTCGTTGAGCTATGTAATGGTTCTAATTACATTACATACGTAATCGAGGGATATTCGCAGAACAAATGAGCCGCATCGGATATAATTATTACTAGTTTAAGTTAAGTTCATGAAGTATGAATAAGTTAAGCTATGTAATAACCAAATGAACATTACATAGGTACTATACAAGGTAACATTGCTTCAAGTACGTGAACACGAGTAGAGCTGGTAACGTTTCGCACAGTAAAGGAAAGTTTTTCAGATCTTGCTGTTATGTGTTATGTGTTACATGCAAATTGTTAATATGTGCTATTCTTGTGAATATATTTTAATGTGCATTATGTGCAATAATGTGATAATTACTATTAATCTTCAATTGAAGGTTTAAATTAATTGTTCAATGCATGTGAACTTTATAAATGCGAAATATGAGTATTATAAAACATGCATCGGATATGAAGCATGTATATAAAAAAAAATACAACATGAGAAACATGTAGCGTGTATAAAATGTGAAGTGTGTGGAAACGTGAATTATGTATTGTGGTATCTGTTTAACTTGCTGAGCCGTAGTGCTCATTCTTGCAAAATATACTTTTGCAGTTGAGAAGAATTTCAGAAGACACGAAATTCTAGCAAAGAAGATAGTAAGGAAAACTATGAGATATAGATGATTGTTTTTTTATTGATATTAGAAGCTTAATATGGTTAAATCAGTAAAATTTTCGATGTATTAGATAACTTTTACGTTAAAAGTTTCGACCGAATCAGATGTTATAGATGCATTCAAGAGATGTTTAAAGTTAAATTATGAATTGTAATTATTCATAAATATATATGAATGAAGTTGAATGAAGTTATATTAAACTAGAAAATATTGAATACAAGAATAAGTTAAGTATAAGAACTTGAGTTTGATATACTCATATGTACTCTGTTGAAAAGAAATCATAATATATGTATGATTTTGAAATAAGACAAATCATAAAGGATGCGATTCAGGAAATAAAAGAAGGTTATAAAAGTTTAAATTTATCCGCATTTTATTAATTATAATAATGTAAAATTAGAATGAGATTGTAATATTAACGCACAAGATCGGGAGTGAAAATAGTCCTGATTTTGAGGGCATTACAACTATAAACTGTGAAAGTCAATTTATGACCAAGTTGATTGAGTTATGGAACGCAATCTTTATATGATATGTGAAATGTAGCATGTTTGATATGCTTAATAAAATAATTATGATATATGAACGGAGTATGAAATTATGTGCTATGTAAAGCATGAAAACTGCTAGATTTTCTAAGCTGTCAAGCTCAATCTTGCAAAAATAAATTTTTTACAGGTTATAGATAAAGGTGATATTTCTTACTATCTGGACGATAAGAATTAGAAGATATGCGAAGGATTAAATTTTTCTTGAATTAGAAATTGTATAGCACTATGTTAATAGTTTTGATATATGTAATTGACAGATGTGTAAATTTCTTAAATATTCAATAAATAAAGAATATCTATTCTGATTATGTTGTGATGATTGCTTTGTAAAATAAAGTTGTATAGTGATAATACTATATAAGAAAAAATTCGTATTGAGGATTGAGCTGAATATATTCATATCTACTCTGATAAAATGAATCATAGAATAAATGTAATTCTGGAATCTAGAGAATCATAAAGGTTGCGATTCAGGGAACGAAGTAAAGAAAGATAATTTTTTTTTTAATTATCCGCATTTTCAACTATTATTTCATCTTAGTATGATGTAAAGCTGAATTAAGATAGTATTTAACGCACAAGGTCGGGATTAAGATTAGTTCTAATTTTGGATTAAGTTGATTCCGATTTTGGGGGCGTTACACTTTCCCAAATGCTCTGAGGGAGTTAAGCAGAATATTGAACCTCTCGTATGTTGCATTTATGGCTTCACCAGGAGTTGGGTGAGGACGGTTGCTTATTTCCTTTACTTCCTCAGTCCCTTCATGCATTACTATGAGATATTCCCACACCTTATTTATAGTCTTACAGTTGATTACATTCTTGAACAACTCGTCTTCTAAGGCCATAAACAGAATATGTTTGGCTCTTTTGTCAAGCTGCACCAGCTTCTTCTCGATGTCGGTCCACTCTGCCCTTTATTTGACAACTACTTTGTTTGGATCATCTATTATTAGTGCGAGCTTAATTTGTAGGAACGTAGGGGTCGTTGATCACCGCATCGAATAGCTCCTCATCTATTGCAACTATATACGTCTGTATACGCATTTTCCAATTAGCGAATTTATCTTTATTACATAGGGGTGGCTTGTTTCCACCACCAAGCTTAGAACTGATTTTGTCTAATGCCATGGATCTACTTAAGCAATTAAGCTTTGCTCAAGAGAACGCTGCTTTGATACTGCTTATTATTCCCAAAGGCACTAAGAGATCTAGAAGGGATATTTGAATAGATCCTTTAAAAACGTTTACTTTTAAAGAGTTATTACTAATTTATAATTAAGCAAGTTAATTAGATAGTTATACACATCGAAATAATAGTTTAGAAAAACTCTTTCAAAGATTATAGAAAAATCACAGCTCTAAATTTAGCGATCAAATATGGAACTAAGTCATAGACTAAATCGTAGGGTACTTAAAATAATGCAATAGGAAAAGAAATGCTAAAAGTAAATGAGACGAGAGATTTTAAGTGGTTCGGGGTATAAAGATCTTTCGATCCACTATTTTACTCTTTGAATAAGTATAATCTACTAAGAATAGGTGATTACTAAGATCTATTCACAAAGAACAGTTACAACGATGAATCATTAAGATTCATTCAAGTCACAAAGACTTGAAGGAAGTCATTAAGACTTGATTACAAAGGTCACTAAGACCGAATAATCACAGAAAGAATAATATGTTTGAGGTGTTGTTAAGTTTCTTTAAGTTTGACACAGAATGACTTAGCAGTAGAACAAGATGTTCAAAATTGTAGAGTATAAGCCTTTTTGAAATGGCAGCAATTTGACTTTTGATCGTTCATTCGGTACTGTTTGTTTGAATTTGCTTGCCTTTTATAGACCTTTCTCGAAATATTCCCATTGGAAAGTTATCGTTACTCCATTAAGACTTGGACACTTATAGATCTCTGATTGTTGATTTGTGAAAAGGTGTGTCAGCTTTCGGTTATGACAAGTCGCTTTCATCGATCGTACTGACTGCTACAGAAACAAGCATGTGGGTGCTGTCTTTTCACCAATAAACCTATTAGACACATTTCCAAATGTTATTCTCCTTAACCTCAAGGTTTTTGACAAACTACCTTGGGGTTTTCACTCTACGAAGATTGGCATTGTCAGACCATGTCAAAGTTGATAAACTCTACGATTTTTCCTAATCGTAGAGTTGAGTGCCCAGTCGTAAAGTATCTAGCTAGGCAGACTCTACGTTTTACACTTAATTTTAGTACACTCTACGATACTTCTTCTTAGTCTTGAAAAACTAAGTCTTCGTTTCTTCTTAACTTGATGATCTTCAGTTTTGCTCTGATTCTTCGATCATTACTTGTACTCTATGAACTCTAAGGCTTGACTTAGCAATTCTGCATACTTAAAGTACTGGCAATTATAGCTCTACGATCTTCAGAATTATATATGATCTGTGGACTCTACGAACTTCAACTACTTGCTTTACAATCCACTTCAAACTTAAGTTCTATACAATAGGTTCACTCTACAAAATTTATCAACCTAACAAATTTGATCTCTATACTAAGTCATTTTACATCAATTTCATTTTAAAGGCTATACAAAAGCTATTGGTTACAAAGATACATTAATTTTACATATCATCATCAAATTTAAAGCATGCATTGTACTAACATAATTGACTGAGTTACCTATTATCCGAGTTTGGTCCACTGTGTTATTGCTAATGCAACATTAATATCCGAGTTTTACAAAAACAATTTAATATATTTTAAGTAATTTATAGTAATAATTATTGCACAATCAAAATTAATTAAATTTGCATCAACTTTAAAATTTAGAATTTTACAAATTAAAAAGAAAAAAAATTTAAGACTTTTTTTGTGACATAGAGCGGGTAACATTTACGGACTTAGAGTCGAACAAACATATATTCCAAGACTATAACTTAAAGAAACGTCCATCCGCTACAGTTGAACAAACATATATTCCAAGACTATAACTTAAAGAAACGTCCATCCACTATAATTTCTTTGCATTTGTTAATGATTTTATTATATATAGATGAGAGTCAATTAGGGTGACCTAGCTAGGACACCCTGTTTAAAATTTGACATTTTACTTGATTATCAAATTTAGAGGTTACAGTTCATTTGATTTCCCATTGGCCATCTACCTAGCTAGGCTTATGCTGCCCTAAGTTTTAGCATGTGATCAAGATCTCGATCGGCATTTTATATACTAGTAGAATTATTGGTCGGTTTAAGAAAACTTTGCTGGCTTGATAATTAAATTATTAATTTGCTGTTATATCCAAGTGTATGATATTATGGATTTAGTAGTATTTGATGAAATTATATATATATATATATATATATATATATATATATATCATATGCTTGTAACCCTAATTTCCAAAAAAAGAGAGGCTCATATAGTGCTTTTTCGATCCCAAAATGATTGTCATTTGACTTTTTAACCTTTTAAAATGTATATTAGGGTTTGTTTAAAGCAAGCTTCCATATAATTTTTTTTTCAGTGATAATTGAAGAAAATAAAAAATTTAAACGGGCTCTCATTTTCAACAGAGTTCAATACCAGCAGCCTCAGGAGGAACTTAACAATAATACCAAAACATGAAAAACAAACATATTGATTCCATGCCCACATTCGAGAAAATTAACTGAAGTTGGCTTTCTAAGCAAATTTATTTTTATATATAAAATTCTTAGTGTATATTGCAATTCAGATCTTAATATATCTTTTTTAAAATCTTAGTTATTGATTCGAGGGTATAAATTATTATTAGCTGGATCAAATTAAAGCAATATGTTTGCTAAGCGATCTGTCTGTCCCAGTTGCTGCAAACAATTAGCCGTGGCATCAATGGCTTTTGTTCCAAACTAGCTTTGGCATCGGTGGCGTTTGTTACCACGGCTTCCTCTTGTCAAAGTCTTCTTAAATTAATTACTTATATAAACTTGTTTAATTTGTTATCGGATCTATATAATATTATTTGATTTAAGTCTTTAATTCATTTTCAAGTCGAAAACGTAATTAATCCTTCCATCTTACAAGAACGTTGGCATTACTTTTTTTTTTTTTTACTTTAATTTGTTGTTAAATGATTGTCAGTACTCCCACAAAATGTTTGGAAAAATGTAAGTGAAAAAAAAGGAGAGTATTTTGACTAAATATTAATTTTTTTTCTCTTGAATTGTATTTTGTATTTCAATTGTTACTATTTTGATTTACGTAAAATCAGTAAAAAAAAATTATGAAAGCATTATTTTATTTTTTTTGGTGGAAAGGAGGTAGTGTTGGAATTGTTAAGGTGCATGTAAATGTTCTGGAAATAAATGATTGGAAGACATAACATGGTTTGAACGAGGTTGCTTAGTCACAATAATTACTCAAACTAACATTTTGGTTTTTGTATTCGATTCCAATCTTGTTAGTTGGTTCGTGGAAGTCCATTACACGTGAATTATCAATTAAATATAGTTATAATAACTTTAAATATGTATTAAAAAGAATTTAAGCATGTGGCAAGGCCTCTATATAAACCATACCAAATAATCTTAATATTAATACATCCAAGAAATATTCAAGTCACACTTAACTTGATCACACATTATGGCACAAATTAGTTTCACTTTTCTGTTTCTCCTACTCACCATTTTTTGCATCTCCGGCACAGTCGAGCCAGCCTGCCATCGATGTTCTCGTGCTAGGGCATTTGTCGAAAAACAGTGCCAATCAACTCGATACCCTAAGCTATGTGCTCAAGGTCTTTTAGTTCATGTCAACTCAACAATACAAACTCAAGAACAATTGGCTCAAATTGCATTGACTGTTAGCCTAGCAAAGGCTCAATACACTAGGGCCTATGTTGTTGTTGTGGCTAAACAACTCAGGCAAACAAAGACTAAGGATTATATAGCCATAAAAGATTGTTTAGAGCAAATTAATGATGGTGTAGCACAAATTGCCCAATCGATTAAAGAGTTTCGACAAATGAGTCTAGATGGGGAGGAACAATTTATTTGGCACGAGAGTAATGTTCAATCTTGGGTTAGTGCTGCCCTAACCGATGCCACGATGTGCCTCGAAGGGTTCTCGGGGAATGCTATACCAGGTAAGGATAAGGCAATCATTAAGGCCAAGGTCTTAAATGTCGCACAACTCACTAGCAATGCGCTAGCCTTGTTTAATCGATACACTGCAAGACATCGAGCCTCCTTTCGAGCTATTAAGAAGCCCTAATTGTCTAGGGTTGATCTTAAAATAATTTAATCTCCTTCTTGCTTGCTTCCTATATATATCTTGATACTTATATGTATTGTAAAATCAAATTTGTAAATCTGAAGTTTTGATCTATATAATATATATTTAATCATGTGTATTCTCATAGAGTTTGGTTATGCTATAAATGCAAAAGTATTATATTCTTTATTTTTTAAAATTGTTGGCTGATTATTGGAGCTAAATATGAACTTAGTGGAAACACAGTTTTAAAGCTTGAGTATTTACTTCAAGAGTTGCGCTGGAACGAACCTAATTAAGAGTTTAACAAAGACTAGTACTTCGAGTTCACATAACATAAATGGCTTTACAACTTTGAGTAATTTGATATATTAAAAAAAATAATGTTTTACATGTACAAACAACATATATGAACAAAATACAATACTTTTGATTATTTTCATGTCAGGGACTACTGATCCTCCGTAAAAGGAAAATAATTTTTTAGCTCTTGAAATGTATGCATGGATTCCAACCTTTACTCTATCCTGGAAAATAATTTTTTGTTTCGACTTATGCTCATCAAATTTGTGGAGTATGAGACCCGAATAGAGACAGTTGCTTATCCTTTATAATGTAGTGTTAAATCCCTTCAAAAAAGATACTCCTATGTACTTTGCATTTGTATTTTCAACTTTTCTGTGTATATAAAATTAGAGTTTAATATGCTTAACCTTAAAAAAAGTAATACCTGCTATATATATTCGCTCTAAATTGGTGGCAGCTTTGGTGGGAAATCCAACTGATTTCTACCGCATTTTCTGCAGCAAAGGCTTTGACCTCCATCTTGCATTCATTTTTTAATACAGAAGTGCACGTGATATATATAGAATTATTAAATCCGAATCATACACAAACACATATATGAGTCCGCTATGTATTGCTAAATTTTTGTTTCAAATACTTAAAGTTTTGATAATAAATTGTAAGATTAACCTACTATACATCGAATAACAAGATATGATATATATATATATATATATATATATATATATATATATATATATATATTGAAGATTTTACTCCTTGAATTAAGTTGATACTTGATACGATCAGATCGTGAGACGATCAGTCTTTTTATTAATCTAAGGATAGTGATATTGTAACACCCCCGGACTAATTTAATTCAAATCAGGACTAACTTAATCTCGACTTTGTGCATTAGATACTACCTTGATTCAACTTTAGATCATATAAATATGAACTAATAGCTAAAAATGCGGATAACTAAAAACTTTTTATATCTTTTTTTTTCTTTCGTTCCATGAATCGCAACCTTTACGATTATCTATATTTCAGAATCATATTTACTTTATTATGATTCATCTCATCAGAGTAGTCATGAGTATGGTCAGCTCAATCCTTAATACGAATTCTTTCTTATATAGTATTATCACTATAGAGCTTTATATATTACAAAGCAATCATTACAATACATCCAGAACAAATACTCTTTATTGAATATTTTAAACTATACATAGCTGCCAGTTGCATATATCAAAACCATCAATCAAAGCTTTATACAATTTCTAACTCAAGAAAATGTATTCATTTTGTACGTCGATCAACCTTCATCATCCGTATAGCAAGTAATATTGCACTGTATCATTAACCTGCAAAAATTTGTTTTTGCAAGATTGAGCAAGACGGCCCAACAAGTGTGACAGTTTTCATGCTTCACATAGCAAAAAATTCATGCTCGGTTCATACATCATATTCATTCTATTATGCATATCATACATGCTGCTTTTCATATATCATATAAAGATTGAGTTCCATAACTCAATCAATTTAGTCATAAATTGACTTTCACAATTTATAACACATTATATGTAATTTAACATATTCATTGCCGTACATATTATAAACAATTAATATCAAGTTCATATAACACATAGGAACTGAAAGACTTGCCTTGGTCCTTTATAATTTTACGCTAATTCATCCTTCATCAAATGACCTGACTGATAACTCAATTCTTTTGAACAGATGACCAACTTTCTTTTTCTTCCGGAATGAACGGATAGTGTTTTGACATTTTTCAAATACCTCATTCATGCTTAAATGTGAATCTTTTATCAGTACCTCGTTGAGATGAACCTGACCAACAAGACTTATATTACTGAAAGTAACAAGCCCAATTCTCTTGAAATCACAGTTCCAGTAGTTCCACCAAAAGCAAACCTTAATACTTAGTTGAGTCTAAATATCCAAAAAGAAATTTTAATTTCTAAACGGATGAATCTTATTCTTGCATGGTTGCACCATTATAGCAACCAATAAACGAAACATAAGGAGAACTCCCAAGCCACGTTATCTTAATATCCCATTTGATTTTCTCTCCTATTAATGATAAAATGGTCCTTAACATCAAATAAGAAAGTGACATTATATTGGTGTAAAACCACTCCTACAAGCCCTGCATCATTGAACAATAGCAAATTAGGTCTCATTTAGGCATCTTTTTAAACAACATTGTAGCCCTCTCCATATTTCCACACTTTACATTCATGTCCACAACAACTGCAGCAACATAAACTCTACGTATATCAAATGAACTCTGGCTAATATATGAATTCATCTAGTTGAACAGTTCCAATTTATCAAGTTGGGTACAACCGACATCAGACTCACTATTGTATATCTATCAAGTATAACATTTCTAAAATGCATGTCCACAAAAATATTTACAGCTTCATTAGGCTGCCCATTCTGGCAATAACCAGATATTAACACTGACCAGAGATGATATCCTTATCAAGCACCCGATCAAACTAAAACCTTGTGAATGCCATGTCACCAGATTTAGCATACCCATCAATCATAGTTGTCCAAGAAACCAAGTTTCTCACTAGCATTTAATTAAACATTTTCCGTACTTAATAAATCTCTCTACAGTTACCATAAAATCAATCAAACTGGACCCAATAACTACATTACCGTCAATCCCATACCTCACAATTAACCCATGCATCACTCGGCCTTCCGTCAACGCTAATGCACTCGAGCAAGCTTTAATCAACGAGGGAAAGTGAATTTATCTAGAACAACATTTTCACTCTGCTTCATATGAAGAAACAAAACAAAAACGAAAGAGAATCCTTAAAAAAAACTAATGTTGACAGTACCATCAGCGTGTTCCAGAGATAGATGTTAGGTTTTTTTTCCTAAGCATATAATTAAAGACACTAGATGCATATAAGATGCTCGGAGGAGAGAGAAAATGGATTGTACTTATCAGCATTTCTAATTATCAAATTAGCTTAGTGTCTTATACTAGCTTAAAATGTTAACAGCTCCTGCTTCATAAACCATGACTCAGCACACACACACACACACACACACACACATATATATATATATATATATATATATATATATAAAATTAATTCCTTATTCACATCATACATACACATTATATTGTTGGTTTATGATTTTAATGATGACAATATTATTGGGTTTAATAATGGATTTTATTTTAATTGCTTGGGCTGTTTAAATTGTTAATTTATTTGATTTTGTGTAAACAGCTTAAGGGACCTTGTTTATAAAGAAATAGCTTGTTTGGCCCAAGTTGGTTAAATATGTTATTGGATTAATATCTAAAAGATTCAGAAAATAATTAGAATGAAAGATTTTATTGTTGAAGTATTTTCTATATATATATCCTGTTTTAAATCAAAGTTAGATATGCTATTTGATTAGGAGTCTTTTAAATGAATCTATTTCTACTAGTAGAACTATTGGACTCTTTCTCTCCTTTATTTTAGCTATCTTATTTTGACTTGGATTTCAAATCTTTTTAACTGATAGTTATTATATCTGTTGACATCTATTAGCTGCTGAAATCCTATTTCTATTCCAACTGTGATTGAGATATTCATGCTAACTTATCTTTTTATCCGTTGGTGCTAATTAGAGAGATATATCAGTTAAAGATATACTGATTATTAAGATATAGTCGTTGCTCTTCTTGTTATATATACTATCCTTTTTGGCTAAAACAGGAATAACAGGAAGCATATATATCAGTGAAGAAAAACTCAAAGCAAATATCACCCTTATTGTTATATACTTCCATTGAGAGCTATCATTGTTTATTTCTTTCTAGCAAGTCTGTGTTATATTATTAGTCTTTCATTAGCTAGAAAATCACAACATAGTGTATTGAAAATACTTTGTAACAAATTATGAGTTCAAGCTTTGTTTAGCTTGGTCACTCCAATAGTGGATAGGGTCTGTTCAAAGAGAATTTTTAAGGTTGCAGAGGTGCAAAAGGGGCAGAGGTGTCCATCGCAATGGAAAGCTTTATTTGAACATGGAGTTCTTTTTATTGTATTTAATTGAGTTTTAAAATTAATAAAAAGAGTCTACAATACCAATTGGTATTGGACGTGGATTAGGCTACTAGTTAGAGGATAGGGGCCGAACCACGTAAAAATCCGTGTGTCTGTGGTTTGTTATTTCTTGTGGTTTGGTCATTTAATTCTCTCTTTGCATCTAAACACATTCACATGAAAGTAATCTCCTGATAGAACAAAGTGTACTAATCCAGACATTATCTCTCATTACTTTATTATGTCTGCATTATAAGAAAAGTAAAATTTGTTCTAAAGCAGACACTATAAATTACTAGTTCCAACTGTCTACTTTAGTACTATAACAGGGAATTAAAAAATTAGTCAATGTTAAACACATTTTAGTTTAGACACATATTCACCCCCTCTAGGTGTGCACATACACAAAATTACACTTGGTATCAGAGCTAGGCTCTACTAATATTGATCTTTTGTAGGTCGTAGGGAAAGATCCTATGGCACACCTCAATTTTCAAGAAGGACAATTGTAACACCCCCTTTTTATAATAGAAAGAGAGGTTACGCACAAAACATAACAAAACTACAAAATGAATAGAGAGCTTTATGCCACAAAAAAATATCTCTAACAACTGATAAATACCATAAGTCAAGTCATAACAAATTGCCAAACTGGCCCAAACCACAATCTAAGATGATTATTACAACTCCAATAAAACCAATGTATCATAGTCTAAACAAATTATCTAAACCACTTGGAAAGAAAGGAGCTCTCATCACACTTGCCCTTGTTCCCCCTGATTACCTGCCGGAAGAAAAACACAGCATGAGCTAAATGCTCAGTACAGATATAGAATACAAGAATAATGAAGTGATTAACTAACTCAATCAAATGAACTGAATTGAAACGAACGAAAGTAACACAATGAAATAATAGGCTGAATCAAATGGCTGGATGTTATTTCATACCGAGCTCAAAACAAAACAGAAATATACCTTGCCACACAGGCAAGTCAAATAATGCCACATAGGCAATCAAAATAATGCTACACAGGTAAGTTACACACATTGGACTGAGAGTCCAAATGCATGTAAAATCGGAGGGTGTGTTCGGCACAAACATCACCAATCCGCAGAACAGAACACAACAGAAAACTAGGGTCGATCTATACGCCTCCCACAACAAATCACCAAATGGCCAACTCCCACCGGAGCACAAAACGGAGACGCTGTGGACTAATCACACCGCCACGGAAGGTGTCATGCCTCGGTGCCAAGAGGACATGCCTGTGGTACCCCCACAGGTGGTTATAGCTCAGGTATACCCTACGGTATATTCTAACAAAAATACCATGTCACAACACATGCGACACAATATCAACACAATGGGGTTCTAATATGTATATGTTAAATCGAAATAAATTATCAACACAAGTCTCCAAAATATATTACATGTACACTTTCTACAAAAAAATCGAAATAAATACTAAACATAATACACTAGATCAAAGAGTACAAACACAAATTCTAAGGTGTTGTTTGTTTACATCTGATTGCCTCTTAATGGACTACCTCTTATTCGCTAAGAGGTATGATACTGTTTTTTTGTTTTTTTGTTACCTCTGAATGCCTCTTAATCAGTAAGACAGAAAATGAAATCTTAATAATTAAGAGGTATCTCTTAATGAAATTTTTTTGATAATTTTTTTATATAAATATATTCAACAATATTATTCACTCATTTTTATTAAATTGAATATTTAAAATTATTAAATAAAATTTTACCCTCTAAAATGGTAAAATAGTGTCATAACCATTTAGACCTCATTACTTTTTAGTTATTAAACAGTTTTTTAGATTCAGACCTCATAACTATTTAGATGATCTAATTTATTAAGACATCATAATCATTCAGATTTTAATTATCATTTTTATCAAACACAACCTAAGTATCAATGCGAAGACGAAACTATCACGTGAATTTAAGAATGAACAATCATGTGAAATAATAACCAACTTCTGAATAGAAATAAAAATGAACAAATAAAATTAAAATGATTATCGCTAAAAGAGTACGGAATCCGTACCTGGATTAAGCAATGCAATACCCAAAGTATATTCCAATTATGACTCGTTTAGACTCTCTCCGTTCGAACTAATTAGAAGAATAAATTAATTAATATAAGTACATTTGCGAAAATATTCCTTCCATCTTTAACACGTTAATAAACTCATTTTATTATTATTATTATTATTATTATTATTATTATTATTATTATTATTATTATCATGTTCCTGTAAATTTCTAAATTTTTAATTTTTTTTTGAATAATCCTACATAATACCATAATAATACTATAACAGTTAATTACTGAATATAGCCTTATTCGAAATCTTGATTACAGATTTATTCCATGTACAATCCTTATATATATATATATATATATATATATATATATATATATATATAAATCGTTCTAAATAAAGTGCTTAATTAACTCATGCATGGGAAATCTGTTAACAATGAATATATGATTCATTTGCTAGTTAGCAGTTAGTACAAATTTAAAAATCAAAGTAACTTTACATAGATTCCCTCTTAGGGCATTACTTTTAATATTAATCTATTAATTCAATTAACTCCTTGCATGCTCCTCCCAATTCATACCGTCATATAGTATACAAAAGATACTTATTAATCACAATAAAGATATTACCTTGATCGGAAAAATCTTCCTCTTTTTGTTTTCTGTTCTCACCGCCGCTTTTCTCCGTTATTCAATTCGTATCAGAAAAAAGCCGATATGGTTAGGTTTGAGTCATTTGTTGATATATATATATATATATTATCAACTCTCTTTATTTTAATAGAATTTTATTATTACCCACATGTAAATTAAATCAATTAATATTAAGGCCCAATTTTACTAAATTAATTTCCATCACTTATTAATATTTATTAGCCCACATAAATTAAATGACCACTTTGATCCAAATAAAATGCAAAGTCCAATTAATATATTTTTTTTAAAAATATAATCTTACTTTATTTAATATTATTATTATTCTGGGTATTACATTACCTCCCCTTTAAAAAAGATTCTGTCCTCGGAATCAAAAGAATAGAATGCACTTAATTTTCAAAGAGATGCGGATACTCCGCTCGAATAGTCTCCTCTATTTCCCAAGTAGCTTTTCGCTCCGAATGGTTTCTCCACAAAACCTTAACAAACGGAATAGTCTTCCTCCTCATAATCCACTCTTGACGATCTAAAATCGCCTCAGCTTGCTCCTCACAAGTAAGATTCTCCCGAATCTTATCAAACGGATATTGCACCACGTGCAACGGATGATAATGGTAACTCCTCAACATCAACACATGAAACACATTATACACATGAGCTAGCTGTGGAGGCAAAGCTAATCGATATGCAACGTCATCAACTCTCTCCAAAATCTCAAATGGGCCAATATAACGTGGACTGAGTTTTCCTTTCAACTCAAACCGTCGAATGCCCTTCCAAGGAGAAACCTTCAAAAATACATGCTCACCAGGTTCAAACTCTAAGGTCCTTCTATGTTTATCAGCATAACTTTTCTATCGTGATCGAGCCAACCTCAATTTCTCCTTAGCCACCTCTACCTTCTCCGTAATGATTTGAATTAACTCAGGCCCTTCTAGGGCCTTCTCCCCAACCTCATCCCAACAAGTTGGTGTCCGACACTTCCTACCATATAATGCCTCAAACGGAGCCATTCCAATACTTGCATGCCAGCTGTTGTTATAAGCAAACTCAACTAGGCTCAAATAATCATCCCAATTACCCGACCATTCAAGTGCACAAGACCTCAATATATCCTCCAGCGTCTGAATAGTCCGCTCGAATTGCCCATCTGTTTGTGGATGGAAAGAAGTACTAAAATTGAGTCGAGTGCCCCAAGCTCGTTGAAACCCTTTCCAGAATCGTGAAGTGAACCGTGGGTCCCGATCTGAAACAATAGACACCGGAGTACCATGAAGTCTAACAATCTCCTACTGAAATATTTGTGCCAACCTATCCACCAGGTAACCCTCATGGATAGCCAAGAAGTGTACCGATTTGGTCAATCGGTCCACTACAACCCAAATGCCATCATTTTTCGTAAAAGTCTTTGGCAAACCAGTCACAAAATTCATCGTGATATCCTCCCACTTCCAAATTCATTTGCGAAAATATTCCTTCCATCTTTAACACGTTAATAAACTCATTTTTTTTTATTATTATTATTGTTATTATTATTATTATTATTATTATTATTATTATTATTATTATTATTATTATTATTATTATTATTATTATTATTATCATGTTCCTGTAAATTTCTAAATTTTTAATTTTTTTTGAATAATCCTACATAATACCATAATAATACTATAACAGTTAATTACTGGATATAGCCTTATTCGAAATCTTGATTACAGATTTATTCCATGTACAATCCTGATATATATATATATATATATATATATATATATATATATATATATAAACCGTTCTAAATAAAGTGCTTAATTAACTCATGCATGGGAAATCTGTTAACAATGAATATATGATTCATTTGCTAGTTAGCAGTTAGTACAAATTTAAAAATCAAAGTAACTTTACATAGATTCCCTCTTAGGGCATTACTTTTAATATTAATCTATTAATTCAATTAACTCCTTGCATGCTCCTCCCAATTCATACCGTCATATAGTATACAAAAGATACTTATTAATCACAATAAAGATATTACCTTGATCGGAAAAATCTTCCTCTTTTTGTTTTCTGTTCTCACCGCCGCTTTTCTCCGTTATTCAATTCGTATCAGAAGAAAGCCGATATGGTTAGGTTTGAGTCATTTGTTGATATATATATATATATATATATATATATATATATATATTATCAACTCTCTTTATTTTAATAGAATTTTATTATTACCCACATGTAAATTAAATCAATTAATATTAAGGCCCAATTTTACTAAATTAATTTCCATCACTTATTAATATTTATTAGCCCACATAAATTAAATGACCACTTTGATCCAAATAAAATGCAAAGTCCAATTAATATATTTTTTTTAAAAATATAATCTTACTTTATTTAATATTATTATTATTCTGGGTATTACATTACCTCCCCTTTAAAAAAGATTCTGTCCTCAGAATCAAAAGAATAGAATGCACTTAATTTTCAAAGAGATGCGGATACTCCGCTCGAATAGTCTCCTCTATTTCCCAAGTAGCTTCTCGCTCCGAATGGTTTCTCCACAAAACCTTAACAAACGGAATAGTCTTCCTCCTCATAATCCACTCTTGACGATCTAAAATCGCCTCAGCTTGCTCCTCACAAGTAAGATTCTCCCGAATCTTATCAAACGGATATTGCACCACGTGCAACGGATGATAATGGTAACTCCTCAACATCAACACATGAAACACATTATACACATGAGCTAGCTGTGGAGGCAAAGCTAATCGATATGCAACGTCATCAACTTTCTCCAAAATCTCAAATGGGCCAATATAACGTGGACTGAGTTTTCCTTTCAACCCAAACCGTCGAATGCCCTTCCAAGGAGAAACCTTCAAAAATACATGCTCACCAGGTTCAAACTCTAAGGTCCTTCTATGTTTATCAGCATAACTTTTCTATCGTGATCGAGCCAACCTCAATTTCTCCTTAGCCACCTCTACCTTCTCCGTAATGATTTGAATTAACTCAGGCCCTTCTAGGGCCTTCTCCCCAACCTCATCCCAACAAGTTGGTGTCCGACACTTCCTACCATATAATGCCTCAAACGGAGCCATTCCAATACTTGCATGCCAGCTGTTGTTATAAGCAAACTCAACTAGGCTCAAATAATCATCCCAATTACCCGACCATTCAAGTGCACAAGACCTCAATATATCCTCCAGCGTCTGAATAGTCCGCTCGAATTGCCCATCTGTTTGTGGATGGAAAGAAGTACTAAAATTGAGTCGAGTGCCCCAAGCTCGTTGAAACCCTTTCCAGAATCGTGAAGTGAACCGTGGGTCCCGATCTGAAACAATAGACACCGGAGTACCATGAAGTCTAACAATCTCCTACTGAAATATTTGTGCCAACCTATCCACCAGGTAACCCTCATGGATAGCCAAGAAGTGTGCCGATTTGGTCAATCGGTCCACTACAACCCAAATGGCATCATTTTTCGTAAAAGTCTTTGGCAAACCAGTCACAAAATTCATCGTGATATCCTCCCACTTCCAAATTCATTTGCGAAAATATTCCTTCCATCTTTAACACGTTAATAAACTCATTTTATTATTATTATTATTATTATTATTATTATTATTATTATTATTATTATCATGTTCCTGTAAATTTCTAAATTTTTAATTTTTTTTGAATAATCCTACATAATACCATAATAATACTATAACAGTTAATTACTGGATATAGCCTTATTCGAAATCTTGATTACAGATTTATTCCATGTACAATCCTTATATATATATATATATATATATATATATATATATATATATATAAAAACCGTTCTAAATAAAGTGCTTAATTAACTCATGCATGGGAAATCTGTTAACAATGAATATATGATTCATTTGCTAGTTAGCAGTTAGTACAAATTTAAAAATCAAAGTAACTTTACATAGATTCCCTCTTAGGGCATTACTTTTAATATTAATCTATTAATTCAATTAACTCCTTGCATGCTCCTCCCAATTCATACCGTCATATAGTATACAAAAGATACTTATTAATCACAATAAAGATATTACCTTGATCGGAAAAATCTTCCTCTTTTTGTTTTCTGTTCTCACCGCCGCTTTTCTCCGTTATTCAATTCGTATCAGAAAAAAGCCGATATGGTTAGGTTTGAGTCATTTGTTGATATATATATATATATATATATATATATATATATATTATCAACTCTCTTTATTTTAATAGAATTTTATTATTACCCACATGTAAATTAAATCAATTAATATTAAGGCCCAATTTTACTAAATTAATTTCCATCACTTATTAATATTTATTAGCCCACATAAATTAAATGACCACTTTGATCCAAATAAAATGCAAAGTCCAATTAATATATTTTTTTTAAAAATATAATCTTACTTTATTTAATATTATTATTATTCTGGGTATTACATTACCTCCCCTTTAAAAAAGATTCTGTCCTCGGAATCAAAAGAATAGAATGCACTTAATTTTCAAAGAGATGCGGATACTCCGCTCGAATAGTCTCCTCTATTTCCCAAGTAGCTTCTCGCTTCCGAATGGTTTCTCCACAAAACCTTAACAAACGGAATAGTCTTCCTCCTCATAATCCACTCTTGACGATCTAAAATCGCCTCAGCTTGCTCCTCACAAGTAAGATTCTCCCGAATCTTATCAAACGGATATTGCACCACGTGCAACGGATGATAATGGTAACTCCTCAACATCAACACATGAAACACATTATACACATGAGCTAGCTGTGGAGGCAAAGCTAATCGATATGCAACGTCATCAACTCTCTCCAAAATCTCAAATGGGCCAATATAACGTGGACTGAGTTTTCCTTTCAACCCAAACCGTCGAATGCCCTTCCAAGGAGAAACCTTCAAAAATACATGCTCACCAGGTTCAAACTCTAAGGTCCTTCTATGTTTATCAGCATAACTTTTCTATCGTGATCGAGCCAACCTCAATTTCTCCTTAGCCACCTCTACCTTCTCCGTAATGATTTGAATTAACTCAGGCCCTTCTAGGGCCTTCTCCCCAACCTCATCCCAACAAGTTGGTGTCCGACACTTCCTACCATATAATGCCTCAAACGGAGCCATTCCAATACTTGCATGCCAGCTGTTGTTATAAGCAAACTCAACTAGGCTCAAATAATCATCCCAATTACCCGACCATTCAAGTGCACAAGACCTCAATATATCCTCCAGCGTCTGAATAGTCCGCTCGAATTGCCCATCTGTTTGTGGATGGAAAGAAGTACTAAAATTGAGTCGAGTGCCCCAAGCTCGTTGAAACCCTTTCCAGAATCGTGAAGTGAACCGTGGGTCCCGATCTGAAACAATAGACACCGGAGTACCATGAAGTCTAACAATCTCCTACTGAAATATTTGTGCCAACCTATCCACCAGGTAACCCTCATGGATAGCCAAGAAGTGTGCCGATTTGGTCAATCGGTCCACTACAACCCAAATGGCATCATTTTTCGTAAAAGTCTTTGGCAAACCAGTCACAAAATTCATCGTGATATCCTCCCACTTCCAAATTCATTTGCGAAAATATTCCTTCCATCTTTAACACGTTAATAAACTCATTTTATTATTATTATTATTATTATTATTATTATTATTATTATTATCATGTTCCTGTAAATTTCTAAATTTTTAATTTTTTTTGAATAATCCTACATAATACCATAATAATACTATAACAGTTAATTACTGGATATAGCCTTATTCGAAATCTTGATTACAGATTTATTCCATGTACAATCCTTATATATATATATATATATATATATATATATATATATATATATATATATATATATATATATATATATATAAACCGTTCTAAATAAAGTGCTTAATTAACTCATGCATGGGAAATCTGTTAACAATGAAATATATGATTCATTTGCTAGTTAGCAGTTAGTACAAATTTAAAAATCAAAGTAACTTTACATAGATTCCCTCTTAGGGCATTACTTTTAATATTAATCTATTAATTCAATTAACTCCTTGCATGCTCCTCCCAATTCATACCGTCATATAGTATACAAAAGATACTTATTAATCACAATAAAGATATTACCTTGATCGGAAAAATCTTCCTCTTTTTGTTTTCTGTTCTCACCGCCGCTTTTCTCCGTTATTCAATTCGTATCAGAAAAAAGCCGATATGGTTAGGTTTGAGTCATTTGTTGATATATATATATATATATATATATATATATTATCAACTCTCTTTATTTTAATAGAATTTTATTATTACCCACATGTAAATTAAATCAATTAATATTAAGGCCCAATTTTACTAAATTAATTTCCATCACTTATTAATATTTATTAGCCCACATAAATTAAATGACCACTTTGATCCAAATAAAATGCAAAGTCCAATTAATATATTTTTTTTAAAAATATAATCTTACTTTATTTAATATTATTATTATTCTGGGTATTACATTACCTCCCCTTTAAAAAAGATTCTGTCCTCGGAATCAAAAGAATAGAATGCACTTAATTTTCAAAGAGATGCGGATACTCCGCTCGAATAGTCTCCTCTATTTCCCAAGTAGCTTCTCGCTCCGAATGGTTTTCTCCACAAAACCTTAACAAACGGAATAGTCTTCCTCCTCATAATCCACTCTTGACGATCTAAAATCGCCTCAGCTTGCTCCTCACAAGTAAGATTCTCCCGAATCTTATCAAACGGATATTGCACCACGTGCAACGGATGATAATGGTAACTCCTCAACATCAACACATGAAACACATTATACACATGAGCTAGCTGTGGAGGCAAAGCTAATCGATATGCAACGTCATCAACTCTCTCCAAAATCTCAAATGGGCCAATATAACGTGGACTGAGTTTTCCTTTCAACCCAAACCGTCGAATGCCCTTCCAAGGAGAAACCTTCAAAAATACATGCTCACCAGGTTCAAACTCTAAGGTCCTTCTATGTTTATCAGCATAACTTTTCTATCGTGATCGAGCCAACCTCAATTTCTCCTTAGCCACCTCTACCTTCTCCGTAATGATTTGAATTAACTCAGGCCCTTCTAGGGCCTTCTCCCCAACCTCATCCCAACAAGTTGGTGTCCGACACTTCCTACCATATAATGCCTCAAACGGAGCCATTCCAATACTTGCATGCCAGCTGTTGTTATAAGCAAACTCAACTAGGCTCAAATAATCATCCCAATTACCCGACCATTCAAGTGCACAAGACCTCAATATATCCTCCAGCGTCTGAATAGTCCGCTCGAATTGCCCATCTGTTTGTGGATGGAAAGAAGTACTAAAATTGAGTCGAGTGCCCCAAGCTCGTTGAAACCCTTTCCAGAATCGTGAAGTGAACCGTGGGTCCCGATCTGAAACAATAGACACCGGAGTACCATGAAGTCTAACAATCTCCTACTGAAATATTTGTGCCAACCTATCCACCAGGTAACCCTCATGGATAGCCAAGAAGTGTGCCGATTTGGTCAATCGGTCCACTACAACCCAAATGGCATCATTTTTCGTAAAAGTCTTTGGCAAACCAGTCACAAAATTCATCGTGATATCCTCCCACTTCCAAATTCATTTGCGAAAATATTTCTTCCATCTTTAACACGTTAATAAACTCATTTTATTATTATTATTATTATTATTATTATTATTATTATTATCATGTTCCTGTAAATTTCTAAATTTTTAATTTTTTTTGAATAATCCTACATAATACCATAATAATACTATAACAGTTAATTACTGGATATAGCCTTATTCGAAATCTTGATTACAGATTTATTCCATGTACAATCCTTATATATATATATATATATATATATATATATATATATAAAAACCGTTCTAAATAAAGTGCTTAATTAACTCATGCATGGGAAATCTGTTAACAATGAATATATGATTCATTTGCTAGTTAGCAGTTAGTACAAATTTAAAAATCAAAGTAACTTTACATAGATTCCCTCTTAGGGCATTACTTTTAATATTAATCTATTAATTCAATTAACTCCTTGCATGCTCCTCCCAATTCATACCGTCATATAGTATACAAAAGATACTTATTAATCACAATAAAGATATTACCTTGATCGGAAAAATCTTCCTCTTTTTGTTTTCTGTTCTCACCGCCGTTTTTCTCCGTTATTCAATTCGTATCAGAAAAAAGCCGATATGGTTAGGTTTGAGTCATTTGTTGATATATATATATATATATATATATATATATATATATATATATATATTATCAACTCTCTTTATTTTAATAGAATTTTATTATTACCCACATGTAAATTAAATCAATTAATATTAAGGCCCAATTTTACTAAATTAATTTCCATCACTTATTAATATTTATTAGCCCACATAAATTAAATGACCACTTTGATCCAAATAAAATGCAAAGTCCAATTAATATATTTTTTTTAAAAATATAATCTTACTTTATTTAATATTATTATTATTCTGGGTATTACATTACCTCCCCTTTAAAAAAGATTCTGTCCTCGGAATCAAAAGAATAGAATGCACTTAATTTTCAAAGAGATGCGGATACTCCGCTCGAATAGTCTCCTCTATTTCCCAAGTAGCTTCTCGCTCCGAATGGTTTCTCCACAAAACCTTAACAAACGGAATAGTCTTCCTCCTCATAATCCACTCTTGACGATCTAAAATCGCCTCAGCTTGCTCCTCACAAGTAAGATTCTCCCGAATCTTATCAAACGGATATTGCACCACGTGCAACGGATGATAATGGTAACTCCTCAACATCAACACATGAAACACATTATACACATGAGCTAGCTGTGGAGGCAAAGCTAATCGATATGCAACGTCATCAACTCTCTCCAAAATCTCAAATGGGCCAATATAACGTGGACTGAGTTTTCCTTTCAACCCAAACCGTCGAATGCCCTTCCAAGGAGAAACCTTCAAAAATACATGCTCACCAGGTTCAAACTCTAAGGTCCTTCTATGTTTATCAGCATAACTTTTCTATCGTGATCGAGCCAACCTCAATTTCTCCTTAGCCACCTCTACCTTCTCCGTAATGATTTGAATTAACTCAGGCCCTTCTAGGGCCTTCTCCCCAACCTCATCCCAACAAGTTGGTGTCCGACACTTCCTACCATATAATGCCTCAAACGGAGCCATTCCAATACTTGCATGCCAGCTGTTGTTATAAGCAAACTCAACTAGGCTCAAATAATCATCCCAATTACCCGACCATTCAAGTGCACAAGACCTCAATATATCCTCCAGCGTCTGAATAGTCCGCTCGAATTGCCCATCTGTTTGTGGATGGAAAGAAGTACTAAAATTGAGTCGAGTGCCCCAAGCTCGTTGAAACCCTTTCCAGAATCGTGAAGTGAACCGTGGGTCCCGATCTGAAACAATAGACACCGGAGTACCATGAAGTCTAACAATCTCCTACTGAAATATTTGTGCCAACCTATCCACCAGGTAACCCTCATGGATAGCCAAGAAGTGTGCCGATTTGGTCAATCGGTCCACTACAACCCAAATGGCATCATTTTTCGTAAAAGTCTTTGGCAAACCAGTCACAAAATTCATCGTGATATCCTCCCACTTCCAAATTCATTTGCGAAAATATTCCTTCCATCTTTAACACGTTAATAAACTCATTTTATTATTATTATTATTATTATTATTATTATTATCATGTTCCTGTAAATTTCTAAATTTTTAATTTTTTTTGAATAATCCTACATAATACCATAATAATACTATAACAGTTAATTACTGGATATAGCCTTATTCAAAATCTTGATTACAGATTTATTCCATGTACAATCCTTATATATATATATATATATATATAAACCGTTCTAAATAAAGTGCTTAATTAACTCATGCATGGGAAATCTGTTAACAATGAATATATGATTCATTTGCTAGTTAGCAGTTAGTACAAATTTAAAAATCAAAGTAACTTTACATAGATTCCCTCTTAGGGCATTACTTTTAATATTAATCTATTAATTCAATTAACTCCTTGCATGCTCCTCCCAATTCATACCGTCATATAGTATACAAAAGATACTTATTAATCACAATAAAGATATTACCTTGATCGGAAAAATCTTCCTCTTTTTGTTTTATGTTCTCACCGCCGCTTTTCTCCGTTATTCAATTCGTATCAGAAGAAAGCCGATATGGTTAGGTTTGAGTCATTTGTTGATATATATATATATATATATATATATATATATATCAACTCTCTTTATTTTAATAGAATTTTATTATTACCCACATGTAAATTAAATCAATTAATATTAAGGCCCAATTTTACTAAATTAATTTCCATCACTTATTAATATTTATTAGCCCACATAAATTAAATGACCACTTTGATCCAAATAAAATGCAAAGTCCAATTAATATATTTTTTTTAAAAATATAATCTTGCTTTATTTAATATTATTATTATTCTGGGTATTACATTACCTCCCCTTTAAAAAAGATTCTGTCCTCGGAATCAAAAGAATAGAATGCACTTAATTTTCAAAGAGATGCGGATACTCCGCTCGAATAGTCTCCTCTATTTCCCAAGTAGCTTCTCGCTCCGAATGGTTTCTCCACAAAACCTTAACAAACAGAATAGTCTTCCTCCTCATAATCCACTCTTGACGATCTAAAATCGCCTCAGCTTGCTCCTCACAAGTAAGATTCTCCCGAATCTTATCAAACGGATATTGCACCACGTGCAACGGATGATAATGGTAACTCCTCAACATCAACACATGAAACACATTATACACATGAGCTAGCTGTGGAGGCAAAGCTAATCGATATGCAACGTCATCAACTCTCTCCAAAATCTCAAATGAGCCAATATAACGTGGACTGAGTTTTCCTTTCAACCCAAACCGTCGAATGCCCTTTCAAGGAGAAACCTTCAAAAATACATGCTCACCAGGTTCAAACTCTAAGGTCCTTCTAT
Source organism: Aralia elata (assembly GCA_034770075.1). NCBI lineage: Eukaryota > Viridiplantae > Streptophyta > Magnoliopsida > Apiales > Araliaceae > Aralia > Aralia elata. Next base: position 88,040,069 of record CM068388.1, read on the forward strand.
ATTTATCCGCATAACTTTTCTATCGTGATCGAGCCAACCTCAATTTCTCCTTAGCCACCTCTACCTTCTCCGTAATGATTTGAATTAACTCAGGCCCTTCTAGGGCCTTCTCCCCAACCTCATCCCAACAAGTTGGTGTTCGACACTTCCTACCATATAACGCCTCAAACGGAGCCATTCCAATACTTGCATGCCAGCTGTTGTTATAAGCAAACTCAACTAGGCTCAAATAATCATCCCAATTACCCGACCATTCAAGTGCACAAGACCTCAATATATCCTCCAGCGTCTGAATAGTCCGCTCGAATTGCCCATCTGTTTGTGGATGGAAAGAAGTACTAAAATTGAGTCGAGTGCCCCAAGCTCGTTGAAACCCTTTCCAGAATCGTGAAGTGAACCGTGGGTCCCGATCTGAAATAATAGACACCGGAGTACCATGAAGTCTAACAATCTCCTACTGAAATATTTGTGTCAACCTATCCACCAGGTAACCCTCATGGATAGCCAAGAAGTGTGCCGATTTGGTCAATCGGTCCACTACAACCCAAATGACATCATTTTTCGTAAAAGTCTTTGGCAAACCAGTCACAAAATTCATCGTGATATCCTCCCACTTCCAAACTGGAATGTCTAACTGTTGCAACAAACCACTAGCTCGTTGATGTTTTATCTTCACTTGTTGACAAGTGAGGAACTTGCCCACATATTCAGCCACGTCTCGTTTCATGCCATTACACCAAAAATTCTTCTTCAAATCTCTATACATCTTTGTAGAACCTGGATGAATAGAAAATGGCGAACTATGAGCCTCAGCCAATACAGCCTCCCGAATGATTGGATCCGACGGTACACACAAACGCTCACCCAACCAAATCACACCGTGATCATCAATACGAAACTCGGGCTGTTTGCCCTCCTCCAAATTCTATGCCATACCCCACAACTCTCCATCTTCCTTTTGAACTTCTTTAACCCGCGAGATAAGAGAGGGTTCCACTCTCATACCTGCCAAATGCCCATCTGAACCTTACACACACAACTCCAACTCTAGCCGCTCCATATCTGAAATAAGTTGAGGTTGTGTAATAAGGGATGCTACACTCCCTGAACTCTTTCGGCTAAGAGCATCAGCAACCACATTCGCCTTCCCCGGGTGATACTGAATTCTCACATCATAATCTTTTAGAAGCTCCAACCAACGCCTTTGCCTCATGTTGAGCTCCTTTTGAGTGAAAATGTATTTAAGACTTTTGTGATTGGTGAACATATCACAAGTCTCACCATACAAATAGTGCCTCCAAATTTTTAGAGCAAAAATTACTGCTGCCAACTCCAAATCATGAGTGGGATAGTTTACCTCATAAGGTTTAAGCTGCCTAGAAGCATAAGTAATCACCTTACCGTGTTGAATCAAAACACACCCCAAGCCTTTCTTAGAAGCATCACTATAAATCTGGTAACCTCATGTCCCCGACGGTAATGTAAGTATTGGAGATGTTACAAGTCGTTTCTTTAACTCCTCAAAACTCTTCTCGCGCTCCTCATTCCACACAAACTTCGTGCCCTTTCTCATCAACTGAGTTAATGGCAAGGCAAGCAAAGAGAATTCATCTACAAATCATTTATAGTACCCCGCTAGACCCAATAAACTCCTAACCACCGTCACCGTAGTAGGTCTCGGCCATTTAGTGATAGCCTCAACCTTCGCAGGATCCACTTTAATGCCTTTAGCAGACACAACGTGACCCAAGAATGCAACCTGCTCCAACCAAAACTCGCATTTAGAGAATTTAACATACAATTTCTCCTTCTGCAAAATCCCCAAAACTGTGCGAAGATGCTCCCCATGCTCTTCCGTAGACTTGGAGTAAACCAAAATGTCATCAATAAAGACAATAACAAATTGGTCCAAGTACTCCCTGAACACCCGGTTCATCAAATCTATAAACACCGCTGGAGCGTTAGTCAACCCGAATGGCATCACCAGAAACTCGTAATGCCCATAACGAGTGCGAAAAGCTGTCTTAGAGACATCCTCATCCCTCACCCTCAATTGATGATAACCCGACCTCAAGTCTATCTTCGAAAAATACTTCGCCCCTTGATGTTGGTCAAACAAGTCATCAATCCTCGGCAATGGATACTGATTCCTGATAGTAATCTTGTTCAACTCTCTATAGTCTATGCACAACCTCATAGACCCATCTTTCTTCTTCACAAACAAAATCGGAGCACCCCACGGTGAAACACTAGGTCGAATCACTTCATGATCTAACAATTCTTGTAACTGCTCTTTCAACTCCTGCAACTCCAATGGTGACATCCGATACGATGCCTTAGAGATAGGCTCCGCACCAGGAACAAGCTCAATAGTAAACTCAACTTCTTGCTGCGGTGGCAACCCTGACAACTCCTCAAGAAACACATCGGGAAAGTCATGAACAACTGGAACATCCTCAATACAAGACTCACCCATAGAGGTATCCTTCACAAATGCCAAGTACCCCTTACAACCCTTTGCCACCAACTTCCCAGCCTTCAAAGCTGAAATCAACTTCACCACCCTACTCAGCCGTGAACCCTAAAACACGAAATCCGAAGATTTCACATCTCTAAATATAACCTTTTTTGCCTGGTAATCAATAGTGGCCTGGTGCTTATCCAACCAGTTTATCCCAAGAATAACATCGAAATCGTACATACACATTGGAAGAAGATTAGCCCTACGAATCTTATCTCCAAAACTGATTGGACACCCTCGATATAAATCAGAAATAACAACAGAAGTCCCCATCGGGGTAGCAATAGACATAACAGAATCTAAAGACTGAGATGGCACACCAAGGTGCCGAACAAAAGACTGAGCAACCACTGAATGAGTAAAACCTGTATTAAATAAAATAGAAGCCTCATGACTGCCAACTAAAAGAGTACCAGAAACAGTACCTGCCGCTCATGCCGCTTGGTTATAAGTCAAAGCAAACACCCGACCACCCTGACACTGACCTCCATTACCACCATTTTCACCGCCTCCACCATTACCACGTGGCCCAGTACAATCTCTAGCAATATGACCCATCTACCCACATAAGAAGCATGCACCAGTAACTCTATGACACTGCATCCCCGGATGATTAGCCCCACAAGTGGCACAAGGAGCTATCGGAATAAGATTTGGATTACCCCCACCAGCTGGTCCCGAATAACGACCCTGATTCTGCCCTTGCTGACGATTTTGACCTTGCCAAGGTAGCTGAAGCTGATGATTCTGCCCCTGGTTGAGGCAACTGCTGATAACCTCTATTCTGATTTTGGCTACGCCATTGCCCCTGTTGGCCACCACGGTTCCTGTTCCATTGACCACCCTGATTTCTCCCGTGTTAACCTGAAGTTTGACCCTGCTGGTCATCTCTATCCCTCTTTCGATTCCCCTCAGATTTAGAAGCTCGAAAGTCCTGCCAATCTATCTCAATATTCTTAGCCACGTTAGCCACGTTAGCCACTGCTGACACATCTGCAAACTTGTTGTTAATGAGATGCTGACGATACCTATAATGAATCCTCCACTTAAACTTCTCTGCTTGTTCCGCTGCAGTCCCCGCTGAAGTTCCCACAAAGCCTGCCAACCTGGTGAACCTCGTCATAAAATCCGTGATGGACTCATCATCTTTCTGCCGAATAGACATATACTCTCTAGCATAGGCCTCTTTATCAGCAGTTGGAAAGTACTACTGATAAAAGACCTCACAAAACTCTACCCAAGTAAGTGTCTCAACATATCCATCACATTTCGTTGTTTTTATAGTCTTCCACCACCTTTGTGCATCCCCCTCTAGCTTATAAGCTGCAAACAACACTTTCTGATTATCCGAGCACCCTAACACATCAAAGATCTTCTCCAAATGGGCAATCCAATTCTCTGCATCAATTGGAGTCGGGGCTGAACTAAATGACTGTGGTTTCTGCTTCTGAAACCTCTCCAACCATACATACATCAGAACCACCTGCTAATCAAGGCTATCTGCATTCCCTTCTTCTTTATTTGCGTGTGGACCATCATTTCCTGCATTCCCCGGTTCTGGATTTTCTGGCGGTTGCTGCATTGCTTGAACAACCTATGCCACCAATTGCGGTAAAGCCTGATTAACCGTCTGATTCACCAAGGTAGCCAAATGAGCATTAATCTGAACATTAGGTTGCTCATTGGGCTAACCCTCACCACTTCCCCTATTGTTACCTCGCCTCCCAGCAACTCTAGCGGATCTACGAGCTATATAAGAAAGAGATCAACAAATATAAAAGAAAAGCAGATTAGAGACAAATTCGAATATAGCTGATGTAATAGCGGAACAGAAAATCAAACGAAACAAAGACCTAACCCAGAAGTCTACTCATAACTCACAGGTCAAACCTAAATAGGTTTTCTACAAGAAAGAACCTGACTTTGATACTAACTCTATAACACCCCCTTTCTATAATAGAAAGAGAGGTTATGCACAAAACATAAAAAAACTAAAATGAATAGAGAGCTTTATGCCACAAAAGAATATATCTAACAATTGATAAATACCATAAGTCAAGTCATAACAAATTGCCAAACTGGCCCAAACCACTATCTAAGATGATTATTACAACTCCAATAAAACCAATGTATCATAGTCTAAACAAATTATCTAAACCACTTGGAAAGAAAGGAGCTCTCATCACACTTGCCCTTGGTCCCCTTGATTACCTGCCGGAAGAAAAACACAGCATGAGCCAAATGCCCAGTACGGATATAGAATACAAGAATAATGAATTGATTAACTAACTCAATCAAATGAACTGAATTGAAACGAACGAAAGTAACACGATGAAATAATAGGCTGAATCAAATGGCTGGATGTTATTTCATACCGAGCTCAAAACAAAACAGATATATACCTTGCCACACAGGCAAGTCAAATAATGTCACATAGGCAACTCAAATAATGCCACATAAGCAATCAAAATAATACCACACAGGCAAGTTACACACATTGGACCGCGAATCCAAATGCATGTAAAATCGGAGGGTGTGTTCAGCACAAACATCACCAATCCGCAGAACATAACAGAACAGAAAACTAGGGTCGGCCTATACGCCTCCCACAATAAATCACCAAATGGTCAACTCCCACCGGAGCACAAAACGGAGACGATGTGGGCTAATCACACCGCCACGGAAGGTGTCATGCCTCGGTGCCAAGAGGACATGTCTGTGGTACCCCCATAGGTGGTTATAGCTCAGGTATACCCTACGGTATATTCTAACAAAAATACCATGTCACAACACATGCGACACAATATCAACACAATGGGGTTCTAATATGTATATGTTAAATCGAAATAAATTATCAACACAAGTCTCCAAAATATATTACATGTACACTTTCTACAAAAAAATCGAAATAAATACTAAACATGATACACTAGATCAAAGAGTACAAACACGAATTCTAAGTATCAATGCGAAGACGAAACTATCACATGAATTTGAGAATGAACAATCATGTGAAATAATAACCAACTTCTGAATAGAAAGAAAAATGAACAAATAAAATTAAAATGATTATCACTACAAGAGTACGGAATCCGTACCTGGATTAAGCAATGCAATACCCAAAGTATATTCCACTTATGACTCGTTTAGACTCTCTCCGTTCGAACTAATTAGAAGAATAAATTAATTAATATAAGTACATTTGCGAAAATATTCCTTCCATCTTTAACACGTTAATAAACTCATTTTATTATTATTATTATTATTATTATTATTATTATTATTATTATTATTATCATGTTCCCGTAAATTTCTAAATTTTTAATATTTTTTTGAATAATCCTACATAATACCATAATAATACTATAACAGTTAATTACTGGATATAGCCTTATTCAAAATCTTGATTACAAATTTATCCCATGTACAATCCTTATATATATATATATATAGGGCAATGATCCATAGCATGTATTTACTATGGATCAAAAATTGGCAAATACTATCTCTACTATTCATTACAATAATCAATGGCCTAGATATAAAAAGACATCTCGCCGTCCACTAGAATTTCTAGCGGACTGAGTTAATAACATTTTTGGACAGAAATGGCCCCATCATATCCCATCAGTAAACACAAAAAACACCTAGTCCGCTAGATGCACTGCGATTGGAATTGAAGGCTGCGATTTCCCAATCGCGATTTGAGATTGGAAAAGGAATTGGGGCAGGGGCTGCTGCTATTGGAATTGGGGTTGCTGCGATTGGACCTCGCAGTTCAGGTGTTTGATAAAATGCTTATGAACTTTGTTAAATTTGATTCCTTTCAGTTAAAATATAATTTTTCTTTTGCTTTAGTGTAACAATTCTCTCTCTATATGAGTGTGTGTCCTAGCACACACAAGCTTGTGTGTTATATATAGCCAAGCTATCTTGGAAGCAATGACCATCATAATTTCTTCTCATGTTTAGTCATTTTTTCGCTTGACTGTGCTATGCATAAAAGTCTTTATTCACCCTATACACTATATTAAAACTGGCCACTAAAGAAGGAAATTTTATAGTTTTAGGGGTTCTGATTCTAGTTTCCTGTAAATGGAACTCTGCCCAACTTGCGGGATGTTGTTGCAATATGAGTTGCCCCATATGAGTCGTGCTGCCAGATTCTCCTGCCCAACATGTCCATACGTATGTTAGATAGAGAGCAAGGTAACATATGCTATAATCTCTGTCATCAAATTTGTATTTCTTGGTCTTTAAATCCTCCATTTCTACCTATGCAACAAAACTGCAATAGTCTTGTTACGATTCACAAGAAAAACTGTAATAGTCACTTGTTTTTAAAGGTTAAGATAAAAGAGGAAGCAACATTTAGTTAAAAAACAAATTGATCCTGTCTTCTCGAAAGATGACTTGAGGAATGCACCCACAACTGAAGGTATATTTCTTTGCATACATTTCCCCCTGAAAAGGTAGTACCATTATTTTCTCCCACTGCTTGTCATTATTGTGTTACTATTTGCTTGGTTGCAGTTACATTCATGCGTTCGTAAAGTTGTTCAAGCATGTTTAATCCCTTGTTCATGTTTCTCATGTGTTGCAAGTTTTCTTTTGGCTTATTAAGTTGCAGCTAACTTGACTGCTCAATTTACATCAGGGTTCACTGCTTTTGAATAATTTTCTTTTGGCTTGAATTTTTGTTGTTACTTTGTCCTTTCTTTTAATGAATTTGTTTGTATGCCTGGAGAGGCATGTTCTTTAAGTACATGAATTGTTTTCATTTTTTATAATATATAGTCAGAACCTTTCCTTCTTGAATGGGTCTGGCGAAGTATTATGTTTCTAGGTAAACATTTGGAATTTGCGAAATTACTCCCTAGCTGGACAACTTATAAATCTTGAACTCCATATAATTGTTTTAGTTCTGTTTTGGAGCAGGCTAGTTACAAAGACAACACAGTTTGAGAGTGAGAAGATGTAGAAAGAGACTGAATTCCAGAAACTTATGGAAGAAAATGTGAATAAAAGTGACTGAAACACCACCACAAATTCCAATCGCAGTGCATCCGCTAGAACTTCTAGCGGACTCGGTGTTTTTTGTTTTACCGATGGGGTATGATGGGGCATTTCTGTCCAAAAATATTTTTAACTCAGTCCGCTAGAAATTCTAGCGGACGGCGAGATGTCTTTTTATATCTGGGCCATTGATTATTGTAATGAATGGTAGAGATGGTATTTGTCAATTTTTGATCCATAGCAAATACATGCTATGGATCATTGCCCATACATATATATATATATATATATATATATATATATATATATATATATATATATATATATATATATATATATATACACACACCATTCTAAATAAAGTGCTTAATTAACTCATGCATGGGAAATCTGTTAACAATGAATATATGATTCATTTGCTAGTTACCAGTTAGTACAAATTTAAAAATCAAAGTAACTTTACATAGATTCCCTCTCAGGACATTACTTTTAATATTAATCTATTAATTCAATTAACTCCTTGCATGCTCCTCCCAATTCATACCGTCATACAGTATACAAAATATACTTATTAATTACAATAAAGATATTACCTTGATCAGAAAAATCTTCCTCTTTTTGTTTTCTGTTCTCGCCGCCGCTCTTCTCCGTTATTCAATTCGTATCAGAAGAAAGCCGATATGGTTAGGTTTGAGTCATTTATTGATATATATATATATATATATATATATATATATATATAGTATTAACTCTCTTTATTTTAATAGAATTTTATTATTAACCACATGTAAATTAAATCAATTAATATTAAGGCCCAATTTTACTAAATTAATTTTCATCACTTATTAATATTTATTAGCCCACATAAATTAAATGACCACTTTGATCCAAATAAAATGCAAAGTCCAATTAATATATTTTTTTAAAAAATATAATCTTACTTTATTTAATATTATTATTATTATGGGTATTACATCAATCCACAAGCCGACCACCTCTATTGCTCGGAAGCGAGAACTTCAACTTTTGAAAGTTCAGAATGATGATTTATCTCAAACGAGCTCCATGGGAGTGGTGGGTGGTTGAAAATGGGCATGTCATTCCGAGACATGATGATGGAAAACCAAAGACTCTCATGGAAATGGATTCAAATGAATCGTACATGGTATCCTATGACTCCAAAGCCATGAACACGCTGTTGAGTGGAATGGTTCAAGCTGAAATCGACAAAGTCTCTACATGTAATACGACAAAAGAAATTTGGGACATAATTATCATGAGCCACGTGGGAACTACTAAGGTAAAAGAAGTCAAACTAAGTATGTTAATGCAAAAATATGAGCTTTTCAAGTTAGAAAAGAATGAATCTATCAAAGAAGCTCAAGCTAGATTCATCACTCTAATGAATTCTCTAAGTATGCTTGGACGGAAAATTGATCAAAGGGAGATAAATAGAAAGATACTTAGAGTTATGCCCAAACGGTTCGCACCAAAGGTTACTACTCTTCAAGACTCAACAACAATCAGTACTATGGAAACTCTCACTTTATTTGGAGAGCTTGAAGAATTTGAAAATCAACTAAGAATGTATGATGAAGAAGAGGAAGCGCCAATAAAGAAGACATTGGCTCTTCAAGGCGAAAGCTATATAGAAAGGGATGATGAAGACTCGGGTGAAGAAATAGCACGGATGACTAGAAAATTGAGAGAATTAATTAGAAGAAAGAACCAATCAAAGTCACAGGGTAAATCTTTCAACAACAAGGAGTTCAAGCAAAATGAACAAGAGAAAACATGTTTCGAATATGGAAGGCCTGGTCATTTCAAGAGAGATTTTTTTCATCATAAGAGGAAGAACAAAGAAAACAACTCAAAAAGGAAAGCATGGATGACACAGAATGATGATGAATCCGAACATGAAGTTAATCAAGATGATAAAACGGTTCAACTATGCTTCACCGGATTAAGCAATCAGGAATCATCCGAGGTAAACTCTAAACTTAGTGATATTACTATTTCTGATTATCTTGTTTTAAAGAATGAAAATATTCGTATTAAAGAGAAAAATGCTCATTTAAAGAATTGGATAAATGACTTAATGAAAGAAGTAGAAACATTAATTGAGGAAAAACAAGAAATAGTTAAAGATTGCTCATCAAGTGAAGTTTCTAAGTTAAATGCCAAGAATGATTATTTGAATAATCGTGCTAATATGTTACATGAAGAAAATACTAGTCTTAAAAAAGAAATTGATGTTTTAAAAGAAAATTTGAAAATGAGAGATGCATGCATAGATGCTTTTAGTGATGGAAAAATGATGAATATGCAATATGATAATAATGAAGAAATAACATCTTTGAAAACGGATCTTGCTAAATTTGTGCGAGGAGAAGAGAACTTAAATATTATGTTAGGGGCACAAAGGTCTAGTCTTGATAAGCAAGGAATTGGATATAATCATGTTGATTTTAATTCTAATATTAGAATGATTAATAGTAAATCAAGGCATAAACCATTTTATTGTTCACCATTTGTTGCTTGCAAAAAAAATGGGTTTAAAGGTCATTTTGATTATAATTGTAATAAAATTAGAATAAAACAAATTTAGGTAAAGAAATGTGATTTATATGTGTGGGCAAGGAAATTACGCCTTGCTAGGGTTAGGGTTTCGTATTGACTGGAGAGGAGAGAAATCCACGAAAAGCACGGAATTGATTGATTGATTGAAAAGGGGAGAAGAACAGGTGGACAATTACTCCAATGACACGTGGCAGAACTCTCAGAATTCGAAAACCGGGTTAGGGTAGCAGGGATTCCAAGAGCCTTCTTGAGTCTTCGAGTTGGGAGAGAGTTCCAAGTGTAATAACCTTCCAAGAGTCTAAGTGTAATATCTTGAGAGCGATCCCCTTTTCTTAGAATAGAGGGGCTATTTGTAGAGCTTTCCTAGGGAATAGTCACATGCCAGACACATGTTTTAAGGAAAATTCTCGAAATACCCTTTAGTCATGTTTTAAAGGAGAAATACTAGAAATGTCCTTTAATCATCAAAGTAATGCCCAAATTGCCCTGTTCTTCTAGCCACCAATCCAATCCCTCAATCAATTCTCAAAATGGGTCGCATCCATGAGTCTTCTGCCTTGGAACACGTGGAGACTTTCCCGGGTCTAGCACATTTATTTTCGTCTAATCTGTACATTTAATTAGGTCACATGAACCCTAATTTGTACATTTAATTAGGTTTTTTGTAAACCCTAATTTGTACATTTATTTCAACTAGGTCATGTGAACCCTAATATGCATTTGGGCCCACATTTTCCCCCTGCGTGAGAGTCACGATTCCTGAGAGACGCTCGTGCAAAATACTCATACTCCAAGCTTTTGAATGATTTTGTGTGACTCCACTTGTTCAAGTCTTGAACACAAGAGTTCTAGAAGAGGGAAACCCTAGGGGCCAAACTATTGGGGTTAAACCCTAGCGAGGCAAGACCTAGAAGGGCTCTTCCTTGGACCTCTTGGTAGAGCATCTGAAAGCTTCCACATCTTGCTCAATATTTATTTCCTTATTTTCTGAGAATTAAAATAAGGAAGATCATCAGATATCATTAAATAAAATCCAATAATCAAATCTTATTTTGGAAACAAAATCTTCCTTTATTAGAGTTTTATAAAGTAAGATCTTTTTCCTTAATATATATATATATATATACATATATATATATATATATATATATATATATTTCGAAATTCCTATTAAAATATCAAATCTAAATAAATTTCGAAAATATATATTTTTATTCAGAAGTATGCTCAAATAAACTTATCTTTATATTTCGAAATCTTCCTTAAGAGGAAAATAAAGGTTGCTTCCTTTGCGATTGCAAGCATGCAGTCTGAATATATACATTTCCCAAGTCACTTAGGCTTTTTCTTTTCATCGTGCAATTTTTTGTCTTGGCATTTTCTCTCCTCTTTCAAGTCTGAAGATCACCAAGAAGTCGTCAAGCAAACGTTCTTCATCTTAGGAAAGAGGTAAGAAAGCAATTCTACCCCTATAAGGCCGAATCCTAAGGGTTGAACCCCATAGGGTCATCTTTCCTTCTTCTTTTTCTTTCAATTTTTCAATTTATTTGAGTACTTTCTTCCGAACTTCTTCTTGACTTGCTTCTCCTACGTTTCTTTTCAGATATAAGTACATTTTCTTTTGTCTTCCGAGCCCCGTTACTTGGATTATATCTCGGTAGGGTTCCCTCGGATAATAAAGAAAAACACAATATTTATTGCGACAAAGAAACATCCGTTCCGAAAAACTGATTTGTGGAGCATCAAAATTTCCAAGGTACACAAAAGAAATCCCCCTAGGGGGCCGAACCCTATAGGTGGCCGAACCCTAGAAGGCCGAACCTTATAGGGAAAATTAAGCCAAGCATTTTTTTTTTGTAGGAGGCCGAACCCTAGGGGGCCGAACCCTAGGGGCGAACCCTAGGAAAAAATGTCACCAAAATTTGAACATTGGGAATCGTGATCGTTGTTTTGACCATAACTTTTGTTCCATTTGGAGTCTCGAGGTCTATAATATATCAAAACGACCGTATCGACGAGTACTTCAAAACTCATCACCAACGGCCATGATGCATACCAAAATAACCCAAAAAATGGCTCCGAATGATGCATTTTAGTTGTCCGAAGTTTTTTAGAAAAAATTCAAATCTTATTTTTCTTTTATAATTGTGATTTTGATCCTTCTCTGACTTTATTTCTTCTTCTTTTCAGGTATTCTCAAGTGCAAATCTGAGATTCTCCCCTTGTCAAGGTAAGTATACTCAAGTTCATATGCTTTACTTGACATCCTTAGTACCCTTATGTGGAGTCTTCCTTACTTGTAGGCCTCGTCTACCGGATGCTCTGAAGACTTGAAGACTTTTAGGGTAACTCCCTTCGTCAATGATTGGGGAAAGGCTCCTTTTTGGGCCTTTTGACACTTTTTGGGAGCAAGTCCGGACTTAAGATCGCACAACTTTTCCTTCACCAGAGAAAGAAGGCTTGTTTCTTTATGTCGCGGCTTGCGGAGGTTGGGACGACTTCTTCCATTCTGGTCGCATTCCCCGCATGTGCATAGAGAAACAAGAATACCCTTTCAGTCCCTTTCGCTTCCTGTCTGACTCATCTGGCCGTCTTCAAGGATGGCAACATTAGACTGACGAGATCCTCGGGAATGTTGAGTATAAGGCTATACTAAAGAGCGCTAGCATATCTCGCTGCATTCAGAGATATATTAAGATCTACGCATTCAGCAGGATCATGACGCCCTTACTGTGTCGATTTCCCGCTGGTGTTCTTCTTCATGCACATTCGTTACTGCTTGGGAGAATTCACCCCTACTCTAGAGGATGTCTGCTTCCTTTTCTTTTTTTCAAATTATGTACTTATTCTAGATTATATATATCTTGCAGTCTTCCTGTTATTGCTTCGGCTTCTTGTAGCCCATCTAGTCTGTCTCCCAGGGATACTGAGTGCGTTACATATTTGATAGAGGCTTTCAGGCGAGCTAGCAATTATACTTCATAATTTCATGGTAACACATTCCTTTCAGACTTCGTCTCAGGTACCTCCTCGAGTTCCTTCCCCGGGATCCTCTGCTGTCGGGGAGATGAGAGTTACTTGCTCTAGAGTAAAGTCAAGGATCCTTGTTTTTAGATTACTGAGAATGATGACGATGATGATGATGTTCCCATTGTATTTCTTAAGGCTATGTCAAGTGAAGTGGCAACCTCCATTACTTGTGAGCCTCCCTGACATAACATGATTGTTGTCGAGTCCTCCTCACCTCATGATGAACGTGTCAGCCTTAATGTTGATGATTACATGTCTGATGTGGGCTCAGGTCCTGTTGTGGTTAATACAGTTCCATCTTCACGTCCACATACAACATCTGCTCATAACAACTTTGGGGGTACCGGTGACACCCATGTTGATACTAATGCTATTATGGCAGTTAATCCTCCTCCCTCGAGGGGGAATCCTTCAGAACCTATTGCTGATTTCCATCATCCCCAGAAGGATTCTGCCGAGGCTTCACCTGACAGGGAGGGTACAGTTGCTAGTTCTTTGGGTGGGGGCACTGATATTTTACTTTCTTTGCCCGTTGAGGGGCTCGCCTTTTTTGACTCTTTTCACCTTGATTCTACCACCTCGCCTTTTAGTGACCTCGGCTATCCACCCAACAACAAAGATGTCGTGGAGCTACAGCCATTCTCTAGGCCCGTGATTTGTGCAGCCCCTCTCCTGATGAATATCATGATTGCTTCCCAAGTGGTTCTTGCTATAGCTTCCTTCAATCCAAACAGAGAGCTTGTTCCTTTGAGGGATTTTTGGGTTTCTTCCTCCAGTCAGGAAAGTCTCACGCGTCTCTTAGTTTGGTTCCCACATATACTTGATCAGCTACATATTCGTGAGGCCTCCTTCTAGACCCTCTTATTAGATTAACTTGTAAGTTTTATTCTTGAGATGTACAGTCCTTCTCTCCGTTCTCTATGAATAAAGGACTTAGTATCTGAGTTGTGAGGTTGATGACTTGTTGGCCTTGACAGTTCCCCTTTTCATGCTAGGCTGAATCTCCTTACTTCTAGGTATTGTGTTGTTGCACTACGTTCGGAGGTCACTTCACGTCATCACGAGAATTACTTACGTTCGGTAGAGCTTTTGGGGCTTCAAGATATCATAGCTAAATTGAAGATCCAGCTTTAGAAATTTGAGTCGGCTGCTCAAGACCTTGGGGGAATAATAACATCAAATACGAAGGCTTGAGGTACCGCTATTGTTGACTTTGAGGCTTTAGTTATGCCCTATCTTCAGTTTGATATGTCTTAGCCTTTAGATCATCGCTTTTTGTAACATTTTGTTATTTCCTGTATCAAAGAACTCATTTATATGTCATTTATCATAATAGAGTTTCTTTAGCATTATTGATTGCCTTTAACTTGAATTTTTCCTTAAGACCCAATGTTTAGCATTGAATCATAAGTTATTCAAATTAATACTCTTAGACAACAATATTCATAATAGTGAGAGTAAACATGCAATTTTTTAAGTAACATGCTTTCTTTTTTTTTTCTTTTTTTTTTTCGATTTCTCGCAAACCAACACTTGAATCCATACTTTTAAAATCAAAGAATATTCAAGTATAAGTGAAAGTTTGACATTTTTATTAATAATCATATTGCTTTTAACGAAAAGCACAACGTTTCAAAAAATTTCATAAAGATAATAATAATAGATTTTACTTTTGACGGATAAAGCATAACGTTCGCCACTTTTAGAGATAAAGTGTAACTTTCTCGGGTTTGAGGACTTATAGTCAGGTGCCTCGATTACTTTTAGAGTTGAAAGTATAACTTTGAGGACTTATAGTCAGGTGTCTTGATTACTTTTGAAGTTGAAAGTATAACTTGTGCCTTATCCCTTAGTACGTTGTGCCAATTGTTTGGCGTATAGGGTTTCATAAGGGCTTAAGTTGCGTGCCTCATCACTTGGTCATCTAATTTCTTGGCAAGTGCAATCTACAAGGACTTGGCTACCATTTAGAGTGGACCACCATCTTGGGTGGATTTTTAATTTATCAATTCTTGTGTCTCCTCCCTTGGTCATCCAATTTCTTGGCAAGGGATACTCTTGAGTACTTCAACCACCATTTTCTAGTGGACCACCATCTTGGGTGGATTTTTCATATTCTCGTCTTTACAGTTCTGAGATCTTTCGATGGTAGAGCCAGTATTTGGGTTGTCTATCATCTTGTGTTGATAAAGTTTGCGTAACAAAATTTCTCATAGTTTCGACATGAGCATCAACTATTGATTCTTGATGCTTGCTTATTGTATGCTACTAAAGCCTGTTGTCTTGAATAGGCTATTGTGGCCCTTGATCGTGTTTCTTGAAATCTAGTATGAGCCTTCATACTTCTTGCCTTCATGCGGCTTTAGCATAGCATCAGCCATAGCTTTGTCATGGCGTCACGACCTTTGGCCCTTTTGAGTAGCTTTCTATGTCTCAAAGGACTTGAGGGAGATCATCCCTAAGCCTCTAAGTATTTTTTTTTCTCACTTTCCTTAGTTTTGATCATCACAATAACCAAGGTTCAATCAAGAAATCACATCGGAACTCAAACAGGAGTGTGCCCCCTAGAGGCCGAACCCTAGGAGGGGAACCTTTGAGTTCTTTTTTTGCTCATTTTTAAATTTTTCATCCTTTTAACTTCTGGGGCTACACCATGGGTAATAGTGTTGCATGTTTCTTTTCCTTTGTGGTTTGGAAGTGGCTTGTCATACACACTGCTTTTCTTTTCACAGTTCGATTTCTCCAGCTGCTAGCTTCTCATGGTATATCCTCCGCAGACTGTAACAGTCCATAGTGGAATGTCCTGCGTACTGGTGGTACACACAGAAATCCGGTCTTCTTTTCATCTCTTTCGTCACCACAAATTTAGGCCTTGGAGGTTTCACCACTCCGTACTCAACCCATTGTTCGTACAGGCCCCTGAATGCCTTCTCACTGCATGTGATAGCCTCTAGAACTGGCATCCTGGTATACTTGTCCCCATGTTTTCCTTTACTTCGTTCAAAATTTTGCTCATTCTTTTCCCTCTTGCCCCCTTGTGGTTTTGACTGAGAATCAGCTAAAGCCACAATT
This sequence comes from Aralia elata, assembly GCA_034770075.1. Classification (NCBI taxonomy): domain Eukaryota; kingdom Viridiplantae; phylum Streptophyta; class Magnoliopsida; order Apiales; family Araliaceae; genus Aralia; species Aralia elata. The sequence continues at coordinate 88,056,288 of CM068388.1, forward strand.
GTTGTTCTCTTACCCTTCCATATGACTGTCGCATGGCTAATAGGCACTATCACGATTCCTCCTAAATCTTGTGCGAAGGATGAGAGGGTCACAAATGAGTCACAGGCCTTTGTAATGAGATAGGGCTTGAAGGAGTCTAGAGCACCATTGTTGCATATGCTAACCAAGTTCTTCTCCTCAATTGGCTCTGCACACTTCTTTGCTTGGGCCTTGAATCTGTCCACATAATCTGACAGCTCCTCATTCGGCTTCTGCTTGAATCGCATCAGCTCTACAATAGTTACCTATTTCTGCACATAGAAAAATTTCTTAAAAATTGCAATTTTAGATCATCCCAATCATGGACTGATCTCTTCTCCAAGTTGTAGTACCAACTGAAGGCACTATTCGTCATGGTCTTGTTGAATTCTCTCATCAACAGATTGTGGTTATTCACCTCATCATAACCCAACCATGGAGACATCCACTCCACGAACCTGACAATATGCTCCCTGGCATTCCCTTTCTCCCCATTATACTTTGGGAACTGCGGGGGGTGCTCAATATACCCTACCGGCTAAGGTTGTCTCCGAACGTGTGCCGGGTATGGTGGAGTAAAGTCCAACTCTGAAGGTCGGGCTATCTGTTTGCGAAGTTGATTGATCACATCGATCATATCATCCTTCGTCACATACTGGCTCGTGGTATGGATTCTTTGAGGGGCTATTATGTATTGCTGCATTGGTGGCGTGTATGGTAAGGAAATTGGCTGATGTACACTTGCATTCTGCACAATTTGTATCGGTTGTGCTTGTTGGCTTGTTCGTCGGATGTGGCTCGAGATGGTCGGTATCTGCACTTGTGAAAATACTGGGAGAGTGGTCGGGATGATGTTGGGCTGGGGCTGACTTGTTTCCAATCTGAGTTGTGGCACATCACCGCTGTTTTGGGGCTCCAAGTTGATGATTGGAATCGGCTGACTCTCCGTTGTTGGAGCTACAGTCTGATTTTCTTTGTTGTTACTGTTGTCCTCCACTTCTGCTCGGTCTCCCTGCGAACTTCCTAGTAACATAGCCCTGAAAGTGGGGATTTGCATCAACTGCTGGCGGAAATTCCCCATTTCTTCCTATTTCCTCTGCATTTCCAGCATCATGGTCATCATCATCCCTTGGTCTTCTCGTACCTCTTGTAATGCCTTGAGCATCTCCATCTGCACGGCATTCGCAGTTTTCTGCGCTCCAGTTACTTCCTCACCTTGCCTTCCCGTGTTTGTCTGTCTAGCACTGGTTTGTTGTTGATCAGCCATTTGAGGTGATGTTGAACTTCCTTCCGAAACCTCTTCTAGGATGGGTTGATCAAGATCTAGATTCGCGCTTTGGAACACTGAATTTGCTTGCTTTGAAATCGGATCCGGTGAAGTGATGCTTGTTGTCGGTGAAACTTTTCCTGTAATTCTCCCACTTCGAGTTGTGGGCATACCCTTCACAAATTCTACACCTCCCCAGCAGAGTCGCCAAATAAATGTGCGCAAGGAAATTACGCCTTGCTAGGGTTAGGATTTCGTGTTGGCTGGAGAGGAGAGAAATCCACGAAGAGCACGAAATTGATTGATTGATTGAAGAGGGGAGAAGAACAGGTGGGCAATTACTCTAATGGCACGTGGCAGAACTCTCAGAATTCGAAAACCGGGTTAGAGTAGCAGGGATTCCAAGAGTCTTCTTGAGTCTTTGAGTTGGGAGAGAGTTCCAAGTGTAATGAGCTTCCAAGAGTCTAAGTGTAATATCTTGAGAGCGATCCCCTTTTCTTAGAATAGAAGGGCTATTTATAGAGCTTTCTTGGGGAATAGTCACATACCAGGCACATGTTTTAAGGAAAATTCTTGAAATACCCTTTAGTCATGTTTTAAAGGAGAAATTCTAGAAATGCCCTTTAATCATCAAAGTAATGCCCAAATTGCCCTGTTCTTCTAGCCACCAATCCAATCCCTCAATCAATTCTCAAAATAGGTCGCATCCACGAGTCTTCTGCCTTGGAACACGTGGAGACTTCCCGGGTCTAGCACATTTATTTTCATTTGATCTGTACATTTAATTAGGTCACATGAACCCTAATTTGTACATTTAATTAGGTTTTTTGTAAACCCTAATTTGTACATTTATTTCAACTAGGTCATGTGAACCCTAATATGCACTTGGGCCCACAATATGTTACTAACCCAGAAGGACCCAAGAAGATTTGGGTACCAAAAAGGTATAGATTATTTGTTTGTTTTGTAGGTGTCTCAAGGCTAAAAAGGAGACAGAAAGATAATTTGGATGAACTATTATTTGGGTAAATTGTTTTTTGGGTTACCTTGATATGGCTATGATGTCCACTTAATTAATTTTTGATTGTACTGTGATGAGTATATTATTGGCTATATTATTGGACAGTTCTTTACTTTGAGAAAATAAGTTACCTATAAATTATTTAGGAGAATCTTGTGATGATCTTGATGAGGAATCAATGTATATTATATTTAATGAGTTTAACAATGATCTGCCAAAAGAAAAGAATGAGGATTCTGCAGGAAAAGAAAATCTGAATAGTGATAATCAGACAGCTCAATTCAGACAATCTCAATCGTCTGCTTTAGAAGGAAAAATAGATGAACCAAAGCAGACAAATGAAAACAGACAACACTAACCGTCTGTTTTAGAAGACAAATCAGACGAACATTCAGAAACAGAAACTGACATTCCAGAACATGAACCTGAGGAGCAATTGTCAAATACCAGACTTCCTAGATCATCCAAAACAATGAAAAATCATCCTCCTAACTTGAGCATTAAAGACTTAAACATTGGGATGACCAAAAGAAGAGCTGTTGTAGAGAAAAGCTTATGAAAATTCAAAGTCTAAAGCTATATTAAGGAGCACAACCATTAAGCTTACTACTGGTAAAATGTTGATATATAGGTAACAAATCACAAAGGTATAATCATACTATTTACTTCTTATATGTGATGTTGTGATAAGCTTGCTCCAGTTTCTTTCTTAATCTTCGCGTTTATTGTTGATGTCAAGGGAGAAGAGATATCTAAATTGATATACATATGTTATAACTCATGTGAGTCTAAAGAAATCAACTTGTGTTTAAACTTGTGATTAATGATTAATATACATGGTTTCATTTATTTCTTTTTGATAATGACAAAGGGGGAGAGATGGTAATATTATGGGGAGAGATATTCAGGTATATTTGGGGGAGAGATATTTATGATATCTGTTTGGATATATTGGGTTGAATAATATATTGGATATCTCATGATCTTATGGTAATATACATTATCTGGGTTGGCAGTTGTGTTATATGTCATAATGTATCAGTTTGCATATTATCATCTTAATCCTTCCAGGATGAATAATCTTGGGTTCTCATTTATATGGTATGTATATGCATAAATTTAGGGGGAGCATATTAATTAAATGGCATTAGGTATTGTTATTATCAAAAAGGGGGAGAATGTTGGTTTTATGATTTTAATGATGACAATATTATTGGGTTTAGTAATAGATTTTATTTTAATTGCTTGGACTGTTTAAATTGTTAATTTATTTAATTTTGTGTAAACAACTTAAGGGATCTTGTTTATAAAGAAATAGCTTGTTTGGCCCAAGTTGATTAAATATGTTATTGGATTAATATCTACAGGATTCAGAAAATAATTAGAATGAAAGATTTTATTGTTGAAGTATTTTCTTAATATATATATATATATATATATATATATCCTGTTTTAAATCAAAGTTAGATATGCTATTTAATTAGGAGTCTTTTAAATGAATCTATTTCTACTGGGCAAAACTATTGGACTCTTTCTCTCCTTTATTTTAGCTATCTTATTTTGACTTGGATTTCAAATCTTTTTAACTGATAGTTAGTATATCTATTGACATCTATTAGCTGTTGAAATCCTATTTCTATTCCAACTGTGATTGAGATATTCATGCTAACTTATCTTTTTATCCGTTGGTGCTAATTAAAGAGATATATCAGTTAAAGATATATTGATAACTAAGATATAGTCATTGCTCTTCTTGTTATATATATACTATCCTTTTTGGCTAAAACAGAAACAACAGGAAGCATATATATCAGTGAAGAGAAACTCAAAGCAAATATCAGCCTTATTGTTATATACTTCCATTGAGAGCTATCATTGTTTTTTTTTTCTAGCAAGCCTGTGTTATATTGTTAGTCTTTCATTAGCTGAAAAATCACAACACAGTGTATTCAAAATACTTTGCAACAAATTATGAGTTCAAGCTTTGTTTAGCTTGGTCACTCATAGGGTCTGTTCAAAGAAAACTTTCAAGGTTACAAAGGTGCAAAGGTTGCAGAGCTGCAAAAGGGGCAGAGGTGTATAGATTGAATTATCAAGTTAATATTAAAATAGAAATTTAGTAATTTAAATTTTTATTTTAATATTATTGATTTTGTATATGTGTAATGTGGTGTGAATATCTGTGGTAATAGTAAATATAATAAAATGTATATTTACTATTATGAATAAACTGTTTAAAAACAGATGGAAAATGAAAGTTAAGTAAATAATGTGGTGTACAAACATTACGCTATACCTTAAAAGATATTAAAATAATTTATGAGGATAAAGTGTTTATAAATTGTTTTAATATAAGAAACTTATTGCACTTATTATATTATCTTTTTCTAATTGGAAATTAGATAATATAAAAAGAAATAATAATAATAATAATAAAAAAAAGAAAAAAAGAAAGATTAAAATAATTTAATAAAGGTAAATTATTTTAACAGAGGGGTAATTATCACACTAAATATTATGTTTATTAGTGTGATAAATATTATACAAATATGGATAATATGTACATATGAAGGGAGTATACCAGAAAATCAGTAACTTTACTAATACAAACACGAGCTATAGAAAGTGAGTATTGATCAAGAAAAAGGAAGCAGGAGGTGGTTACTAATTAGACTCATAGGTTCAGCAACTGAGCAAACCTATTTCGTTGAGAGCAAGGTTTTGGCGTATGGAGCAAACAAAATGCGTGAAGGCCAAGTGTTGATCCTGAGTTCTATAAAACCAAGACCCTCTATTCCTTAATCAATTTTACCCAATTTCTATTCCTGCCCTGTTTTGCCGCTCCTTCCATACCAATGTCCAGTGCATTTGATCGGCTCGCACGAGGAAAAGAAATAAATAGTGAAGCTACAAAATTCGTTTGAGCAGTGAGGTTTAGTTCGGGAGATAACAAGGAATCAATTCACATCAAAATCTTTCAACAAACAAGCAAAGGTAAGTTACTTTAATTAGTTAGTTTCATAATGAAACCAGTACCAGAATTGAATTGATTATTTAGTTTTGATTGGATTGTTGGTTATGGCTATATTATTTGGCAACAGTAATTGAGATATTACTTATGGAATATGTATGAATCAACGAACGTGACATCTTTGGAAATTAGAAAACTTAGTATACAAATTGTTGGTTATGATGGAATTAGAAACAAGGAGCATAGTTGTTGTTGTGCGGAGTAATAAGGAGGACGAATTGGGTTTAGAACGTAAACAAATGACTAAGACATATGCCTACTAAAAAGATGCACGTGACGTGTTTGATAAAAGTTCCAATAGGGACTGTTTTACTAAAAATTCAAAATTTAATGATATTGAGATTATGATTTCGAATATCTATGTTATACAGAGCTAATTAAAGAGTTTAAACGAGTTAAAACAAGAAGGAAAGCTAATTTGGAACAAAACGAAATGCTAAAAACAGTTGCGAGCAAGCACTTTTGAGGCCTGTTTTGGGCTGTCAAAAATGTCTGAAATGGATGGTTAGAATTTTCTAAAAATAGTCTACTATGGTGACTATAACATATTCGAAATTGACTATGATCGGACTTATGTATTAAAAGTTAAAAATTCGCAAAAAGGCTAATTGAGTGAGGCGTTGGGCTGGCCCCTGCTGCAGGCAGCAACAGCGAGCGACATTAGCAGCAGCACAATTAGGCTATGCCTAGTTGTGGCTTGTTTTGTTAACGCAATGCGATACTCATAGTTTAGTTATGTAAACATTTGTTTTATCACTAAAGCTGTATGTTAATATTGCAATTTGTTTTGGTTCACTTCTGAACTCTATTTATTATTCTCATATCTGCGATCCATTTAAGATTCTTTCTCTGCTTCTTCCATCGTAAACTGAACTTTTGCAATCTCACGAAGGTGGACAGACAGCCTGGGACATGCTGCATGAGGAGGAATTGCTTGCGTGCATTACCACATCTTGTTCAGATTTGGATAGCATCCTAGGTGGAGGAATTAATTGCAAAGAGGTTACTGAAATTGGTTAGCATATCTCGCCTCTTTTTGACCATTAAAGAACATGCAGTCATTTGTTTCGTTCATTTTTGCATGTTCTTTTCTGATCTTATTAGGTGGAGTACCAGGAATTGGTAAAACACAACTGGGGTATGTTATTCTCATTCTGTTTTGTTCTTTTTAAGTTTTCTTGTAGTAATGATCTAATATAATTTACAGGATTCAACTTGCAGTTAATGTCCAAATTCCAGTTGATTATGGTGGTCAGGGAGGCAAGGCAATATATATAGGTAAGTTGCCTTCATGTATTGGTTATTAGTTGTCACTTTCTCTATTATTTGCATCCTTAGTATTTTATGCTTTTGTGATGCTCAGATACAGAAGGCAGTTTAATGGATTTCTACGAAAGGACTTTCATGCTAGCAAACTTAAAAAGCGGCCCAAGGATCTTCTTGAAAACATATTCTACATTAGTAATAGAATTTTGCATAAAAATCAAGAAAAGACTCCTTATGAACTTTTAAATAACAGGAAACTCAACATTACTTACTTTAAAGTTTGGGCTTGCATTGCTTACGTCTTAGATGCCACATTAAAGAGACCTAAACATGGCAACAAAGCATTAATTTAAATCAATAATTTTGGGGAATTCTGTATATGCGTAGTAAGGCTTCTAGATTTCTTGATTTACATTCAAATAGTGTTATTGAATATGTGCATGCTATTTATTTTGAGCATTTGATAATTAGAGATGCTGATAAATTAGAGTTAGAAAAGGATTTGTCGAATGAGTTAAACTCTAGTTTATGATCATCTAATGTTTCTGATTCATTAAATAATGGTGTGACTGAAAATGTTTCTTCGGAGAATAATTAATCTCGAACCTGAGCCTGTTGAATTGAGGAGGAGCAAGCGGCGTAGGATTGAAGAGGATCCTAAAACTTTTCGAAAAGCGGGAGTGGTTAGCATGAAGTTTATTTTCTAGTAAGTTGGTCAATTGGTCAATAGAGTGCTGACACACAGGCGGGAGGGTTCTTTCTCCCTACGTGTCAGCACTCTATTAGCCAATTGACCAACTTACCAAAAAATGAACTTCATACTAACCGGATCCGTACAATGCCAGGCTAGTAGCCAAAGGCCATATAGTCAAAAAGAAGGTGATGATTATTTTGAAACTTTTGACATTGATGATTTAGGTCATGTAGATGTAATTTTAGGTGTCATTAATGTCATTAAAAAAGAAAATGAATTTATTTATTTTCACACCATCACATTAATTTATAGAAAGGATGCTTAGAAAATTTGATTACTTTGATATATATATTGTTAAGCCTAGTAAAAAACCTATTGATCCACATTGTTCTTTAAAGGCTAATCAAGGTGATCCTGTTAATCAAGAAAAATATGCATGCTAAGATTATTGGTAGTCTAATGTATGCCATGAATTATACTAGACCTAATTAATATTGCATGTGCTGTTTCCATACTTAGTAGATTTACTAGCTAGTAATCCTGGGCATCAAATGTTGAAGTACTATTCACCAAACTAACTGCAAAAGGATGTATATGCATTCCTCCTATTTATTTAAATTCCCCTTTACAATGGATGAATTATGCCATCAATTAAAGTACATAAAATTAAATTCTTAACATAAGAAAATAAAAGAAAATATTTGGATTTATTTATTATAACAATATATCGATACACACCAAGGCCAGAGAGCCATAAACTTTTGCAACATGGACATTATTTTAAGATACTAAAGGTTGGCCTCATAGTATACTAATTGACCAACTCTAGCACTCATAACATTAATTAAAGAAGATATATAGTAGTCCATTTTGCAACATGGACATATATTATTCAATACAATAAAAAGGTTGGCCTTATAGTAGGTAGGTAATTAACCACCAACCCTAGCAAGCATCAAATTGGAGTTTACGAGCTTACCAATGGTATGAATTTGAGATTGGCATTCTCACAATTTGCTGATGCAGGGCAATCTATGAACTTTGTTGCGGGTCGGTTTACACATAGATTAATCGCCAGAAACACATTACTTGGGCAAAATAGTTCTGGCTTAGCTTTCAAGTGTTTTTCAATTGCTGCTTTTATATCTTTTCCAGAACGAGGCTTTGTGTCTTTCGGTGTAAATATCCCTACAAATTTTCAATACTATTCTCATCAAACTCAGATTATTGATTAATCATGCATTAAATCTAAATTTAGTAGTTCCTTTTTTTTGTGTGACGAAAATGTGATAATGTTGTCAAAATGTGTCGTTTGGTCCTCAGATTATATATTTAGCAAAATGGTCTTCTGTGGTACAAACTGAAACAGGCTTATCCAAAAGGTAATGATTGAAAATACTATAGTTAGTAACTTAATTTCTTATATACAGATAAATTTTTTTCATATATTTTAATATGGGATTGGAGTGTTACACAAACCGTGAACAAATATACCACAAGAACCGTTTTGCTAAATAACTAGCGGGGCGAGGCCCAACCTGGACCTTTCCCTTCCTTTTTCTTTTATGTTTCTTTCTCTTTTGTTTTTCTCTTGCTTTTGCTTTATCATCGAAGGGGGGCAGAAAAAAGGTGGTAGCAATTCTCTCTGTAAACTAATTAAAAATAAAAAGCTAAAGAAATAAAACAATTTTTTTTTTGTTTTTGTTGATGGAATTCCTCTTTCAAGCTAATTAATCCCATGAACCACAATAGAAGGTTTTGAATATATAATATTATAATTTGTAATTTATCTATAAAAGTAGCTAATCAGTTGACTAAAAACTTCAAAGTCCGATTAATAGTCCCATAGTTCGGGGGATATTAAAATATATATATATATATATATATATATATATATATATATATATATATATATATATATATGTGTGTGTGTGTGTGTGTGTATTTAAAGCCATTAGACTCACAACTCAAAGGTCGACAATGGTTGAAATAGGATGTTGTGACATATTATAATTAGGCAAAATGAATTTGAAAGAAGCACTATAAGTGTCAATAAATAATTTTTTTTATCGATGTATTTTGACCCTCCTCTAAAAATATTTTGGTTCCGTCATTGCAATTAATGACAAACTCAAGAGACAATTTTGCACTTTTTGTGTTTATTATTATTATTTTTTTTGGGGTCTTACTCAGGTTAAGCAATCAACCAAATTAAAGACTATTTAATTATACATTCTATTATAAGTATGTTTACCTTCCTGGTTTAGCGCCCTAAGTACATCAGCATTTTTTCTTAAAGCAATGACATTTTTAAAATAATCAGTCTGCGTGAAATCCCTTGATTCTGAACACTTTCCATGTCTGTTCCACTCTAATGTCCAAAAATCTTGATTACTTGTAAATTCACTACTGACAGTAGGCCAGAATTTGTTCAAATCTGCTCGTATGTTCTTTACCTGTAAATTCCCAAATTAGAGGAGAGAAAATTAGCTAGTTAGTTTAATACACACACACACACACAGATATATATACACACACACACACACACATCTAAAAGACAGAGCAAGGAATTTTATTTTTATTTTTTTTGACAAGTAATAAAGTACATAGAGAATTAAGTAAGTTGAAATTAAAAAGCAAATGCACATTGAGTATATACTCACAGAGTTAACATTGAATGGAGTTCCCGGACAATTCTCCAATATTTTCCCCGCCATATTGTGGGGCCAAAGGCCTTGAATGGTAAATGAGTCGGGGAGAGAGGTTTTCTTACACTTCGTTGGGTTGAGCGAGCAAAATGCAGCCGGCCATTGAAGGTTAAGGCGAAATCCAGAATACTGAGCATTCCCACCCCAAGAGCAAATGCTCAAACAGATCAATATAATGATGATACTAACAATATCTATTGCCCTCATTATATATATATATATATATAATCTCTTCAAATTTTGATTAATACTTCTATACCTCTATACTAATTAACCAACTCTAGCACTCACAACATTAATTAAAGAAGATATATAGTAGTCCATTTTGCAACATGGACATATATTATTCAATACAATAAAAAGGTTGGCCTTATAGTAGGTAGGTAATTAACCACCAGCCCTAGCAAGCATCAAATTGGAGTGTACAAGCTTACCAATGGTATGAATTTGAGATTGGCATTCTCACAATTTGCTGATGCAGGGCAATCTATGAACTTTGTTGCGAGTCGGTTGACACATAGATTAATCGCCAGAAACACATTACTTGGGCAAAATAGTTCTGGCTTAGCTTTCAAGTGTTTTTCAATTGCTGCTTTTATATCTTTTCCAGAACGAGGCTTTGTGTCTTTCGGTGTAAATATCCCTACAAATTTTCAATACTATTCTCATCAAACTCAGATTATTGATTAATCATGCATTAAATCTAAATTTAGTAGTTCCTTTGTTTGTGTGACGAAAATGTGATAATGTTGTCAAAATGTGTCGTTTGGTCCTCAGATTATATATTTAGCAAAATGATCTTCTGTGGTACAAACTGAAACAGGTTCACCCGAAATGTCATGACTAAAAGTATTATAGTTAGTAACTTAATTTCTTATATACAAACAAATGTTTCTCATATGTTTCGAAGTGAGACTGGAGTGTTACACAAACCGAAAACAAATATACGGCAAAGACCGTTTTGCTTTATGCAAAGTTTGAACCACAATTAATGACAAACTCAGGAGACAATTTTGCACTTTTTGTGTTTATTATTAATTTTTTTTTTTGGTCTTACTCAGGTTAAGCAACCAACCAAATTAAAGGCTATTTAATTATTCATCTATAAATATGTTTACCTTCCTTGTTTAAAGCCTCAAGTACATCAGCTTTTTTTCTTAAAGCAAGGGCATTTTTAAAATAATCAGTCTGCGTGAATTCCTTTGTTTCTGAACACTTTCCATGTTTGTCCCACTCGTATCTCCAAAAATCTTGATTACTTGTAAATTCACGATTGATAGTAGGCCAGAATTGGTTCAAATCTGCTCGTATGTTCTTTACCTGTAAATTCCCAAATTAGAGGAGAGAAAATTAGCTAGTTAGTTTAACACACACACACGCACGCATATATATATATATATATATATATATATATATATATATATATATATATATATATATATATATTGTAGATCTAAAAGACAATTAACTAATAGAGCAAGTATTTTTATTTTTTTTATTTTTTTGACAAGTAATAAACTGCATAGAAAATTAAAGTCGAAATTAAAAAGCAAATGCACATCGAGTACTCACAGAGTTAGGAGAGAATGCAGTTCCCGGACAATTTTCCAATAATTTCCCGTTCCTATTATGGGGCCAAAGGCCATGAATGGTAAATGTGTCGGGAAGAGGGCTGTCAGGCTTACACTTCCCTGGGTTGAGCTCGCAAAATGCAGCCGGCCATTGAAGGTTAAGGCGAAATCCAGTATATTGAGGAGCTTGAGCATTCCCACCCCAAGAGCAAATGCTCAAACTCAATATAATGATGATACTAACAATATCTATTGCCCTCATTATATACAGATAATCTCTTCAAATTTTGATGAATACTTGTATACCTCTATCGACTATCCTTACCCTTTTATAGTCTCTAGCTCTTAATGTCTATATAATAAATAAAATATATAATATGACAAAAAAAATAAAAAATCATGACTTACATATTATTCCTGTATTCAAAATTCTATACCTTGAAACTTAAACAGGAAACACCTGGTTGCATATATATTCTATATGAACGGATATATTCAAAATTCTATACCTTGAAATCTTAAACAAGAAACATGTGGTTACATATATATACTATATGAACGGATAGAGACTCTAAGGATGTAAACTAATTAAACAGTTCGGACTCTATTCGTACTCGCTCGACTAAAAGTTCGATTCGAGCTCGACTCGAAATATAAATGAGTCAAATATGAACAAATTTTAAAATTCGATAAATTACTCGAACCTGCCCAAATTATAATTTTCTATTGATACTTGGATCATATTCGTCGAAAAATTCAAACTGCTCGGGCTCGATTCGGTATCATGCTCGACTCGGTAGCTAAATGAGTCTCAATCATACCTTATTTTATACTCGATAAATTTTATAAACCAAATCTGAGAAATTCAATACTCGGTTCGAATCGGTTCGTTTACACCCCCAAGAACAAATGCTCTAACTGATCAATATAATGATGATACTAACAATATCTATTGCCCTCATTATATATATATATATATATATATATATATATATATATATATATATCATCAAATTTTGATGAATACTTGTATACCTCTATCGACTATCCTTACCCTTTTATAGTCTCTAGCTCTTAATGTCTATATAATAAATAAAATATATAATATGACAAAAAAAATAAAAAATTATGACTTACATATTATTAATGTATTCAAAATTCTATACCTTGAAACTTAAACATGAAACACGTGGTTACATATATATATTCTATATGAACGGATATTGATAGGTCTCCATCTTTTAAATGTTTATTTTGATGATAACAATAAAATTAATAAACAGGATTAAATAAATGGGTAGAATCCTCTCCATAGGATTTAATATAATTGTTTTAATAATCCTATTTTATTTTGACCAAAAATGTTTTTCATCCTAAAAATTGAATTTACTTTTCTTGACCTTGATAATTTAAATATCAAGTGTTAAAAGAACTAATTCATACATTAACATTTCCTAAGGCAAGAAGAATTTTTATTTTCTTTTTTCAAAAGTAATTTTCCAAATCTTTTTTGGTAAAAAGATAAATCTCTCAAAACAAAAAAATATATATGCATTATCCGTAAATATATATAATATATATGTTATGCATATATATTATCAATAAGGATCTCTAGCATACCCTTTAAGTCACATACCCGGTTAAGTAACATACCTACATATAAGCTTTTCTTTCTTTTTTTCCCTCTCTTTTCCCACTTAGAATCAGCCACAAGCAGCCTCTCTCATTCTCTCTCCTCGCTTCGACTGAAAACCAGAGACTCAAAGCCACAAGCCGACGGTCTCCTTCTCTCTCCTCGCTTCGATTGCAAACCAGAGACCCAAAGCACCCAAAGTACGAAATCGATCGATCGCAAGTCTCTCTCCCTCAGTCGACCCAGCTCTCGATTCTCCTTCGATTCGGTAAGACCTTTACCTGTTTCATCTCAGATTTCGTTGAATTATCTATGAACTCGCCCAAATCCTAATCTCAGAACTCGTTGAATAAGTATTCGATTACTTATAAACTAGTCCCATCTCTCGATTTGAACCCAAGATTTCGTATGCAAAGACCATAATTGATTTTCTTCGCCGATCTGCTAAGGTAAAACCCTCTATGCCCCATTCTTCTGATTTCGTATGCAAAGGTTATTCGTTTCAGTTTATTGATTTTGAACTCAGTTATAGTATATCTATTACTTAACTTTTTTAATCACCCCACTCCAAAAGCTAACGAGTAGATAAATTTTTTAATTAAATTATACGACTACTATTCCTTATTCAACTATGTCTAATCTATTAACATCATTGCTTGGTGTACTGCAGTTCAAAAAACGTGCCTTCTTGTTTGGTTTTTTTTTTGTAAGCTTTTGTTCTAAAGTCTGAAGAATGAAGACTGAAGACATACACCTATTTTGTGTGCTTTATATGGGGAAAGTGTTAAGATGTTCGGAGCGGCTTATATCGATCTAACTAAATATTTATTTCCAAAATTCTTACAGATGATCTTTGCTAAAAGAGCTCATGCATTTGTTGTTAAGGCTTTATGTTTTAATTTTATGCTTTTGTCAGCTTAACTTATGTAGTCACATTGCCTAATTACTAAGAGTGATATAACTTCTGTAATGTGTGGATCATGATTCATTGGTAGCTTCTGTTCTGGATTCCATTTGTGTTTGCCTAAAACTGAATGTCTGCTTCTGCGAGTCCGTTTGCTAAATATTACATGCATTTACAAGCTATTTTGTGAATATAAGACTCTCTAACAGTCAGGTTTTGTTTGGCTATGGTTGTATATTGTTGTTGCATCTTCTGTATTTATTGTTTACTGATTCATTAGCATGGTAGTGTATAAAAATGCATAATTGAAACCGGATGTGGTTATAATTCTGGCTATGGTTATAATTCTGCAATTGAAACTGATTCATTAGCATGGGTTTTTATTTTTAGCTGGTTATTATTAGAATTTTAATAATTCTATATACATATTAAAATAGTGGTTAACATTGGTGGGAAAAGATGAACGCACTATGCGATTGTGGGAGGCGCGCTATTCTAAAAACATCATGGACCGAGACAAACCCAAGAAGAAGGTTTTTATCATGTCCGAACTTTGAAAAAGTAAGTGTTAGGGTTCCAATTTTGTCTCTTATCTCTTCAATTCTATTTACTTTAACATAAATTTGGTAACTTCTTTGTTTACAGAGCAATGCTTGTCGATTTTTTGGTAGGTACGATCCTCCTATGTGTGATAGATCAAAGCAAATAATCCCTGGCTTACTTCGAAAGATTAACGTAATGGAGCAAGAAATGGAGAATGTGCGTGCAATAGGCAACAAACGACGAAGGAAATTAATTCTTGCACTTGTTTGTTCTTGGTTATTGTTTGTATTCATGTTATTGTAAATTGCAAGTGGATGATTTTTGGTTGCTTACTTAGAGTAATGAAAATTGTATTCATGTTATTGTTTTTGGTTGCTTAATGTACATTGTATTCATGTTACTGTTTTTGGTTGCTTAATGTAAATTGTATTCATGTTATTGTTTTTGGTTGCTTCTTGGTTATTGATTTTTGGATGTTATTGTAAAACAATGCACCAAACTACAGGAACATGAGCCGGAATTTACATGCTTATAAAATTTTTATAATTTGATATCTTGTACAGAAATCAATTGTGTGGCAATTTCTAAAACAATTGATATTAGTGATAATTGTGTAGTTTCAATCTCATTGTCACAAATCAAATTATTCTTTAAAAATATCTTTCCAGTTCCTGTGGAGATAATCTATCATTAAGAATTCTTAGTTAGCAAGCAGGAATAACAAAACAACACATGAACAAATCATACACAAAGTCACAAACTGAGTAAACACAAACGCACAAAGTAAATTTCAAAATCTGAGCGAACACAGAAACAAACGCACAAAGTAAATTTCGAAGTCTAATATTCATTGAATAAAAGTAAGATTGGACATAATAAAAACCAAATTATAACTTCAACATAAAAAGTACTGTCATCTCATTCAACACCATTTGCATCTGCTCATGACTCAACTCTAACCGCTTAGCATACAAATTACATTCCAAAAATCCATGCTTTCAAAAACATAAATAAAACTTGTGACACAATTTCAAGAAAGGCCTGTATTAAACAAATTCCCAATAATCACCCAGTGTATCATTTACACAAATAACACAATGCCTGAATTCTCCAAATCACTCTGATTGCCGAACAAACCAATTCAGAAAGCCAGAATAACGGAGCAGCCATAATAACCATCATGCAAACTGTATTCAGGCAGCCATACATACTGCTCCTTACCTACATGAGTTGAAGTGGATCATTAGTACATGATCAGTAGCAACAGCTTCCTTAGAATGATTCATATTTAGAAAAATGTATTTGATTAAAATAACATCATAGTGTAACCATACCATACACAGCAAATATAAGATAATAGGTACTAATCAACCTCAGAACTCAGGATTTTCTGTTGTTACAGCAATCTCAGATGCACGTACGGGGTAATCACTGTCATCATTATCCATACTTGGAGCCTGAGTTTCATCATCATTTGAGGCTCCAGTTCTACAATTAAGCAAATGTCAACCTCAAAGTTAAACAAATAACAAATTCAATTTTAAACACATAGAGAAGTAAAAATAAGTACACTTTCTTACCGATTAAGCACCGGACTGTTTCGTTTATCGTGTGTCGCACCAACTTTGCCACATGCATGACAACGTCTACCCCCTCTATTTATTGTTTTCCCCAAAGCCCTTTCTTTGCCACCCTTGAGTATTTTGCCACACCCTTTTGCTCTCACTTGGTTAGGCTCAATGTAACTATGTTCATAAGTAGAGGGCATGTTAATTGACTTGGATACACTCATTCCACCAAACTCCGTTTCCTTGTTTCTTTCGGAATCATTCTTTCCAATAACTTGAGTGATCTTTTCATCCACATTACCTAAACATTCTTTTAAAATACTTGTGGCTTCTTCATTTGTGAGGGCCCTATCAATCAAGTCTAAAGATTGTTGAATCAGTTGACTCCGCAAGAGTAAGTATGAGTTGTCATCTTTTATCGCCAATCCTGTATCATCAATGACAGCACCTGATTTTGTTGTCTTTGTCCACCTCTTTAAAATGTATTTTGTCGACAAGTTGTCAAGATCATGATACTTATTCAAATAAGATATCACATGGCAACATAGGATTCCCAAACTCTCAAACTTCTTACAAGTGCATGTTGTATAATCCAAAGATTTGTCATAATGAATCTCTCTTACATTGCACGTGTTGACATTCCTTCGGATACACTTATATACATGGTAGTTGACATCCTCCGTCAGAAGTTCAAACCTATAATTCAAGCTCTCACACAGCTCATCTTCAAATTTGTAGTACATAGAGTGTGTATAAATGTCAACCATTTGCATTAAGAAGTGATTACCAATTCTCATTTTCGGCCTCTCAATCAAATCTTTATTATCCTTCTCCAACTCTACATGTCGTTGATGTTGAAGTCCCCGACCAAATTGGATCATAAAATCTACTAAGGAATTTCTTTTAGAAACATATTTTTTAAAAAATGCATGACAACTCTCCGCTCGTTGGCTACTTGACATGCCGGCAGAGAAAACATGATTCACATATGGGGGTACCCATCTACCACAGATCTCATACATTGATTGTAGCCATTTATTAGCTTTCAACACACTTTTCTCCACCAGCTCCACCCAAGTGGAGTCGAACTTATCTACAGTCTCTGAATTCCAAATGCAATCCGAAAACTCTTTGTAGTACGCACTGAATTTTACTGAGTCAAGTTTCTCTGAAAATTTAGTCAAAATGTGCCAACTATAATACCTATGAAATGTCTTAGGAAGGATCTGTGAAATAGCATTAGTCATAGCCGGATTCTGATCTGTGATAATCATCCCAAGTGCGTCACCTGACATTGCTTCCAAAAACACTTGAAGAGCCACACAAAAGTATCTATGGTCTCATCACTTAAGAAAGCACAAGCAAATACAGTAGTTTTCCCATGGTTATTAACCCCCATTAGTGGTGCAAATATCATTCCGTAATGATTAGTATTGTATGTGGTATCAAAAATGACAACATCCCCGTAAAATTTATAAGCCCGTCTAGAATTTGCATCGGTCCAAAAACAACGATTTATCCTTTTTTTCAGCGTCTGCGTCAATTGTAAAAGTGAATGAAGGATTATTTTGTTGTTCTAACTTCAAGTACTCATTCAACATGTCGCCATCATGTCCCTTCATCTCATTACACCTGTTTCTGTCAAAGTTATACAAATCTTATTGCGTGCAACCAATGTTTTCAAACCCTCCTGCCTGCACTGCAAGAAATTTGTATTGTTGGCATTGTGGTATATTTACCATGCCAAGTTGTTGACTCAAACTTTTTTGGGCAGTTGACACATTACGGTGCGATCGTAAAAGATGTCTCTTATGTGGGGTTGACAATGGGTGACAATGACCCTCCTCAATTATAGTCACTACGTACACGTCATTTCTTTTTACCACTACAATTCTTGCACTACAACCTTCCTTTATAGCACCACGTTTTCTTTTTACATCCACATCAGCTAATACTTTGCCCTTTCCTTGCTTATAACAAACATACTCCTTCCTACAAATCTCACCGCTTCCCACCTTTTTTTTCTCATTATACTTTCGCACACTAAAACCAGCATGCATTGCATATGTATTGTAAAAAGAGTGCACATGGTCTAATGTTTGAAATTCTTGACCTAGCTTAGGTGTAAACTCATCGGCTACTTGAGGATAGTACACAACAATTTTATCATTGTTCACATCTAACCTCTCTGCACTCAACTCATCCCCCACCATTTCTATTTCCATATTGTGTATGTAGTCCATTTCTGCATTATCCCCACAACTCCCTATTTCATGGTCCATGTCATCCATTTTAAAAAAACCTGAAAATAATATATGTATTTTCAAGTCTTGCAAAAGAGAAAAAAAAGAAAAAAGAAACAGCAGCAAATTTATAGTCCATGCAACAAATTTCACCCCTATTAATAAATTTCATTATTAAATCATACTTTTCCTTTCTACAAAATGTTGCTAACAGATTCCGAATATGAAGTTGCAGTAATTGTTCTTACATTTTCCATTCTAATCATATGTTGCAACTAAAAGTATGAATATATTTCTCATTTCCAAATTGATAAGTAACATAATGTGATTTAACTTAACTAAACAACCACATTTCCAGAGCATTAACTTACAAGCAGTCGAAGGAAAGCCACCAAATAAAGTTATTGGTTGAGAAGGAGCAGTCGGGCAAATCCACTTAATCTGCAGTATATATTATTAAATAAGCACTTGATTGTAAGGTTAAGTAGTTAGACGATTCAACGAAATTTGAGATGAAATAGGTAAAGGTCTTACCGAATCAAAGGAGAATTGAGAGCTGGGTCGACTGAGGGAGAGAGATTTGCGATCGATCGATTTCGTACTTTGGGTGATTTGGGTCTCTGGTTTTCAGTCGAAGCGAGGAGAGAGATGGAGACCGTCGACTTGTGGCTTTGGGTCTCTGGTTTTCAGTCGAAGCGAGGAGAGAGGAGGAGAGAGACTGCTTGTGACTGATTCTAAGTGGGAAGAGAGAGGGGAAAAAAGAAGAAGCTTATATGTAGGTATGTTACTTAACAGGGTATGTGACTTAAAGAGTATGCTAGAGATCCTTATTGTATATATTATATACCATCCGAGTATATATATATACATATACATGTAATAAATATGTGTGCAAGTGGTCATATTAAAATACATGGATATGTGTCACGTGTGTGTGTATGAATATAATCCCTGTGACAATTATTTTGGGACAAAGGAAAGTGATGCTTCATGTGTTGATGGTTATAATTCATTGTTGACCGAGCATACTTGAATTTTTTATTTTGGTTGCTTGGCCATGTGTACGGTTAAGCTTGGGAAAAGGGATTGATAATCCTTTTGTCTTAGACTGATGATTTTTAACCAAGTTTTCATTGTTGGTCCAATCCGTGTGATATTTTTGAACAAAACAAAATCCGAGCCTTTCATTTTTCAAATAGCCCAATCCGAACCATTGGTCTCAAACTAATTTTCCAAAATTACATATATGCCATTGGTTCAAGAAATCCTATAAATAGGAGGCTCCTCTTTCATTTTTCTTTGCCAATTCACTTACAAAGAAAAGCTTACTCATTGCCTACATTCTCTCATTCCAAAAAGCTTTCTCTCTTCCACTCAAAAGATTTGATTAATTACAGAAGAGAAAAATTGGTCAAAGTATTTGAGATAAGTTATTAAAATTACTTTTATCTGTATTATCTCATACTTGTTTAGATTTATAGATATTCAAATATAAATTGTTATACACGATTATATATATATATATATATATATATATATATATATATATATATATATATTTCATCTATTTATCAAATAAAAAATTAGTACTTAAACATCGAGACTATTGCGGAGATATTCCTCTTAAGTGAGGGAATTAGCCGAACGAGGACTCAAAGTCTTAAGTGGCCTTTTATTGATATTATTTATATAAATATCATAAAGTAGATACTTAATCATCAAAACGACGCAGTGATTTTCCTCTTGAATAAAGAGTGAATTATCCGAACCGTATTTGAGATTCTTAGTCATCTATCGAAAGTATTTATATAAATATCAGTTGTGAAAATTGTAAATTTGGTCAGTACTTAGACACCGAGACTATTGCGGAGATATTCCTCTTAAGTGAGGGAATTAGCCGAACAAGGGCTCAAAGTCCTAAGTGGCATTATTTAACGTATTCACTTCATAGATTAAATATATTAAAATATATATATTTGAGTAAAACAAATATTGAGTATATCAAGTATTGTTAAAACTGATTCATTCATTAAACTTGATATCTGTTGTATTTGAACTTAAACTCATATTCATAAAATACTTGATACATTTCATAGAAGTTAATTAAATTGTTATATCTGTTTAAATTCACAGAAACACATTCTTTATTGTAAAGAATAAATGTCTCTTTATAAACGTGCACTAAAATACATATCCGCTTATTTGTGAAGCATCAAATATAAAAGTTAAACTTTTATATACCAGTACTAAAATTATATCTGCTTGTTTAAGAAGCATATTTCTTTCAGTTATTTGTAAAGGGAAAAATGGTAGAGTTGGTTTATTTTATGTACCTGTGAGAAAGACGTGTAATTCTTTGACCAAGACCAGAGTCTTAGAGAGGTCAGCTGGGAGTTGGGTCTCTAGTGTATTGTGAGGTGAGGAAGAGGCAGTTGTTTCAAGACCAGATCATAAAGTAGAACAAAACTCAAAAAGGTGCAACTAAGCTTGAGGAAGGAGTTGGGAGCTTGCTGTCCGAGATAGTTAGTTGTAGAAAGTTGTAAGTTTGTCTTTAAAACTTTGCACCTATTGAAGGAATGTTTATTACTGGGAGTAATAGGATCTCAAATCCTGGAGATGAGCTTGAGACTAGACGTAGCAACATACCTAGGATGTATGTTGTGAACCAGACAAATCTTTGTGCATTGTGTGATTGAATTTTTACCATCTTGCATATTAATTTCTGACACTGCAAATTAATTTACTAAAAATTCAAAGAGGCCTAAGATAAAATTTTAAACGGTAATAATCTATTCAACCCCCCTTCTAAATTATTATTGGACTTTCAATTGGTATCAGAGCGGTGCTTTTTAACTTGTCTGTTAAGTGAATACAGGCATATCTAAAAGTAGATCCATCTATGGCCTACAATGCCGGTTGCGGAGAAGGACTCTCAATGTCCAGACCTCCATTGTTCGATGGAACAAACTTTGCCACCTGGAAGAATAGATTCAAAATATATGCCAAATCACAAGGATTCAAAGTTTGGATGACAATAGAACGAGGTGTAAAGATTGCCACAAAAGTTGAAGGTGAAAAGATCATTGAAAAAGATGTCGACGAATTCACCACTGAAGATGAAGAAGCTATGAATATAGCTTCCAGAGCTGAACAAGTTCTAACAAGTGCTCTCATTGAAAAAGAGTACAAAAGAGTTAGCAATTGCAAAAATGCTAATGAAATCTGGGAAAAATTGATTGTAACCTATGAAGGAACCAGTCATATCAAAGAAACCAGAAAAGATGCTCTAATCCAAGAGTATGAACGTTTCAAGCTAGAAGAAGGTGAAAAGATCATTGATATGGAAACACGTTTTTCTAGAATCATTGATGAGCTGGAACAACTAGGGAAAGCATATACAACAAATGAGAAAAACAGAAGAATTCTCAAAGCCCTTCCATCTGTATGGAAAATGAAAGTTACGGCCATCAAAGAAATGCAAGATCTAACCACCTATCCTCTTGATAGCCTTATTGGAAATCTTCGTGCCCACGAAGTCGACATGATAGTCGAGAAAGCAAGATCAGATACAGATCTAAAGAAGAAAGGAATCACCTTCAAAGCCTTTCTTGTAGATCAAGAAAGTGATGATGAGGAATTAAATGAAGAACTTCTGAGTTTAGATAATAATGAAGTTGCCTTATTATCAAGACAACTCAGGAGAGTAATCCAAAGTAAAGCCAGAAAATACGGCAAGGGATTTATGAAGACAAACAATAACTTCAACAACTTCAAAGGCAAAGCCGAAATTGCAAGGAGGAAACTTCAAATCAAATAACAACTTCAAATGTGCTAACTCAAATGAAAATTCAATTACATGTTTTGAATGTAACCAGCCTGGACACTTCAAGAAGGACTGTCCGAAACTAGTCAACAACAAAGTACTAGTAGCTGAGGAAGGCTGGGATTTGAGTGACGAAGAAGGAAATGCTGAACAAACCGAGGAAATTACAAACCTATGTTTAATGACAGACAATGATTCATCACCAAGATCTGAGGTAAATTCTGAACACCAATTACCTAATACTTCATTTGTCACATATAATTTAGAATATATAAATAAAGAACATCATGAATTACAAGAAGCATATAATTGTTTATATGAAGATAATGAAATTATTAAAGAAGATTTTATTAAACAAAAAATTTCATTAGAAAAACTCATTAAGATTAATAGAAATCTTGAGATTGAAAATTCAAATTTAATTATAATTAATGAAAGTTTAAAAGAAGAAAAAGAAAGTCTAGAAAATGTTTTTCCAGAAAATTTATTACTAAAGGAAGAATTAGAAAAATTAAGGAAAATAAACAAAGATCTTGAAATAGAAAATTCAACACTCATTATTTCTGTTGAAAATATAGAAGTTGAAAATTCAACACTTGCTCTAATTAACGAGGACACTCAGATACTAAATCAAGTATTAAATGAAGATATTAACAATCTCAAACTTGAAAAGTCATCTCTAACCATTGATTTGGAAAAACAGAGTGATAACTCTTCTTTGATAAAACAAATTGAAGTTTTAACTAAAGAACGTGATAATTTAAGCACTACAGTGATTAAATTTACAAAAGGAAAAGAAAACCTTGATGTCATGCTTAATCAACAGAGATGTGGTTTCAATAAAGAAGGATTAGGATATGTTGGAGAATCTAGTAAAACAAAAGATATAGGACTCTATCATGTTAAAAGTAAAGAAAAAGAAGGTTATATATCTCCCTTTACTAAATGTTCTTACTGTAATAGAAATGGACATTCTATTCATATGTGCAATGCTAGAAATGGAAATTATAAAGGAAAAATTATTTGGGTTCCAAAAGGAACTTACACTGCACCTATCATTCTGAAAAATACTAGAAAAGAATTTTATTATCAGAAAAATGAAGGAACTTCTAGAAACTCTCATCAAAAATTTTCAGGATACAAAAATAAAATAACACATGCCTTTTATAGACCTGTTACTCATAAAATGTATGTGTCTACTAAGACCCATTATCCTGCACCCACTTTTGTAAAGGAAAATACAAATGATCCTTATACAAAATGGGAAACTTACCCAAAGGACCCTTCTTATTAAAGGGTACCAGTTTGTGAAATTAGTACATATTGTAGGTACGTCTTACAGCTGATTCTAGTAAAAGTAGATGGTATCTTGATAGCGGTTGTTCAAGACATATGACTGGAGACAAATCAAAATTGATTAATATACAAGCTACAGACTGTGGTGAGGTAACCTTTGGAAACAACAATAAAGGTAAAGTAATTGGAATTGGAAGTGTTGGTAATAAACACATAACAATTTCCAATGTACAATTAGTCACAGGATTAAGGTACAATCTTCTATCTATTAGCCAACTATGTGATAATGGTTTTAAATTATCTTTTAGTCCTCATAACTGTTCAATATTTGACCAATCCGGTAAATTAGTTTTATTATGCCCTAGAAGTCAAAATGTGTACATATGTGACCTAGATGCATATTCTTACACAGACAATGTATGTTTTGTCTCTG
Organism: Aralia elata; assembly: GCA_034770075.1. NCBI lineage: Eukaryota > Viridiplantae > Streptophyta > Magnoliopsida > Apiales > Araliaceae > Aralia > Aralia elata. Next base: position 88,080,307 of record CM068388.1, read on the forward strand.
CAAATGATGATCCATGGCTTTGGCATCGCAGGTTAGGACATATTAATAAGAAACTGATAAACAACATATCGTCTAAAGAACATGTTCGGGGTCTCCCAAAGCTTAAGTTTTTAAAAGATTATATTTGTGAAGCTTGTGAATTAGGAAAACAAATACATGCCTCTCATAAACCTAAACTCACAGTATCAACCTCTCGACCTCTAGAACTCTTGCATATGGACCTAGTCGGACCTATCCCTAAACATAGCATGGGTGGTGCTGTCTATATTCTAGTTTTGGTTGATGATTATTCTCGATTCACATGGGTTGATTTTCTTAAATTTTAAAATGAAGCTATAAATTCTTTCTCTGCTTTATGTAAGAAAATTCAGAATCAACAGGGAAGTTCTATTATTTATATCCGATCTGATCACAGAAGAGAATTTGACAATTCTGATTTTATTACGTTCTGTGATGAGCACGGTATAAGTCATAACTTTTCTGCTCCCTATACACCACAATCAAATGGTGTGGTTGAAAGGAAGAATCAAACTTTACAAGAAATGGCTAATACCATGTTAAATGAATATCGTCTTCCTAAATATTTTTGGGCTGAAGCAGTGGCAACATCATGTTATATTTTAAACCGAGTTTTACTAAGACCTATTTTGCTCAAAACTCCTTATGAGCTTTATTATAAAAGAACTCCAAGAATAAATTATTTTCGTGTTTTCAGGAGTAAATGTTTTATTCTAAATACAAAAGGACATCTAGTGAAATTTGATCCCAAATCTGATGAAGGAATATTTTTAGGATATTCATTTAATAGTAAAGCATACAGAGTTTTTAACAAAAGAATTCTAGTTGTTGAGTAACTTTTGATGAGTCTCAGCCTCCACCTAAATATAAGGAGTTGGTTGACAATGATGTTGTTATTGAAAATATTCTCAGAAATATGGAGAAACCAAAACTAGATGTTGCATCTCCACCTGTCAATGTTAACCCTCTTGAGAATCCCAATCCTCAGATAAATGACTTACCCAAAGACTCACATATTATCAAAAATCATCCTATAGAAAATGTGATTGGTGATATTGATAAAAGAATCCTTACTAGATCACAAGCACATAATCTGGCTAGTCACTTATCTTTTCTGTCTCAAATTGAGCCTAAAAATATAAAAGACGCTCTGTCTGACGAAGATTGGATAATAGCCATGCAAGATGAACTTGAACAGTTCACCAGAAACAAAGTTTGGGAATTAGTTCCAAAATCCAAAGATACTTCCATTATTAGAACTCGATGGGTTTTTCGTAACAAGCTTGATGAAAGTGGAATCATCATACGTAACAAGGCCAGACTGGTTGCACAAGGGTATAATCAACTGGAAGGTATTGATTATGATGAAACATATGCTCCTGTTGCTAGAATTGAATTTATACGTATGTTATTAGCTTTTGCATGTCATAAAGATTTTAAATTGTTTCAAATAGATGTTAAATCTGCCTTTTTAAATGGTGTTATTGAAGAGGAAGTCTATGTTAAACAACCTCCTGGTTTTGAAGATTTTGATCATCCTGAATATGTATATAAACTGCATAAAGCATTATATGGTTTGAAACAGGCCCCAAGAGCATGGTATAAACGTTTAAGTAAGTTTTTGCTCGAAAATGGATTTAAAAGGGGTACTATCGATACTACCTTATTTAGTAAGTATAAAAATGATGATATTCTTATTATTCAAATTTATGTTGATGACATCATTTTTAGCTCTACTGACATTACCATGTGCAATGATTTCTCTGAAAGCATGAGTAAAGAATTTGAAATGAGCATGATGGGAGAATTAAACTTCTTCCTAGGATTGCAAATCAAACAAGGAGAAAAAGGTATTCATATTTCTCAATCCAAATACTGTAAAGAAATGATTAAAAAATTTGGTTTAGAGTCTGTGAAACCCCTTAATACTCATATGTCAACTACTGACAAGTTAATTGCTGATGAAAATGGAAAAAGTGTTGATATTAAGAAGTAGAGAGGAATGATTGGAAGTCTGCGATATATTACAGCCAATAGACCTGACATCATGTTCAGTGTTTGTAAATGCACCAGATTTCAATCAAATCCTAAAGAATCACATTTGGTTGCTGTAAAAAGGATTTTTCGATATCTTAAAGGAACTACGGACTTAGGTCTATGGTATCCTAAAAGACAACCATTTAATCATGTTTGTTTTTCAGCTTCTGATTATGCAGGTCATCATGTTGATCGAAAAAGCACAAGTGACACTTGTCAGTTTCTAGGTGGATGTTTGGTTTCTTGGTTTTCTAAGAAACAAAACTCTGTATCTATTTCAACCACTGAAGCAGAATATATAGCGGCTGCACGATGTTGTGCACAGATATTATGGATGAAACAAACTCTTGCTGACTATAATAAAAAATTTAATTGTGTGTCAATCTTATATGATAATATTAGTGCTATTAATTTAAGTAAAAATACTGTATTGCATGCTAGATCAAAACACATAGATGTTCGACATCATTTTTTACGTGATCATATGAACAGTGGTAGTATTAAATTAGAACACATCGACACAGAATTAAATATTGCTGACATATTCACTAAACCTTTGAGTTCTGATAGATTTTGCAAATTACGTTTGGATTTAGGAATGCTAGACATTTCTCTATAATTTTTTTTTGCATTCAAAATGGTTTATTAATTAAATTCTCTCTTAACATAATATTTATTCATATTGATTTTTATTTTCTTTTAGGTATATATATATATATATATATATAATTATGCCAGGAATTATATGGACCGTTGATCAAAATCATCTGACTGTCCAAATAAAATCAATCCGTGTAAACTAAAAACGGACCAATCACACGCAAGCACGCGGATCAAGCAAATCCACCATTTGATCATAAGCTCAGATTGAACCCTAACCGTTGGATCAAAAATTTAAAAGGCAGCTGCATTGTGCTTCTTCAGATTCAATCACCACCGTTGATTCATTTTCCAATTGATTTCCATCTGTTCGATCAGTCAGGTAACCCTAACTATAAAAGGAAAAATAAACTTTTATTTCACTTTTTATTCTTTCTGTCTCTCTCTGTCTAAACTCTCTCAAACCCTAACTCTAATCCATTAAAAATCTCTAATTTCTAACAAGTTTCTAAAAAATTTAATCGGTTCCAACGATTCTACGTACCCTAATTTGTGTTTCTACCGGTTACTGTCTGTCGATTTTTCGTTATGAACACAATTTTTTTTAAAACCGGCTGAGATTCAAGTGTCCTGATATACATATATATTATATATATACACATCTTCATCTCTGAAAATATGTATACCCATATCTATATATATCTATATGTATACACACATATATATATATATATACACACACATTCACTCTGTCTACTGAATTCGTTGGGCATAATAAATGAGAAGAAATGGCTGAGCATTTGCCTTGTAAATAAAAAAATTTTCATCGAGAATGGCTGCGATTTCACTTGATAAAGAAAAAATATTCAGGTATATCTCTCTATGTTATCAAATCTCAATTTTTTTGCTGAGTTGGGATATCATATCTGATGTGCCATCTTTAAAGGCGATGTGCTCTGATATATTGGGCTAAATGTTCTGCTGTGTTGGGCTGTGAAAATCTTCTTTGTCTGAGGTCTACAATCTTGTTATAATGAACTCTGCAATCCTCTGTGTGTTTGTGTATTGCCCCTGATTAGACCCCAAGCTCTTATTTTTTTTAAAAAAAAGGAGGAAAAACCAGATGGTCAACAAGACTTAATATGATATTTTTTTCTTGACTTTGAGTCTAACTGCATTTATGAGCATCTAATTTATTCAGACTCTTTTTCAACTACCGTCTTACTAATACATACTCTCACATCTTGAGTATAACTTGCTGCAGCCATAAATATGGATGTTTCACTGCATATCTGTATCCAGATTTACTGAGAACATCTCTGAACATGTTCTGCATTAGCCTACATTAACATTAGCCTTCTGTTTGTGCCTTAATACTTGATTTGATCTATTAGACTGTAAACTTCATGTATAAATTGGGTTTAGTTGACATAATGCAGTCATCTCCGAGTCTTATTATCTCTACTCTTTTTTCATTTGTCTCATATTTTGCTTACCTTAACTGCTTAAAAAATGGAAAGTACTCAACCTACTAAAAGAAAGAAGCTAGCATCTCATTCTGACATTCATCTTGATGTATATGTCCCTCATCTAGTCACAACTTATGCTATGAATAAATACAAGCTTCTGCAACCCAATTTGTTGGCTAGAATGGGTATTAGTTTCACCAGTTTTCCATTTTTTCTTGAAAAAATTCGAAATGTTGGCTGGGAATGCTTAGTAGTCTTTCATGACAGGCATATATACCCTAGTTTGATAGTAGAATTTTATGCTCACATGCATTTCAATAGGGATGATTCTGGTCTATTAATTAGCATCACTACATGCATTTAAGGTGTTAAGTATGTTATTGATGAACAATTGATCATTCATGCCTTGCATCTGAAACCATCTACAGTTAACTCTCCTAGGTTCAATGGTTATGTCCATCCTCAGGGATACTCTGTGCATGAATGCATACATTTTAAACATAACCTTGCTTTTGTAACTGACCAAATTGTTCTTGATATGCTATTTGATTTTCCAGTCAATATTGGTCTAGAACATTTGTTTGCTCCATATCAATTCTTAGGAAAAATCCTTAGGTACAACTTCATGCCTGCTAGAACTGATCGAACTCTCTGTCCATTTGACTTAGAAATCATACAGTGTATCTTGAATGAATGCATACCATACAACTTGGCATATTTTCTTCTTTCTTCATTTGAGCACTGTTTTAATCAAAACTGTATGGGGTATGAACTTCTTCTTACTCATCTCTTTAAGTTTCTTAAAATTAATATCATCAGTCATCATTTTCAACTGATCCCAAATACCAATGTTGTCTCTCGACTCAATCTTCCCCCTAAACCCTTAATAGTCTGTAATGAAGTTGATCATGAGTCCATTGAGTCACATATAAACCTTATCTCACAAATGGATACACTGAGAAAACTGAACCAACTCTTGTTAAACAATCATAATTCTTTAATGGTTCAAGTAGAAGGAATGCAGCAGAACATTGAGCATATTAAAACTATGGTTCAACTGTTAATGGAAAATTCGAAGCATTCAGTGCCATCTTATCCTCTGACTGTCGGCACAAGTTCAACCCCTCATGAAGATCTTGTTTCGAACTTGGGACTGCATTTCTCTCCTCTCAATCGAGGAGATTTCTGACTATCTAACTATTTGGAATTGTAATAATATATATATATATATATATATATATATGTGTCTAACTTACTAACTATTTGGGATTATTGTAAAAATAATTACTAACTCTGTAGGTCTTTCTCTCTCTTACTTTTTCAAAAGTCTAACCACTTTTCTGCAGGTTCTGAAACAATATAGTACCCTCCACTTTTTATGCTGACAAAGGGGGAGAAGAAAAATATAAACTGCTTTCTGCTTTATATATTTGAACTGCTATATATAAACTACTTTCTGCTTTATATATTTGAACTGCTATATCTGAACTGCCATATATGTGCGAAACTGCTATAATATATATATTATTTTTATATATAAAGCAGTTCACTGTTATGATGCAATATTTTTGGCTGAACAGGAACTATAATATATATATTGTTGTTATATAAACCAGTTCACTGTTATGATGCAATGTTTTTGGCTGAACAGGAACTATAATATATATATTGTTGTTATATAAACCAGTTCACTGTCATGATGCAATATTTTTGGCTGAACAGGAACTATAGTTCAAATATTAAAATTTGTTTTTCGCCAAATAGAAATTACAATTTAAATATTAATTTCTTTTATATGCTTATTCTGAGGGGAAGAATTTTTTTTAGTAATTGTCATCATCAAAAAGGGGAAGATTGATAGGTCTCTATCTTTTAAATGTTTATTTTGATGATAACAATAAAATTAATAAACAGGATTAAATAAATGGGTAGAATCCTCTCCATAGGATTTAATATAATTGTTTTAATAATCCTATTTTATTTTGACCAAAACTATTTTTCATCCTAAAAATTGAATTTACTTTTCTTGACATTGATAATTTAAATATCAAGTGTTAAAAGAACTAATTCATACATTAACATTTCCTAAGGCAAGGAAAATTTCTATTTTCTTTTTTTTCAAAAGTAATTTTCTAAATCTTTTTTGGTAAAAAGATAAATCTCTCAAAATAAAAAATATATATATACATTATCCGTAAATATATATAATATATATGTTATGCATATATATTATATACCATTCGTGTATAAATATACATATACATGTCATAAATATGTGTGCAAGTGGTCATATTAAAATACATGGATATGTGTCACGTGTGTGTGTAACGACCGAGAATTCTGAAATTTGCCTTGTAATTCGAATTTTTAAATATTAATGAATATTTTATATTTTATTAATATTATATTTGTGTTACGTGTTTAAAGGTTGTGTGACAATCTAGATTATGTGAATGTATGAAATTTTACGTGTTATAGTTTTGTTTAAGTGAATAATTGATTTCGCGTAGCATCGCTAAATCACTATTTACGGGGCATGTTTCCCGAGACACTATTCATGCCAGATATTTTTTTGTCTTTTTCGATGTTAATAAATTTCATAAATACGTGTATGTGTACGAATAATTTTTCCAAGTGTCGGAAATTTTATTTTAGCTGATACGTGATTTTATTCGTATCCGAAATATAGTAAATGGGTGTTCCGAATATTTGGACAAATTCCATAATACTTATTTTTATACGTCCCAATAATTATGGGAGTACCCATTTTAATTTTGGGTAGAGTTATTTACCAGTTTCGGTACAAAAGTGGGAGTTTTCGGATATATTTTTGGTATTTTTGAGTATTTATTTTGGCTTATCACTCCAAAATGGAACCAATCCCTCATTTTGGACCAATCAAATTGCTTGGAAATGAGAGAGTGGAGAGCCTTGCCGGCAAAGCCTTTGAAATTTTGGCCACCTTGAGCCATTAACCCATTACTTCCATTTTCTCCCAAAATTCCTCCACTTCTCCCAAATCAATCAACCAATTCATTTCTCTCTTGCAAGCCATCAGCTCCTCATTTAAACTCATTCCAAATTCTGCAGAGAGAGAGAGAGAGAGAGAGAGAGCTCGCTGGAAAAAGGAGAAGGAGGAAGAAGTCGCCGGAAAAAGAAAGGAGGAAGAAGAAGGAGGCACGGGAGGAAGGAGAAGAGGAACCAAACAAGAAGAACCTTCAAAATCAAGCCTAGCCGAGCTTCTTAAACTCTAAAAAGGATTTACAGAGGTAAAACATCAATCAAATCCATTCCATTCGATTTCTTGTTAAGTTTTCAAGATTTTCTTAGTTTTTGAGCTCTTGAGCTTGTGGATTGATTTTCTAGCGATTCTGGATGTTTTTGTTTGTTCTAGATGTTTGCAAATGTTGTTAAAAGGTTATGTAAGACATTAATAACATCAAACTGGAACAAAAATGGAACAAATCCGTACCTTGGCTTAATGGAGCAAGAACAATGGACAAAACATGGACTTTGGACGTTCGGACCATTTTAGAGAACAAATTTCGTGTTTGTTAATTTTATTTGTTGCTATGGTATTGTAGTTCCATGGGTTATGAAGCTAACCCAATTGGAATGGAGTAAAAAGATGTTAAAACGAAGATTTGGTGTTGATTTTGGTGAAGAACACCAAGAACACGAAAATAGTATAACAACTTTATACTTTGGCTTAAGATTTGGCCATGTTAATGTTAATGGATAGCTCTGCATTTTTGATATGTTGTAGCTCCATGAGTTAGGAGTCCATAGAGTCCGAAATGAGCCAATTTGAACGTGTATGGAAAAAGTTATGAAGATCGGAGTGGAAAGAGGTCGGAAATTCGCGTCTGTGGATTTCTGCAGATTGCGACCTATATGCATAGCGCAACTGCGCTGTTCATAAGGCCAAAAGGGGCACAGCTGCGCCGGACACGTGTCAGGCGCAGACGTGCCCGAGTGGACTTCTTTGACCTCCTGTAGTAAAATGTCCATAACTTTGCATACGAACTCGGATTGAGATGATTCAAAATGATTCAGAAAGAGAACGAGTAGCCCTATAACTTTCGTTCTTTAAGTTTTTCGATTTGAGGCCTGTATCATGGCCTAAATTAGCCATTTATAGGACTGATGCGTAATTGAGGTCAATCGGAAGGCGTCGGGCATGCGCTTTTGCACACGTAATGCCCCTGACCCTGTAAAGTGATGTTCTAACCTTCATAACATGATTATTATGATTTATAATGATACTTAACATTAACCAATAAGTATTAGATAAATCGAATGGGCGTGTTAGACGTACGCAATTGCGTGTCGCTTGGGCATTCGAATAGGCAAGTTGGGCGTATAGACGTGCAAGCGTCGTAACGCCATAACTAGTGGGCATAACCTTGTTTAATATTTGGTTTCTTACTTGAATGGGACATTATAGAGTTGTGTAAACAAATATTTGGTATTCCGTATGGGACATTATAGTGTTGTAATATTGTAACAGCGCTTCAGGCAAGTTTTCTAACGTTTGTCTAACCCTTGTGTTGGGCAAGTTCCCTAACTTCATTCTTTCTATATATTAAATGCAAGTTTCCTTACTCTAGCTCAATTTAATATTGGGCAGGATTTCTCAACCGTACAACTTTTGTTTATTGTGCGAGTTATTTATTGATTGAGCAATCATTCTATATTATTGCAAGTTTCGTGACTCAATTAGAGTTATTGATTTCAAATTATATTAGTGGATTAATTACTTTCAATTACCCCACATACTTTCAATTACCCCACATCAAGGATAAATTATTGATATTCGCAGCTTATACATTTGAATTCATTATCTGTTGTTGGACTGTGAAACGTTTAAGTTTTTCATTCATGAACTGTTTAAGGAGATAATCAACGCCATTTCTTTCGGCTAGACACATACAGGTTATTATTTCAAAAGCTATCCAAACTAGTAGTTGGTACGGATTCTTGGACTGAGAGAGCAACCCTTATTAGGGGATTATAATGTGTCAGTTATTCGATTCAGTCAGAGTTAAATGTTATGCATATACATGGTGTACAAGAGGTTGATCCCCTCGAGTACAACTGACGGGGCCAGGTTTTAAAAGAGTTAGTCGAATGATTGACTCTTTGGCCAAAAGTTCATGGTCGGTTGGACCACTCAGCAGTAAATAATCATTATTCATTGTTTCATTTGAACTTTGATTATGTCATTTCATCTATTTCATCAATGTTCATAAATTGTTGATCTATGCAGCTATTATTCTTATTCATTCATGATATATCTTCATTCTTGCTTTTAAACTTGCTGAGAAAAGTAGTTGCTCACCCTTGCTATATCATGAACCTATTGTAGTTAAGCCGGGGAGTTCCAAAGCGGACAAAGGCAAAGGAAAGCTTAAGTAATAATTATACGCACTATCCCGTTATGTAATCGTGGAATAGTTTTGTATTATTAATATATTCTGCGATGTATTTATTTAAGGTTATAGACCTTGGGACCGTAGTAAACCTTTTGTAATGAACAACATATGTTTATTTATTCCGCATTAGTTAATTTATGTTGTTTAGAGGTGTATGTATGTATTTTATCGTGAGCACCAAATTCGAGGTATTGGAACCTGAATTTGGGGGTGTCACAGTGTGTGTATGAATATAATCCTTGTGACAATTATTTTGGGACAAAGAAAAGTGATGCTTCATGTGCTGATGGTTATAATTCATTGTTGACCGAGCATACTTGAATTTTTTATTTTGGTTGTTTGGCCATGTGTACGGTTAAGCTTGGGAAAAGGGATTAATAATCCTTTTGTCTTAGACTGATGATTTTTAACCGAGTTTTCATTGTTGGTCCAATCCGTGTGATGTTTTTGAACAAAACAAAATCTGAGCCTTTCATTTTTCAAATAGCCCAATCCGAACCATTGGTCTCAAACTAATTTTCCAAAAGTACATATATGCCATTGGTTCAAGAAATCCTATAAATAGGAGGCTCCTCTTTCATTTTTCTTTGCCAATTCACTTACAAAGAAAAGCTTACTCATTGCCTACATTCTCTCATTCTAAAAAGTTTTCTCTCTTCCACTCAAAAGATTTGATTAATTACAGAAGAGAAAAATTGGTCAAAGTATTTGAGATAAGTTATTAAAATTACTTTTATCTGTATTATCTCATACTTGTTTAGATTTATAGATATTCAAATATAAATTGTTATACACGATTATATATATATATATATATATATATATATATATATCTATATTTCATCTATTTATCAAATAAAAAATCAGTACTTAAACACCGAGACTATTACGGAGATATTTCTCTTAAGTGAGGGAATTAGCCGAACGAGGACTCAAAGTCTTAAGTGGCCTTTTATTGATATTATTTATATAAATATCATAAAGTAGATACTTAATCATCAAAACGACGCAGTGATTTTCCTCTTGAATAAAGAGTGAATTATCTGAACCGTATTTGAGATTCTTAGTCATCTATCGAAAGTATTTATATAAATATCAGTTGTGAAAATTGTAAATTTGGTCAGTACTTAGACACCGGGACTACTGCGGAGATATTCCTCTTAAGTGAGGGAATTAGCCGAACGAGGGCTCAAAGTCCTAAGTGACCTTATTAAACGTATTCACTTCATAGATTTAATATATTAAAATATATATATTTGAGTAAAACAAATATTGAGTATATCAAGTATTGTTAAAATTGATTCATTCATTAAACTTGATATCTGTTGTATTTGAACTTAAACTCATATTCATAAAATACTTGATACATTTCATAGAAGTTAATTAAATTGTTATATCTGTTTAAATTCACAGAAACACATTCTTTATTGTAAAGAATAAATGATTCTTTATAAACGTGCAGTAAAATACATATCCGCTTATTTGTGAAGCATCAAATATAAAAGTTAAACTTTTATATACCAGTACTAAAATTATATCTGTTTGTTTAAGAAGCATATTTCTTTCAATTATTTGTAAAGGGAAAAAGGGTAGAGTTGGTTTATTTTATGTACCTGTGAGAAAGACGTGTAATTCTTTGACCAAGACTAGAGTCTTAGAGAGGTCAGCTGGGAGTTGGGTCTCTAGTGTATTTGTGAGGTGAGGAAGAGGCAGTTGTTTCAAGACCAGATCATAAAGTAGAACAAAACTCAAAAAGGTGCAACTAAGCTTGAGGAAGGAGCTGAGAGCTTGCTGTCCGAGATAGTTAGTTATAGAAAGTTGTAAGTTTGTCTTTAAAACTTTGTAAAGGTTTCTCCACCTATTGAAGGAATATTTATTATTGGGAGTAATAGGATCTCAAGTCCTGGAGATGAGCTTGAGACTGGACGTAGCAACATACCCAGGATGTATGTTGTGAACCAGACAAATCTCTGTGCATTGTGTGATTGAATTTTTACCATCTTGCATATTAATTTCTGACACGGCAAATTAATTTACTAAAAATTCAAGAGGCCTAAGATAAAATTTTAAACGGTAATAATCTATTCAACCCCCCTTCTAAATTATTATTGGACTTTCAGATATATTCCAAATTCTATACCTTGAAATCTTAAACAAGAAACATGTGATTACATATATATACTATATGAACGGATAGAGAGTGTAAGGTTGTAAAATAACTAAACAGTTCGAACTCTATTCATACTCGCTCGGCTAAAAGTTCGATTCGAACTCGACTCGAAATATAAATGAGTCAAATATGAACAAATTTTAAAGTTTGATAAATTACTCGAACCTGCTCAAATTATAATTTTCTATTGATAGTTGGATCATATTCGTTGATGAGTATGTTTTAATCCTATGATTTGGTTATCTTTTAGGCTCAATTCTTTGTTGTCTTTTAGTGTTTTTAGTTGTATTTTAATTGTATTGCATTGTTTCGTAAGATACGACTATAGATGAGCATTTGTGGAACTTTTGGACTCCAGGGGCAAAAGTGTAATTCTTGTAGTAGAGTCCATCGCCGGGGCGGCAGATTCAAGCCTTTTTGGCCGTTGGGGCGACGCCACCGCCGGGGCGGTATCCCCAGGCATGTTTCACCGCCCGGGCGAGCTCGTCGGGATTATTGAGCGGCTGGCTTTGTCTTGTGTGCGATAGTGGGTGTTCGTTGGAGCAAATTCGGGAGCACGATGATACTAGTGGAGAGAGATTAATTAGTGTATTAGGCATCCAGGGAGTTGTATTGAGATCATCCAAGTTTTGCTATACACATTGGGAGCTAGGGTTTGAGCTAAGAAGAAGAAGAACAAAGGAAAACAAAGAACACCATAGCATCACCAAGAAGCTGAAGATTACATTATTGAGAAGGAAAGCTGGAGAGAAGGATACCAACAAGCATCAATTCATGAATCAATCCAAAGAGGGGTTTTATCATTCTAACTTTTAGTATTTCGTTTCTATTTTGTAATTCCAAAGCTATGTACTATAATCTGAATATGATGTTATTCAAAGCTATTATGAGTTAATTCTTCAATTCTAAGATTCAATGGAACCCAACTCGTAGTTTGTTTTGAATGCTCTCTCTTTTGAATATTAGTTAGACTCTTGTGAATTGGAGTTCATAGCCTATGTTTATGGATTAATTGTTTGGCCCGTAATTACCTTGGTAATCTATATGAGATTGAGAAATGGAATATAGGTTGAGACCTAGCTATGAATTCTTGTGAAAATTGGATATTCTTTATGGATAATGTATGAGATTATGTGACGTGAGTCTTATGTATTATTCTCAAGGGTTGATAATTTGATTGTATTTGGGATAGACATATACCTAAATAACACATGTATCCAATTGAGAATCCTTGCTTAATGATTTTTATTATGAAAGTTGATAATTGGTTAATGGGATTTTATGTTACATGTATCTTATTGATTGTTCTTGATATAAAATTCTTGCAAGTGTATAGAATAGAGATATATCTATACACCACAATAGGAAATACGTATTCGACCATCGAGAGAGGCTTATATATACTTGTGATTTCTCGGGTAACAATTCTTTTATCTAACTAGTCGATAAAGAGAGAGTTGTGATTTACAAATGAAGAGTTGGGGAAAATTGTAATCTTAGATTTTTTTATCTTGAATTCTATCAGTGTTTAGTTAAACGTTGTTATCTTAATTGTCTTCATTTAGTTTTAATCAACAACAAAAACAAATCATATTGTCATTGTTTAAATTAGATTAATTTCTCATGCAATTGATATTTGGTAACTATTTGATATAATTCCTCGTGGGTTCGACACTTTACTTATCTTATATTACTTGTGGACCACGTATACTTGCGGGTGTTTTATTGATTGCGAAATCAAGCAACAAGTTTTTGGCGCCGTTGCCGGGGAATTATTTTATAATAATTTTACCAATATTGATTATAGTCGAATTGATCTTAATTTAGACTTGTATTTAATTTTTCACTTGACTGTGTAGGTACTCTTGATTTGTATGCGCCGATCACAAAGTCTTGAGTTATTTCCTTACGATCCCGAGATCGAGAGAAATACCCGAAGACTAAGAAGAGAAAGAATCAGGGAGTCTAACAATCAAGACACTATGGCGGCAGAGGAACAAAAAGCATTAAGAGACTATGTAACGCCGCAGATAAGTGATTTACAGTCTAGTATCACAAAGCCGACAATAACTGCAAATGCCTTTGAAATTAAACCGGGAACAATACAAATGGTGCAAAATTCGTTACAGTTTGGGGGTTTGGCTAATGACAACCCTAATAAGCATTTGTTGAGCTTTATTGAGATATGTGATACTTTCAAATTTAATGGAGTGACGGATGATGCTTTGAGACTTAGACTTTTTCCGTTCATTTTGAGAGACAAAGCTAAAAGTTTGCTTCACTCGTTGCCACCAGGATCCATCACTACATGGTTAGATTTAGCACAGAAATTTTTGGCAAAGTTCTTCCCTCCTGCAAAGTCTGCTAGATTGAGAAATGAAATTGCAACCTTTGAACAACATCATGGAGAATCATTGTATAAGGCATGGGAGAGATTTAAAGATTTGTTTCAAAGATGCCCGCATCATGGATTCCTCCCATGGATGCAATTGAATACCTTCTACAATGGATTGGGATCTCACAATCGGTCTTGCATAGATGCAGCCGCGGGAGGATCTTTCATGGCTAAAAATTATGGAGAAGCACTTGATTTATTGGAGGTCATGGCTGCAAATAACTACCAATGGCCAACTTCTAGAATGAGTCAACCAAAGGTAGCCGGAGTATTAGAGGTGGATGCCATCACATCCTTAGCAGCTCAGATGGCAGCAATGTCAAAGAAACTTGATTCCTTAACTGATTCAAAAGTGCAGCAAGTAGCTCTTGTTTGTGAGTTATGTGCAGGGACACATGCAACCGCCCAATGCCCCATTGATCACGAGGCAGTTCAGCTTGTAAGTAGCTACCAGAGACCACCAAATCATTACCAAAACACTTACAATGTTGCAAATAGAAACTGCCCTAACTTTTCATGGAGCAACAATCAAAATTTTCAACAAGCTCCAAAACCACACCATCCTCCAGGGTTCCAAAATCAGCCACAACATCATGCAGCTCAAACTTCACAACCAGAGAGAAAATCAGATTTTGAAGAGTTGATATTGAAACACATAGCTAACCAAGATATGATGATAATAAACCAAGCAACAACACTCAAAGCTTTGGAAAATTAAATTGGGCAAATGGCTAGTTCTATGTCAAATAGACCCCAGGGATCTCTTCCTAGTAACACAGAAACTAATCCGAGGAGAGATGGGAAAGAGGAATGTCAAGCAGTAACACTCAGAAGTGGAAAACAAACCTTACAAGGGCCTGCATTGCAAAAGGGGGCAGCCCACTCATGCTCTCCTCCGAACTTGAATAATACAGATTTTTCTAAGGAAATGGACAATAGTGTACCATCTGAGTCGGAATAGAGAGATACCACAGATAAACCTAATGTTGTTCCTACACTGAAAATGTTTCCATCAGTGTCTTTCCATCAAAGACTGCAAAAGCAAAAATTAGATAAACAGTTTGCTAAATTGCTGGAAGTCTTTAAGAAGCTACAAATTAACATTCTTTTTGCAGAGGCCTTAGAACAGATGCCAAGTTATGCCAAATTCATGAAGGGTATTCTGTCTAGGAAGAAGAGGTTAAATGGCTTTGAAACATCGGCTTTAACGGAGGAATGTAGTGCAGTGTTGCAAAGAAAGCTACCCCCCAAGTTAAAGGACCCAGGCAGTTTCACTATACCGTGTACTATTGGTAGTCTTTCATTCAACAAATGTTTGTATGACTTAGGTGCTAGCATTAATCTCATGCCATTATCCGTGTATACTCAGTTGGGACTGCCTGCACCAAAGCCAACAAACATTTCCCTTCAGCTTGCCGATAGATCGGTTACTTACCCAAGGGGAATTGTAGAAGACATTATTGTGAAGGTGGATAAGTTCATCTTCCCGGCTGATTTTATCATCCTAGATTTTGAGGAAGATAAAAACATTTCTATTATTCTTGGGATAACTCTAATCGATGTGCAAAAGGGAGAGCTCACTATGAGGGTTCAGGATCAAGAAGTCACGTTCAATGTGTTTAAGGCCATGAAATTCCTTTCGGATGAGGAATAATGTTTTCAGGTGGATGTAATTGGGCAAGTTATAAATGATGAGCTTTTGAATGTGTTGAACAATGATCCATTGGAGACTTCACTTTTGGGAGAGTTCGACATAAATGATCCGGATTTGGTGGAGTATTTACAGATTTTGGATACAGTGCCACGGGAAAACAAGTTTCAAATCCCGTTTGAATCTCTAGAGTATGCTGAGAATGCTACATATCGGTTGAGACCATCTCTTGAGATGCCTCCATCACTTAAGCTAAAACCATTGCCTAATCATCTCAGGTATGCATATGTGGGCGAATCATCTACTTTACCTGTCATTATTGCCTCTGTTCTTAACGAGTTTCAGGAAAGTAAACTGTTGCGAGTTCTTAGAGAATACAAATCTGCTATTGGATGGACCATCGCCGACATCAAGGGAATAATCCTATCATTCTGTATGCACAAAATCTTGATGGAGGATGATAGTAAACCCACTGTGGAACATCAAAGGAGACTCAACCCAATCATGAAAGAGGTGGTAAAGAAAGAGATTTTGAAGTGGTTAGATGCTAGAATAATTTACCCCATTTCTGACAGTGCTTGGGTGAGTCCAGTTCAGTGTGTACCTAAGAAAGGGGGTATAACGGTTGTAGCCAATGAAAATAATGAGTTGATTCCAACAAGAACAGTAACTGGTTGGAGGGTTTGTATGGACTATCGAAAACTTAACAAGGAAACCCGAAAAGATCATTTTCCACTGCCTTCTATTGATCAGATGTTAGACAGACTGGCAGGACATGGGTATTATTGTCTGTTGGATGGTTATTCGGGCTATAATCAGATTGCTATTACTCCAGAGGACCAAGAAAAGACCACTTTCACATGTCCATTTGGTATCTTTGCTTTTAGAAGGGTCTCATTCGGATTGTATAATGCACCGGCCACTTTTCAAAGGTGCATGATGGCAATTTTCTCGGATTTGGTGGAACGCAATGTAGAAGTTTTCATGGATGACTTTTCAGTATTTGGTGATTCGTTTGACAATTTGATGGAAAATATAGTTCTAATACTGAAGAGATGTGTGGAAACTAATCTAGTGCTCAACTGGGAAAATGTCACTTTATATTCAAAAGAGAGAGCATTCAAAACAAACTACGAGTTGGGTTCCATTGAATCTTAGAATTGAAGAATTAGCTCATAATAGCTTTGAATAACATCATATTCAGATTATAGTACATAGCTTTGGAATTACAAAATAGAAACGAAATACTATAAGTTAGAATGATAAAACCCATCTTTGGATTGATTCACGAATTGATGCTTGTTGATATCCTTCTCTATAGCTTTCCTTCTCAATAATGTAATCTTCAGCTTCTTGGTGATGCTATGGTGTTCTTTGTTTTCCTTTGTTCTTCCTCTTCTTAGCTTAAACCCTAGCTCCCAATGTGTATAGCAAAACTTGTATGATCTCAATACAACTCCCTGGATACCAAATACACTAATTAATCTCTCTCCACTAGTCACCATCGTGCTCCCGAATTTTCTCCAACAAACACCCACTATCAGCACACAAAACAAAGCCAGCCGCTCAATAATCCCGACGAGCTCGCCCCGGCGGTGAAAATTGCCCAAGGAGCTCGCCCCGGCGGTGGCGTCGCCCCAGCGGTGAAACATGCTTGGGGATACTGCCCCGGCGGCCAAAAAGGCTTGAATCTGCCGCCCCGACGGCGGACTCTACTAAAAGAATTACACTTTTGCCCCTGGAGTCCAAAAGTTCCACAAATGCTCATCTATAGTCGTATCCTACGAAACAATTCAATACAAGTAAAATACAACTAAAAACACTAAAAGATAACAAAGAATTGAGCCTAAAAGATAACCAATTCGTAGGTATAAAATCCACTCATCATTCGTCGAAAAATTCAAACTGCTCGGGCTTGATTCGGTATCGTGCTCGACTTGGTAGCTAAATGAGCCTCAATCATACCTTATTTTATACTCGATAAATTTTATAAACCAAATATGAGTAATTTAATACTCGGTTCGAATCGGTTCGTTTACACCCCAAGAACAAATGCTCTAACTGATCAATATAATGATGATACTAACAATATCTATTGCCCTCATTATATATATATATATATATATATATATATATATATATATAATCCCTTCAAATTTTGATGAATACTTCTGTACCTCCATGCTTACCCTTTTATAGTCTCTAGCTCTTAATATATATATATATAATAAGACAACAAAATAATAAAAATTATGACTTATATATTATTCATTAAAATTTAATTACCTTTTAAAACTAAAATCATGCATGGTCGTAACTTATTATTTTACAACAATTTTATTTTTTATAGAATTTATTTAGTTAATTAATTATACAATAGAGTACGATTTAAACACTACATTTAGGCTTTTAGGTTTTTTCTCAACTTTGAACTCTAATTAAAAATGCATATATAAATACAAAATAGTGATTATAAAAACTAAATATTAAATTTTAAAACTATATAAAAAACTTATTAGTAAATTAAAAATACAAAAGAATCACATTAGTAACACTCAATATGCGATCTGTAGTCATTTGTTCTTAAGGAAAATTTATAGCCATTCTAATAATAGTATTAAGTCAATTTGAAATTCAAAAAATATATTTTATAGTCACTATATAAAATAAATTAAAAAAATAAAAAATAATTTTATTTGAAAAGCAACCCTTGTGAAGCACGGGGCACTTAACTAATTCTTCATAAAAAATTAAAAAGTGAAAAAATATTTTTGAGATATTTTTTAAAATGTCAATTTTTTTTAATTTTCGCACACGAAACATGTGGTTACATATATATATTGAAAATATCCTTTGTATGTTCACCTCTCATTCTGGTCCAAATTCTATACTTCTTGTGAAATCTAAAGGACTTCACATATAACGCCGATTAGGTTATCCCCTTTGTCTTCGCGGTATAGAATTCTTGAGTTAATAACAGTAAATTCAATTTTTCTTTTTACTAATTTTAGAGTTGTTGAATAGCTATTTAAAAATACTAATCGGACTCAACCGTTTTATTATCGGTTGAACAGGTGAATCGTTGAACTATTATCTTGTCCGATTTACTATTCGGTCGGTTCTGATAACTATGGATGAAACCTAGCCAGAGTCGGTCCTGGCCCGGGACAAACAGGGCTACCGCCTAGGGTCCACAGCTGACGGCGGCTCAATTTTTTATTTTCTTTTTGCAAAATTTTGTTTGTATAAATAACGCAAAAAACAAAAGATATTACAATAAAGATCAGAGCATAGTTCTCATCTTCCGGACTAATTAGCAAATTTGACCCTCCTATTTGTCATATTTTTGTTAAAGTGTTCCTTATATTTTTTTTTTTGGCACAACTGTTCCTCAAATATGCATTAGTTGTGCAAAAGTGTTCCTTCTCTATTTTTTGTCAATTTCCATTAGTGAAACCGTTAGTCAAATATTTTTCCAAATTTTTATCATTTTCATTTATATATCGACTAAATATAAATATGTATATTATCATTTTCATTTAACTTGATCTAATTAATTAAATTATGAACTTGTGCGATAAATAACATAAATGTTAAAAAATAACAAATATTTATTTTATCAAGAAAATAAATTCATACATTTTTTGTTAATTAAATTTCTCAAATATTAAAATTTCCGTAATATACATTCAAACATAATTTTTTCTAATGTAAAAATAAAATTTTAATACCTATAAAAAGTGCAAATTAACACCAAAAATTATATTTTTTTTCTAAATATTAAAATTTACGTAAAACAAATTTAGAAAAAAATTATTACGAAACGAATCTTATATATCATATAAAAAAAGTATTAAAAATTATAATTCATAAAATTAGTGCTTGTGCAATCACCATAAATTCATAAAATTAGTAGCATGCAGGTAACATGCCACATTCATTTCTTCAGAGTTTTGTTTTTGTTTTTGTTTGGGCAAGGATGGAACCATACCGACACTTAGAGTGAGCCATGCGTTTATGTTACCAGGCATAAGTCAAAATAAGTAATACATGGATAAATTTACCTACGCTAAAATACAATTATTACTAGTTTCACTATTTGAGACCACCCTCGGATCTACCTTTCAACATTCTTATATAAATATTACTCCCTGTATTTCACCCTAAAAAAAAATTGTCAATTTTAATTATAAACAAAGAGTATTTTTAATGGTAAAAATTAATATAAAATTTTATTTACCCTCAGGATGCGTGCTGCCATCACAAATTCACAACTCCATATGTTATAATTTATAATACTTTTTTTATATTCAGTCCAGAACTATAATGAAGCAAGGGAAACAAACATGTACAAACATCAGCTGCAGAGCTCATGCGTGAAACACACTCACTATTAATAGCCAGAACTGCAGCTGGGAGATCAAGGGACACACTTGAGAAAATTTGCTTTGGGTTTTAGAAAATTTAAGACCGGCTCTGAACTTAGCCAGTACTATTCACCAAACTAACTGCAAAAGGATATATATGCATTCCTCCTATTTAATTAAACTCCCCTTTACAATGGATGAATTATGCCATCAATTAAAGTACATAAAATTAAATTCTTAACAAAAATAAATGAAAATATTTGGATTTATTATAACAATCGATACATACCAAGGACATTATTTTAAGATACTAAAGGTTGGGCTCATAGTATGCTAATTAACCAACTCTAGCACTCATAACTATTTTGCATAGATAAATAATACACCCAACAACATTAATTAAGCAAGATAGTAGTCCATTTTGCAACATGGACATTATTCAATACAATAAAAACGTTGGCCTTATAGTAGGTAATTAACCAACCCTAGCACTCATAACTATTTTACATAGATAAATACACCCAAAAACATTAATTAAACAAGATAGTAGTCCATAATTTTGCAACATGGACATTATTCAATACAATAAAATGGTTGGCCTTATAGTAGGTAATTAACCAACCCTAACACTCATAACTATTTTACATAGCCCCAAAACATTAATTAAACGAAGATAGTAGTCCATTTTGCAACATGGACATTATTCTAGAAAATAAAAAGGTTGGCCTTATAGTAGGTAATTAACCAACCCTAGCATCAAATTGGAGTGTACAAGCTTACCAATGGCGGCGGTGCAGGATTAGCTAGTGGTATGAATTTGAGATTGGCTCTCTCACAATTTGCTGATGCAGGGCAATTTATGAAGTTTGTTGCGAGTCGGTTGACACATAGATTAATCGCCAGAAACACATTACTTGGGCAAAATAGTTCTGGCTTAGCTTTCAAGTGTTTTTCAATTGCTGCTTTTATATCTTTTCCAGAACGAGGCGTTGTGTCTGTCGGTGTAAATATCCCTACAAATTTTCAATACTATTCTCATCAAACTCAGATTAATGATTAATCATGCATTAAATCTAAATTTAGTAGTTCCTTTTTTTTGTGCGACGAAAATGTGATAATGTTGTCAAAATGTGTCGTTTGGTCCTCAGATTATATATTTAGCAAAATGGTCTTCTGTGGTACAAACTGAAACAGGTTCATCTAAAAGGTCATTACTAAAAGTATTATAGTTAGTAACTTAATTTCTTATATACAGACAAATTTTTCTCATATGTTTCGAAGTAGGACTAGAGTGTTACGCAAACCGTGGACAAATGTACCGCAAATACCGTTTTGCTAAATATACAAAGTTTGAACCACAATTAATGACAAACTCAGGAGACAATTTTGCACTTTTTGTGTTTATTATTATTTTATATTTTTTTTTTGTCTTAATCAGGTTAAGCAATCAACCAAATTAAAGACTATTTAATTATACATCTATTATAAGTATGTTTACCTTCCTTGTTTAGCGCCCCAAGTACATCAGCTTTTTTTCTTAAAGCAATGGCATTTTTAAAATAATCAGTCTGCGTGAAATCCTTTGTTTCTGAACACTTTCCATGTTTGTCCCACTCGTATCTCCAAAAATCTTGATTAGTTGTAAAGTCACGATTGACAGTAGGCCAGAATTTGTTCAAATCTGCTCGTATGTTCTTTACCTGTAAATTCCCAAATTAGAGGTGAGAAAATTAGCTAGTTAGTTTAACACACACACACATATGGATTATATATCGTAGATCTAAAAGACAATTAATTAATAGAGCAAGGATTTTTATTATTTTTTATTTTTTTGACAAGTAATAAACTGCATAGAGAATTAATTAAGTCGAAATTAAAAAGCAAATGCACATTGAGTACTCACAGAGTTAGGAGAGAATGCAGTTCCCCGACAATTTTCCAATATTTTCCCGTTCTTATTATGGGGCCAAAGGCCATGAATGGTAAATGTGTCGGGGAGAGGGCTGTTAGGCTTACACTTCCCTTTGTTGAGCTCGCAAAATGCAGCCGGCCATTGAAGGTTAAGGCGAAATCCAGTATATTGAGCATTCCCACCCCAAGAGCAAATGCTCAAACTCAATATAATGATGATACTAACAATATCTATTGCCCTCATTATAATTAATCTCTTCAAATTTTCCGTGATCTCTATACTTCTATGCTTACCCTTTTATAGCCTCTAGCTCTTAATATATATCTATATAATATCACTTCGTCCCAAATTAATTGCTCAATTTTGACCATTTTAAGTCAAATTGACTATTTTTAAAATTAATAATTAAGCATATATAAATATATTTCTAAAATTATAAAAATTGGAGTTAGTAATAAATTGTATATACTTTCTTTTGGTTATAATCTCTTCACCTATATTTTAGCAAAAATAGTAAAAATATTAGTTCTAAAAATAGTCAATTTGACTTAAAATGATCAAAATTGAGCAATTAATTTGGGATGGAAGGAGTAATAAGTATATACCTTGAAATCTTAAACAAGTAACATGTGGTCAATTGTGTAGTCCGTAGGAGATAAGATGTCAACGTATAGAATACAAAAGGAAACCACATGTTTTCATGTGGAAAAATCAATAAATTTGACATTTTAAAAAATATCACAAAAATATTATTTTCACTTTTTAGTTTTTTTATGAAGAACTAGCTTAGTGCCCCGTTCTTCCCACAGGTTATTTGTTAAATAAAATTATTTTTAATTTATTTTATACGGTGATTATAATATATATATATATATATATATATTTGAATTTCAAATTGACTTAATACTATTATTAGAACAACTATAATTTTTTCTTAAAAACGAATGACTACAAATCGCATATTGAGTGTGACTAAAGTGATTCTTTTGTATTTTTAATTTAATATTAAGTTTTTTATATAGTTTCAAAATTAAATATTTAATTTTTGTAATCAATCCTTCGTATTTATATATGTATTTTTAATTAGAATTCAAAGTTGAGTGAAAACCTAAAAGCCTAAATGTAGTGTTTAAATCGTACTCTATTGTATAATTAATTAACTAAATAAATTCTATAAAAAATAAAATTGTTGTAAAATAATAAGTTATGATCATGATTTTAGTTTTAAAAGGTAATTAAATTTTATTAAGTAATATATACGTCATGATATTTTTTTTAACATTAATTCACGTAATGTCTCCTATATGAAATAAAATTGTTTACTAAATTTTAATCATTAATATAATTTGTAATATACATTACAATTTTTTTATATCAATTATTATTTAACAATAATATTTTACTTATATTTTTAATATATAGTTATTTAGGAATATAATTGTTGTAGAATAATGAGTTGACAACTTGCCATTATGATTTTAGTTTTAAAAACTAGCTAACTAAATTTTAATAACTAATATATAAGTTAGAATAACTAATAACTAATATATATAAGTTCACATGTTTTGTGTGCGAAAATTAAAAAATTGACATTTTAAAAAATATCACAAAAAATATTTTTTTCGCTTTTTAATTTTTATGAAGAGCTAGCTAAGTGCCCTGCACTTCAAACGGGTTATTTTCTAATTAAAATTATTTATAATTTATTTCATATAATGATTATAAAATATATTTTTTGAATTTTAAATTGACTTAATACTATTATTAGAACAATTATAAATTTTTCTTAAAATGGAATGACTACAGATCGCATATTGAGTGTTATTAATGTAATTTTTTGTACTTTTAATTTAATATTAAATTTTTATATAGTTTCAAAATGTCAATTGTGTACATAAGACGTGAACGTATAGAATTTGGACCACAATGAGAGGTGAACATACAAGGGATATTTTCAATATATATGTAACCACATGTTTCATGTACGAAAATTAATAAATTTGACATTTTAAAAAATATCAAAAAAATATTTTTTCACTTTTTAATTTTTTTCAAGTCTATCAGTAGAAATACATCTTTGTTGGTTATGCATACTGATCATTTATGTGATAATAAAGATCATTTAACTAGAGGGGGTAAACGTTATTTTATTACATTTATTGATGATTTTATGTTTATTTGTTAAAAACAAAAGATCGAAAACAAAATAGGTAAAAAGACTGAAAGATTAAGGTCTGATAGAGGTGGAGAATTTCACCTTAATGAACTTATTTCTTTTTTTGAACATGGTATTACTAGAGAATTTTCAGCTCCTAATTCTCCCCACAAAATGGTGCAGCGGAGAGGAAAAACAGGAAGCTACTAGAAATGGTTAGTGCCAACAGGAAGCTACTATAAATGGTTGGGGTGAAGTTTTGTTAACAGCATGTTACATTAGTAATAGAATTTTGCATAAAAATCAAGAAAAAAACTCCTTACGTTTTAGATGCCACATTAAAGAGACCTAAACTTGGCAATAAAGCAGTAAAATCTATATTTTTGGGGTATTCTATGTTTAGTAAGGCTTCTAGATTTCTTGATTTACTTTCAAATAGTGTTATTGAATCTATTCTGATAAATTAGAGTTAATTAGAAAAGGATTTGTCTAATGAGTTAAATAATGGTGTGACTGAAAATGTTTCTTCGGAGACCTGAGCCTGTTGAATTGAGGAGGAGCAAGCGACTTAGGATTGAAAAGGATTTAGGTGCTGGCATGTACAAATAAGGTTGGAAATTAAGTCAACGTAAATCACACAATAAAATAAAAAAAGATAAAACAACACAAGATTTAACGTAGAAAATCCTTAAAGAAAAAAACTGTTGCAGCCCTCTTTGTAAGATAATATAGATCAACACTATTATCACCTGAATCGAATGATTGACCGCTCTTTTCTTAAGTCTATATTCGTCCCTTACTTTTGCTACACATGGTTACTACGAATTAGTCTCCCAAGATAAGACAAACCCAGATTTTACTATGTACTAGAATTTATTGTATAGGAATAAATCTAGTATAAAACTATAAATGAGAGAGAAGAAAATAACAAGAAAAATTATTTAGAATAATAATTTTTCTATGAACTTGAAAAGGATTTAGAATGATTTTTAGAAGTTATGAACTTGAGAATGATTGATTTGAAGTTGTGTTGATATGATTTTTGAGTTAGATTGACAACAATCTATTTATAGATTTTCAAACAGCCCTTAATGTCGTTGTGTTGGGTTTCAATTTAATTTCATGTCATTTCATTGACATCCCGTCATTTGGCATCCCAACCATTGGCATAATTAATTAATTAATTAATTTAAAACATAAATTTTCATAATGTTATTGTCATAATTTGAACCCAAATTCTTAACATTACAATTAATTTCTCTTATCCAATTGAACCAATTTATTTGTTAACTATATGGAAAACATATAATATATTTATTATATACTTTTTAGATAATGAAAATATCTAACAATCCTCTCCTATTTTCATAATCTTGCAATCATTTTTCGGTGACATTTTTCTTTCTCTTATTAGATATAGCATACATAAGTAAGAGATGTTTTTCGACTTGACCTTTACATAATTTATATCACAAAATATTTGACTTCTTTGTAGCGTTAGCTTTGAACTAGGAAATCTTACAGTGATATATTGCTCAATAAACATATATTATATCCCTTATAGTTTAAGAAAACCCGACACATTTATGGCCTTATGTTTACCTTTTGGATTTCGTAAGTGACTTAGAGAAAAACCTTTAAGTCTCACAGAAGTGGTTCACTTCCTTCACTTACATAGGTGAATCTAATTAGATGCACTTGTATGATCTGCATCATCTACACACTACAAGAAAAAGGCTTATTTACGATCGTCTATCAGTGACCGAACTCGGTCGCAGATGAACATCAGCGACCAAATGTGGTCGCTTATAATAGTCGCATACAATCTGGTCGCTTTGTGGATCCCAGCGACTACTATTAGCGACTGATATATCAGTGACCGCCCTATAACGACTGATTTCGTCACTAAGCCGAGTCACAGTGAGTCAGGTCTCAGGGGTGACGTGGCCCACGTGTCCGTGACCAACATTAGTAACCTACGTAGTTGCTAACAACCTCAAGTCATCAGTGGTCGTTGATACGTATAAGCGACCGCCTGCTATCGCTGATACTTAAATTTTAAAAAAAGATACTATTTTGAGGATTTAATTCCCAACACACAACAGTGTTTATTTGTACCTATTTTATATCCCAATACACAGTAGTATCTATAAGTAAAGTAGTAAACCAACATCCATACAAATCCATCGATCCATTCATATATTAAATAAAACCAACACAATATATATAAACATCCACGCATGTATAAACATAAACAAAGAACGTCTAACTAAAATTTATATACAAATAAAATGTCATAACGTATGATATAAACTCTGTACATTCAGTCGGTAAAAAAAAAAATACAAATGTATATAATAAATACAATTGTGTAGGACAGTAGGAGATAAGAATTTGGACCAGAATGAGAGATGAACATACAAGGATATATATTTTCAATATATATGTAACCAAATGTTTATTTCATGTGCGAAAATTAATAAATTTGACATTTTTAAAAATATCACAAAAAAATTCACTTTTTAATTTTTTTTTCAAGTCTGTTACTATAAATACATTTTTGTTGGAACTTATGCATACTGATTTATGTGATAATAAAGATCATTTAACTACTGGGGGTAAACGTTATTTTATTACATTTATTGATGATTTTTTAAAATATACTTATGTTTGTTTGTTAAAAACAAAAGATCGAAGCATTTGAAAAATTAAAGAATATTTTCAAACAAGAGATTGAAAACAAAACATGTATATTAGTTATTAAAATTTAATTATCTTTAGTACCAATTCTATTACATATAGGAGATCTAATTAATTAATGTTACAAAACAATTCTAACTTATATATTAGTTATTAAAATTTAGTTACCTAACTCTTAAAATTAAAATCATAATAGCAACTATTATTCTACAACAATTATATTCCTAAATAACTATATATTAAAAATATAAGAAAAATATTATTATTAAATAATAATTAATATAAATTTTTTTAATGTATATTACAAAAAATATTAATGATTAAAATTTAGTAAACAATTTTATTTCATATAGGAGACCTTAAGTTAATTAATATTAAAAAAATCTTGACTTATATATTACTAATTAAAATTTAATTACCTTTTAAAACTAAAATCATGGTCATAACTTATTATTTTACAACAAATTTATTTTTTATACAATTTATTTAGTTAATTAATTATACAATAGAGTATGATTTAAACACTACATTTAGACTTTTAGGTTTCCACTTAACTTTGAACTCTAATTAAAAATGTGTATATAAATACGAATGATTGATTATAAAAACTAAATATTAAATTTTGAAACTATATAAAAACTTAATATTAAATTAAAAATACAAAAGAATTACATTAGTAACAATCAATATGTGATCTGTAGTTATTCGTTTTTAAAGAAAATTTATAGTCGTTCTAATAGTAGTATTAAGTCAATTTGTAATTCAATATATATATATATATATATATATATATATATATATATATATATATTAAAACCACTATATAAAATAAATTAAAAATAATTTTATTTAAAAAACAACCCATGTGAAGCACGGGGCACTTAGCTAGTTCTTCATAAAAAATTAAAAAGTGAAAATATATTTTTGTGATATTTTTTAAAATGACAAATTTATTAATTTTCGAACATGAAACATGTGGTTACATATATATTGAAAATATCCCTTGTATGTTCACCTCTCATTAATTCTATACGTTGACATGCATCTTATCTCCTACAGACCTACACACTTGATTTTCTGTGAAATCTAATGGACTTCACATATAACGCCGATTAGGTTATCCGCTGTCTTCGTGGTGTAAAATTCATGAGTTAATAACTGTAAATTCAATTTAATTTTTTTTACTAGTTTAAAAAAATCTTGACTTATATATTACTAATTAAAATTTAATTATCTTTTAAAATTAAAATCATGATCATAACTTATTATTTTACAACAATTTTATTTTTTATAGAATTTATTTAGTTAATTAATTATACAATAGAGTATGATTTAAATACTATATTTGGACTTTTAAGTTTTCACTCAACTTTAAACTCTAATTAAAAATGCGTATATAAATACGAAGGGTTGATTATAAAAAGGTTTGGGGGGGGGAGTTTTTGGTGAATTGCAATGAGGGTTGGACATTTTTGTGCATAAGGGGCTTTTCCATGGTTTACAATGTACAACATCTGATATCTGCTGAATTTTTATAATATTAATTGTTGTTAGTTAGTTTCAGTTGTGCTTCCTTAATAAGTAATCATCTTTAGTTTGAACCTAAAATTCTAGATTATAGAATGATATGTACCCAATAAGCAAACATAATTAAGATCAAATCTTATATAAGTTAGTATATGAATGATTAAAAAGGCGCTGAACGTATTATATTTTGGTATATTGTCATGTGGTAAAGTTATTTTGCCCCCATTGATGCTTTTGGGAGAGGTTTTGCTTTAAGCTTTAACTTTTGTGATGTGTTGACTGTTAAGAAGTACTACCTCTAGCCAACTTAAGCAGTTTTATTTTTTGATACAATTTACTGCTCTGTTTTGCATTTAATGTGTTATGTAGTGTGGATGTCATTATTTGTAGGGTACACTGTTTGTGGGTATAATAATTATGAATTTAAAGAGTGGGATGCCTGGCATACTAATAACAACATTTATTTGTGACAAGTTCTGTGAGATATAATTGAAGATTGATGCCCTGTTTGGTATGCAGTTCCTGCAAAACTTATTTTATGAAGTTTGAAATCACAGTGCTAGTTTTTTAGGGTGACACCATTCTGTTCTTTCTTAATAACTACCTATATGGTTTGTTCCCCAAAACTATCTTTGTTTTGTCCAAGACTCAAAATACTAGTATTAGGTAGGTAATATTGGGACAATGATTTCTGAATTGTTTTATGCTTAATGGTGCTAGTGTTATTAGTGTCAGTTTAGCAAAATCACAATCTAATTGTAATACGTAACGGAAAATAAAAATGAAAATTTTTGCAACTTATCCATGAATCACCTTATGCATAGCTATTAATTGAAGAAGATGAACAAGAAATATACCTTAATAGATCCAACCTTTGAACCGCTACAAGATCTACTCCTTGTTGATTTCTTCAAGCTCCTCCTTTCTTTGTTCCTTGGATTAAACACTAGTTTCAAAGTGTATGAAGCACTCTAGAGGTGATCCACCAAGAATGATTATATGAAACAATATTTGATTTTTACAAATCTTGGATGGCTAATCCAATAAGTTCTTTTATCCCTAACTCTTAAGAATAACAAGAACAATACATGAAGAACACTTTGAAGATTTGATCAATAACTTGATCTATAATTTGGTGTTCTTGAGATGGAGGCTACTAGTTCATAACTTAGTTTGCTTAGTTAGGTTAATTAGGAGAAACCCTAATTTAATTAGTATTCCACCAAGTATGATACTTACATAATATGTAAGTATCAATATTCTCCTAACCCACATGTTTTGCATTTAAGCACTTAACACATGTTTTGCAATTATTTGACCAAATTCAAATTTGCATTTAATTTAAATGATATTTACATTTCATTTAAATTAATTCTTAATCTAATTAAGAATTAAATAATAATAATAATAATAATAAGATTTCTCTTATTAATTTATAATTCAATATTTCTCCAAATATATCATTATAAATATTAAGCATTTTAATTTATTCAACTAATAAATTAAATACTTAGTTTATTATCATTAAGCCAATTGTTTCCAATATAATATTATTCTTTTTGCGGTGTGACCCTTTAGGTTCAATATTATGCCGGTCGTAGAATAAATAAATTAGAACTATTCTAATATTATTTATAATGAATTAAACTCCTTTAATTCATATATAAATAAATAATATTTATTATACATCATGAGGGACACCTTACGATAATGTATCATGACTATCCGTATAATATGAAATCAACGTTTAATCATATAGAACCTATTCAGCAATAGTTACCGTACAATTCAATCCTTCTACCATACAATGTCCCGATTAAATATAAGACATGGAATTACTGACAAGTCTTATTTTATTTAATCATATGCATTTCGATTTAAGAATGCACAACTCCGATTAATATAAATTAGAAACTCCTTTCTAATTTTCATTCAACCCTGGCTAGGGATTTTTGAGCTGTCATTTATCAAATCGCATAGGACATTCTCTCCCTTTATCAGAAGTGGTAGATCCTTTGTCGATCATTCACCTACCTCCGTGTATACTTTATTATATCCGTACATACCCTATGACATACCCTAAGGTATTAAGGAATATGACAAAGTATAACTTAACATACACAAGGTACTATGATGATCTCAAGTCTAAGGATCACTTGTACAACTATCACTTAAGAACTTCCCTATTGACAGGTGAATAAAACTCTATTAGGGTTCTTTAAGCGAGTCACGTTCAGTGAACTTATTCTCTAATAAGCACCTACATGCTTGTTTTAGTGTCTTCACACAAATGATTATGAGATCAATCATTATCTTCTAAAGATCAAGCATAGTATGTACTAATCTATCCGGATCAGTAATCCCAATATTAGTGATCCAACGATTAGGAACATTTTAGTTTTGAGCTTTCTTGAATTTATATCTCACTAGCATGATCTCATCATGATTCTAAAAGCATTGCTCGAAAACTATGGGTTCATCACATTTATTAATTCAACCAATTAACATGGATAAAATATGTCTTTTATTTTATTATTAATATTTGAATAAGATTACAAAGTAAATGCTTATTACATCAAATATAATTGGCTTGAGGGCATATTACTTTCAATCTCCCACTTGCACTAAAGCCAATCACCTTGGTATCTAATACCCATTTTATCGAAATGGCGATTGAATTGATCTTGCGATAATGCTTTAGTAAATGGATCTGCAATGTTGTTTTGGGAGTCAACTCTTTCTAAGGTGACATCTCCTCTTTCAATTATTTCTCTAATTAAATGAAATCGCCGCAACACGTGTTTGGATCTCTGATGAGACCTAGGTTCCTTAGCCTGTGCAACAGCTCCAGTGTTGTCACAATGAACCAGAACGGGTCCAGTAATGCTAGGAACTACCCCGAGTTCAAAAATGAACTTCTTCATCCAAACAGCTTCCTTTGCAGCTTCACTTGCAGCTATATACTCTGCCTCTGTCACTGAGTCAGCAACTGTTTGCTGTTTGGAACTCTTCCAACTCACTGCTCCACCGTTCAAGGTAAATACATACCCTGACATGGATTTACTGTCATCTTGGTCAGTTTGAAAACTTGAGTCTGTAAAGCCCTCTAGTTTCAAATCAGACCCACCATATACTAGAAACACATCTTTAGTTCTTCTTAAGTACTTCAAGATGTTTTTCACAGCTTTCCAGTGTTCTTCTCCAGGATTAGACTGATATCTACTTGTTACACTAAGTGCATAAATAACATCTGGTCTGGTACATATCATTACATACATTATGGATCGTATTGCCGAAGCATAAGGTATTTGATTCATGCGTTCTCTCTCTTCAGGTGTCTTTGGGGACAATTTCTTAGAGAGATTTACTCCATGACTCATCGGTATGAGCCCTCTTTTGGAGTCTTGCATGCTAAACCTCTTTAGCATCGAATCAATGTATGCACCTTGGGTCAAGCCGAGCATCCTCTTTGATCTATCTCTATAGATCTTTATCCCCAATATGTAGGATGCTTCTCCCAAGTCCTTCATGGAGAAGTGTTTAGATAACCAAATTTTAACTGATTGTAGCATCGGTATGTCATTCCCTATAAGTAATATATCATCAACATATAATACCATGAATGTCACAGCACTCCCACTAACTTTCTTATACACACATGGTTCATCCTCATTTTTGATAAAATCAAACTCTTTGATTGTCTCATCAAAACGGATGTTCCAACTTCGAGAAGCTTGCTTCAATCCATAAATGGATCTTTGTAACTTACACACTTGATTTGTTCCAACCTTTGAAACAAAACCCTTTGACTGTATCATATATACATCCCCACCTAGTTTCCCATTGAGGAAGGCCGTTTTCACGTCCATTTGCCAGATTTCGTAGTCATAGTAAGCTGCAATCGCAAGTAAAATCCGGATGGACTTGAGCATGGCTACTGGTGAGAAGGTTTCATCATAGTCAACTCCTTGTCTTTGTTTGAAACCTTTTGTAACCAGTCTAGCCTTATAGGTCTCCACCTTGCCATCTGCTCCAGTCTTTTTCTTAAAGACCCACTTACACCCTATAGGCACAATGCCTTCAGGTGGAGTAACCAAAGTCCATACTTGGTTTTCATACATGGAGTCCATTTCGGATTTCATGGCTATTTGCCATTTCTCAGAGTGTTTACTACTAATAGCCTCTTCGTATATTACTGGATCATCATCAGTTATGATGCGTACCTCATCATTATCTTCTATGATGAGTGTATACCTTTTAGGTATTTTCGGCACTCTTCTAGATTTACGACTCGGTTGTGGTACAGAAGTTATATCTACTTGAACATGTTCATCCACTTGATCTGTAGTGATTTGTGGTTCTTGAATTTCTTCAAGATCTATTTTCCTCCCACTAGCCCCTTCAAGGATAAACTCCTTTTCCAGGAAGGTAGCGTGTTTGGCAACAAACACTTTTTGCTCGGTAGTATTATAGAAATAATATCCTAAACTTTCTTTAGGATACCCCACAAATGTGCACTTGTCAGATCTAGCCTCAAGTTTGTCGCTTTGTAACTTCTTTACATAAGCGTTACAACCCCAAATTTTAACATGCTTAAGACTGGGTTTCCTCCCTGTCCACATCTTATATGGAGTCTTGGGGACGGATTTTGAGGGAATCTTGTTAAGTAGATATGCAGCCGTTTCTAGGGCATGACCCCAGAATGATATTAGAAGGTTGGTGAAACTCATCATGGACCGCACCATGTCTAACAAGGTACGATTCTTCCTTTCAGAAACACCATTTAATTGTGGCGTACCAGGAGGCGTCCATTGAGAGAGAATACCATTTTTTTTGAGATGATTAAGAAACTTAGTGCTCAAGTATTCTCCTCCTCGATCTGATCGAAGAATCTTAACACTTTTGCCAGTTTGTTTCTCTACTTCACTTCTGATTACACGTATTTCAATTTGATTTAGTTATAGTTAGTATAACTATATACTGTTCTTATACAAATTCTCTTGTTTTCATCTCATCTACTTTTCAAATGATTCGGATTTGTATTTCATTAAATACACATATCCAAATCTTGAATGATCATCAGTGAATGTAATGAAATACGAATACCCTCCTCTAGCATATGTTGTCATAGGTCTACATACATCTGTGTGTACCAACTCTAACAACCCTGCAACCCTTTCTCCATGTCCACTAAATGGAGATTTAGTCATTTTACCCATGAGACATGATTCACAAGTTGGATATGATTCAAAATCGAATGGTTCTAAAAGACCATCAATATGCAACTTGTTTAATCTTGTTTCATTGATGTGACCGAGTCTACAGTGCCAAATGAAAGTATGATTTACTTCATCTCTTTTTCTTTTACAAGTTTGTTCAATTTGAAAAATATTTTCATGTAAGTCAAGTAAGTAAAGTCCATCAATTAAGCTACCAGTTCCAAACAAAACATTATTATTATAAATAGAACAACCATTGTTCTTAAATATAACAGCGAATCCTTCTTTGTCCAACATATAAATTAGATTATAATGTTTCTGATGAGGAACAGGTACATAATAACAATTTATTAAATTGATAGATTTTCCCGTAGGCCAAACAATAAGTCCCCACAACTAATGCAGCAGCCTTTGCTCTATTTCCCACTCGTAGAGTTACTTCTCCCTTGTTTAGCCTTCTACTTCTGCTTATTCCCTGCAATGAATTGCATATGTGAGAACCACAACCGGTATCTAATACCCAAGTAGAATTTTGACTTACAGAAAGATTTATTTCAATCATGAATAAACCTGTATCCGTAGCTGAAGCTTCCACAAGCTTTTTCTGCTTTGCCTCTGCAAGGTAATCCTTGCAGTTTCTCTTCCAATGTCCAGGCTTATTGCAATGGAAGCAAACTCCTTTGCTATCCGCATTTGTTTTATTCTTATTACCTTTATCAACTGTCTTTCCTTTTGCCTTCTTAGAATTTTTCTTCTTAGCAGAAGCTCCTTTAGGCCACTTCTTTTTCTTGGAAGCGTCACCTATCAGTAAGACTTGGTCTTTCTTGGATGGAAAGTGACTCTCTGTAGTTTTCAACATGTTAAGCAATTCAGGCAAGCTGACATCAAGCTTGTTCATGTGAAAATTCACAACAAATTGTGAGTAGGAGTCCGGGAGTGACTGCAAGATCAAATTTTGGCTCAACTCTCCATCCATTTACAAAACTCAGTTGTCCCAATTGTTCAATCAAATTGATCATTTTGAGGACATGTGCCTGTACTGTAGGGCCATCAGTCATTCTAGATCGGAAGAGCTCCTTAGATATCTCATATCTTGCAGACCTACTTTGTTCACCATACAACTCTTGCAGGTGAACAAACAATATAGCAGGTGCATCCATTTTCTCATGTTGACGTTTGTGTAACTCGTTTACTCATGGATGCGAGCATGATGCATTGAGCTACCATAGCATCATCTTGCCACTTTTTAAAAGTAGCAATCTCTTCCTCAGAGGCAAGTTTCTACAACAGTTGCAGGAACAGGCGAATTAAGGACATAAGATAATTTTTCAGCGGTGAGAACAATTCTCAAATTCCTTAACCAATCCGTTGTTAGTTCGGTCCGGTTAGTTTATTTAGCATCCAATATGTTCCGCAGTGATAGTGAATGGGCCATTTGTAAAAATCTTGTAAATGAATTTTTATTTAAACAACATTAGCATATATTCATTTTATTAATCACCAATTTAATATAGGACTTTATTAAAAGGGTGTCTCCCACTATTTTGTACAAACTATATGACCCTCCATATATAGTTTGACAAATTTTCAAAAATCTGTTTAGTGAGTAAGGATCCTATTGACATAAATATGCAGCCTTGTGTGTGCACAACAAACCATATATTTATTCAAAGGGTAGACAACTCTTGTCAATTACATTAACTATGTAACTCCTTGTATTTTGCCTCTTAGATTATAATAGTCAAGTGTGTGCACATCCGAACTAAAATAATCCAAGTTAAGTTTCACCTACCATTTCCATATAAGCGAATAGAAAAATACAGTCCTTGTGTGTGCACAACAAAACTAATATTGTTCAATTCCTTATAAAACATTTTTAATGCAATAAAGCCAATATCTTAAAAATTTAATATGAGTCTTGTGTGTGCACAACAAACTAATATTAAATAATTAATACTCTATTGCTTTATCATGCTATAAGGCTACGTTTGATATTTTTGAAATACCTTTAAACGTAATCAACTTAATATTTGAAATGAGGGTTTTGTTATTAATGGTCTCATCTTGTCTAGCGCGCATGCAAGTATATATATATAAATACGCGTCATATTAAACATTCATCAACATGAATAATAATATATTTAATATATATATTATAAGCATGCATTCATACAATACTATATTCTATATGGGATGATTATGGACTTAATCTAATTTGATTCACTCGAGCCACCGAGTAAATCAATAGGTCAAACCTAGGGTGCAAGAATAAATTTGAATATAACTATTACATTCAACTCAGGCTTCATTATAAATGGGTCTTCAATGCTCCTGCTCTTCGGTTCCAATTTCTCTAGTAACTCTATTAAATCCTATTACATTCATTTTAACAAAATAGAAACCTTGATCAACAGTCAAGGGGAAGTACATAGGAGAAAGATAGAAATTACATTTAGAAATTTAGATAGGCGAGGTACGCAAACCCCATTATGAATAAAACCATTCATTCAAGCATCCATTCAAATTAAATCCAATCACATTGGTCAATAGTCCTTAATCATCCCCTATATATATATATATATCAACATATATAAATACCATTCATCTCATGAATAATAAACCATTCAATATATATTGATATCATTTAATGGGCAATTGACAAGTAGAAATCCAAAATCCAATTAAAATAAACTCCTTTATTTTAATCCATTCCAAATTAATATAAATTCCTTTATAAAATTTAGAATCTTTGTTAAAAATTGAAATCCAATATTAATTAAAATAAACTCCTTTATTTTAAACCAATTTCAAGTCCAAAATAAACATCTTTATTTTTAACATTGAAAATGTAAAATTGGAAAAATTAAATTTTTTTTTAAATGAACAGTGCCCGGGCTGCCCGGTGAACAGTGTCCGAGCTGCCCGGTGAACAGTGCGGTCGGTGAACAGTGTCCGACGGTGAACAGTTCCGGCGGTGAACAGTGTCCGACAGTGAACAGTTCCCGGCAGTGAACAGTTCCGGCGGTGAACAGTGTCCGTTTTTTTTTTCTTTTAATGTTTTTCCAAAAAACATAATTTCATACTAACAATTATACCCAAAAATTGTTCTAAACACATATCAACATATATATGATTGATACAATTAATGGTACGCATAAGATGGCTCTTTGATACCACTATCAGTTAGCAAAATCACAATCTGATTGTAATACGCAACGGAAAATGAAAATGAAAATTTTTGCAACTTATCCATGAATCACCTTATGCATAGCTATTAATTGAAGAAGAAGATGAACAAGAAATATACCTTAATAGATCCAACCTTTGAACCGCTACAAGATCTACTCCTTGTTGATTTCTTCAAGCTCCTCCTTTCTTTGTTCCTATGGATTAAACACTAGCTTCAAAGTGTATGAAGCACTCTAGAGGTGATCCACCAAGAATGATTATATGAAACAATATTTCATTTTTACAAATCTTGGATGACTAATCCAATAAGTTCTTTTATCCCCTAACTCTTAAGAATAACAAGAACAATACATGAAGAACACTTTGAAGATTTGATCTAACAACTTGATCTATAATTTGGTGTTTCTTGATGATGGAGGCTACTAGTTTCATAAACTTATGTTTTGCTTAGTTAGCGTTAATTAGGAGAAACCCTAAATTTTATATTAGTATTTCCACCAAGTATGATTACTTACATAATATGTAAAGTATTCAATATATTCTCTCTAACCCACATTGTTTTGCATTTAAGCAACTGTTTAATCACATGTTTTGGCAATTATTTTGGACCAAATTCATAATTTTGCATTTAATTTAATTGAATATTTACATTTCTCATTTAAATTAATTCTTAATCTAATATAAGAATTTAAATGATAATAATATATAATATAGATTTCTCTTAATTAATTTATAATTCAATATTTCTTTTCTCCAAAATATAATCATTTATAAATATTTAAGCCGATTTTAATTTATTCAGACTAATAAATTAAATACTTAGTTTATTATCATTTAAGCCCAATTGTTTTCCAATTTATAATATTATTCTTTTTGCAGGTAGTTTGTGAGCGCCTTTAGGTTCAATATTATGCCGGTCGTGATGAATAAATAAATTAGCAACTATTCTAATATTATTTATAAATGGAATTAAACTCCTTTTAATTCCATATAGAAAATTTTAAAAATTAAATAATATTTTATTATACATCATTGAGAGACGCCTTACCGATAATGTATCAATGACTATTCGTATAATATGAAATCAATGTTTAATCACATAGAAACCTAATCAGCAATAGTTAACCGTACAAATTCAAATCCTTCTACCATACAATGTCCCGATTAAAATATAAGATATGGAATTACTGGACAAGTCTTATTTTATTTTAATCATATGCATTTCGATTTAAAGAATGCACAACTTCCGATTAATGTAAATTAGAAAACTCCCTTTCTAATTTTCTTTCAACCTCTGGCCAGGGATTTTTGAGCTGTCAATTTATTCAAATCGCATAGGACATTCTCTCCCTTTATCAGCAAGTGGTAGATCCTTTGTCGATCATTCACCTACCCGTCCGTGTATACTCTTAATTTTATATCTGTATC
Source organism: Aralia elata (assembly GCA_034770075.1). Taxonomy (NCBI): domain Eukaryota; kingdom Viridiplantae; phylum Streptophyta; class Magnoliopsida; order Apiales; family Araliaceae; genus Aralia; species Aralia elata. Next base: position 88,118,579 of record CM068388.1, read on the forward strand.
ATACCCTATGACATACCCTAAGGTATTAAACAATATATGAACAAAGTATTAACTTAAATACACAAGGTACTATGATGATCTCAAGTCTAAGGATCACTTCTTGTACAACTATCACTTAAGAACTTCCCTATTGACAGGTGAAATAAAACTCCATTAAGGGTTCTTTAAGCGAGTCCAACGTTCAGTGAAACTTAATTCTCAAATAAAGCATCTACATACTTGTTTTAGTGTCTTCACACAAAATGATTATGAGAATTCAATCATTTATCTTCCTAAAGATCAAGCATAGTATGTACTAATCATTATCCGGATCAGTTAATCCCCAATATTAGTGATCCAACGATTAGGAACATTTTAGTTTTGAGCTTTCTTGAATTTAGATCTCACTAAGCATTATCTTATCATGATTCTAAAAGCATTGCCTCGAAAAACTATGGGTTCATCACATTTATTAATTCAAACCAATTAACATGGATAAAAATATGACCTTTTTTATTTTATTCTTAGTATTTGGAAATAAGATTACAAAGGTATAATGCTTATTACCAATCAAATATATTTGGCTTGAGGGCATATTACTTTCACATTAGATGGTTAGCGAATATTAAGCTGCCTATTCGGGCAATCTTTGAGGCAATCCTCCTCAAACACATCAGACTTATTAAAGCTTAGAATAACTTTTATAAATTTGTTTCCAGTATTATATTAAAGTGTATAATCAAACCTATGCAAAACATATTTTGTGAAAAAAGTGATTTTGCGATTTTTTCGCGAAATCTATTTAATTCACTCCCATGAGACGCGACACATAAAAAATCATACAATTCACGTCATCCAAGTTATTAAATAACCTTAAAAATAACATCACATAAATATAAAACATTTAATCCATTCATGTTAATAACAATAAAACTCAAATTACAAATGGTATTATGATTCGCGATCGTATACAGGATTATAATGGGCCGATTGTGGAATTCAATTGGTTATCATACGTCCTTATACAACATATAATTTATATTTCGTGATAAGTATCTTATTGAATTGAATAGGAAAAACTGTGACAATTGTTTGTGAATTCAAAAAGAAAACCTATAAGAAGGGAATTAGAGCGTTTTGGGTAAAAGGCAAAGAGTGTGAGAATAATTGAGGGTAAAAAAGCCAATAAAAAGGTGATACCACGGGTGTTTTCATAATTGTGGGTTATTATTATGCAGCGAAAACACGCAAGAGAGTGTGTGAGAAAAATTTTCTTTATCTACTAACCTTTGTTTTGCAGCAAAATATGTATGAGAATGGTATATAGAAAAATTTTTCTTATGGGTCTCGAAGGAACTACTTTCCCAAGGCCAGGAATGATCTAGAGGCGTATTTTGAGATGGGAAAGGAGGAAGGATCGTGAGTTTTGAGCATCAAGATTATTTTGAGCATGGATAAGGGTCAAACTAGCGATTCAAGACTTGTTCCAATTATGCAGTTTAAATGGTGGGATCAATTAGTGGCGTAACAAGGATATGGTGTGGAGAAGGCCCCCCTATCTAGATTTTGGGCAGAGCTAAAAACTGTGATGAGAAAGAGCGTTTGTTCTGGTACAACCTTAGTAGGAGGGAGAAATATGCATTCTTCACGATATGATGGATCATCGTTCAAGGCATTCAACATGGGATGACGATAGGAAGGGTTCGTCGACAATGAGGAGTCGCATGTAGAGGAAGGGACACAAGAAATTCCTAAGGTGTATAGGAAAAAAGGTAATATTCTAAAGAGGAGCTAAAAGAGGAACATTATAGTGACCATTTTGTAAAATTATGAAGGAGTTGTGATTCCGCAGTTCCAAGATTCTTCTTCAAGCATATGTTAATTAAAGGGCAGCCAAGGAAGGAAGAAAAAGATAAAAGAATATGCAGTCCAAGGAGAGTATTATTAGGTTCTCTAACTGGGTGTTCCGTAGATGAACTCCATATAATGCAACTCTCAATGTCGATCATGAAAACTTCTCCTGTGACGGAAAATACATATACTAATTTAAAACTCGACACCATACACGTGATCCTGACCCCGATTCACACCGCCTACCACCTACAAGGAATGTCGAATACAAAGACAATTGAAAAAAAAAAGATTGAGTAGTGAAACAAGAAAAGTCTGAAAAAGAGAATGAAAAGACAGCGGGGGGAGGAGAAAGGGAGAATAAAACCGGAGTGAATGATGAGTGAAAATAAACAAGAGAAAATAGTGGAGAGTTAAGTCAAGAGTGAAAAAAAAAGAGGAGAATGAGTTGGAAGTGAATTATATTTTGAAAAAGCATGTTCGTCAATGATATGGTACATTTCGTACAAGGACAACACTTTTGAATACTAAACAAGATTAACTCTTCATTATGTCTAGTTTATTATCTGTTGTATTCTTTTGTACAGGGTGATTGAAGATATACCCTGAGCTATCATTCCATATCTGCCAGCTCGTAGTATTTACGAGGCGGGAGATGACGGAGTTACCCAAGGTGTTGAGTTTTGGAGAATTGATGGAGATTCCACTTCATCAAAGCGGGGTATAGTGGATGATATTGAAGACACGAGTTTCGTGTGTTATTCATTAAGATTATAGTAACCTAAGGGTGGATGACGATGTCGAGCTTGTACGTCCGATTTCGAAATTTGGTAAACAAGTATCCGATACGCCTTTTCTTTGTTTAGATAATTTTTTATACTTAATGAAATTGCATAGTGCTTATTGTTTTATTCTATATTGAACAAGTGACCATGTGATGACAATGCTAAATCAAATTAGCCCCCCCATGAGAGAAATATGATGATTTGGCAAGGTTGTGTTACATGTAGGATTGGTATAGGTGGAAACTAGTGACTTAATGTTAGACTAACTAATACATCTAGTATTTTTTATGAGTTTATTTAAAACATGTTTTGCATGCTTATCCATGGAATAAATTTTGTGTTTGGCTATTTTGAGGTGTTTAAAATCTGTCTTTATATCATAAACTATAGAGGATATTTGATATTTGTCGAGTTAGTTTATAAGCATAAGCGTTATATTCTCGTTGTCAATAATCTTAACTCTCATTTTGGTAAATTCTCATTGTCAAAGTGTATATCTTCCGTAGAATTTATTCTAGTAGATTAATTATGGGTATTCTCGTTTTTTAACGGTTTTTAACTTTACATGAAACCTCATTCTAGAGTTTTTTCATTCACATTGTTGAATTAATTTTTGATCAATCTTTACATGGTATGTCGTTAATTGATTAATGGTAGTGATTCAAGATTCATAAGTAGAAAAAATCTTCATTGCATAATTTGCTATCATTTGGTAATCGTCTTTCATTATTAGAGGTTGATTATCATTGCAATAATTTTGAGAATGTTGTCCTTAGGATGGGAAAAAAATTTACTTATCATTTGGGTATTGGATAGAAAAAGTGGGAATATCATCGGATTGGGGATTAAGATATGGTATTACATACCATGTTTTAATTAAATCGTTGGGATTAAAAACCTAATGCATTAAAAGTTTTCCATGTTAAATCATGTGTTGTATTCTTCTTTTCATGGGAAAAATTTGATAATATATGTGCTGATGATACTTCAACTTTTTGTTAACAACTTGAGGAAATTCTTTAGCATTAGTTTAAAATTTAATTGTGGTTCATCGTAACTAATGCTAGTGAGTTTTCATCTTGATGGTGTTGGATTTCGATCTTTTCAGTTACATTGATGCAAGAGTAGTTGATTTTGAATTTGTTAATATCAATAGGGAAAAAGGGGGAATGCTGGTTTTTATTTTTTTTGCAGATTTGGGGCGGCGGTTACATACTCGTCAAGGAGGAAGGGAAGGATTTAAATTATATTTGCAAAATCCAAACTCGAAAACCCATAGCATGGAAAGTCAAAAGGGAAGTGATTTGAGTTTCTTGAGTTTTTCATGATTAGACCAAAAGGAACTTGTTGATTTCATTTTGTTTTGTGTTTAATCCAGGAATTCAAGAGTATTTTTAAGTGAGGACTTCGTTTCAAAGATTTTTATTTGATCCAGGTTGCAATGGAATGAATTTGTTAGTGCATAATAATCGGAGATCAGTTCATGGTTTATGATCCGGAAATTCGTTAAATGGGAGAGTTTAATTCAATGTGAAGATGTTTCTACTTGCTGACGATTTGATCTAAGGAGGATATAAGAGCTTTTTCATCAGTTTTATTTACTTTTATTTTATTACTTATGCATTTATGTCATTAAGTAGTAATTTTAGATTACATTTCTGCAATTAGTTACTAAATTTAGTTTTGGTGCGTTGGAAGTATTTAAGCTACACGTAGAAGAACATCGTGTTGGTGTGGACAGGATCTTGATTAAAGGAGATCGAAAGTTTAAGTTTCTAGGTGGTGGTTGGTACAAAGAGTTGGCAGTGTGTTATGATTATGTCCACGTCATCACTTGGAAGGAAATATTTAAGATCTCTGTTCATGTCATTTACGATGGAGAAAGAAATACCGTAGTGAAAAAATCAAGCCATATTATTGTTAGTCACATTACCATCCACTTTCAAATCAAGCCACTTTAGAGACCACTTGTGATCTAATGGTAGTAGACACTATCTCAATTGAGGTTTGAGGATGTATAAAAAAAAACGAATCTTAATCGAGGTAAAACAAAAACTAGATTCTGAGCAATGACTTTTGAAAAAAAGTGATGGATCAATGGTATTGGATTGTTTGCCCAAAGGGAAGTATCCAGTTGAAGAGAAGTTTCAAAAAAGTCGGCAGTACAACACAAATCAAAATCTAGGGAATAAGAATTTCAGCTGTAAGTACTGTGATGTAATAAGTGCATATAATAAAGCGTAAATTGTCATGAAGTTAAAAAAATAAAGAACAACAAGAGGAGACAATCATGGTCAGATTAATAGTGGGGATAGAAATGATGCAAAACTAGCAGAATCAACAGGGTTGGTAAGAAAGCCTACTAAGGCTAGCATTGCTAGAGTATTAAGTGATGATTCTACAATTAGTAACCGAGTGACAGGGAAAAACTTAATAGTGATTGGATTTTGAATTTTGGTTTGTTCTTATCATATGTGTCCCCTACTTATGAATGGTTCGCCATATATGAACCATTTGATGGTGGAATTATTTTTGATGGAATATAAATCTAAATGTAAAGTATTTGGGGCATATGGTACAAATTAAATTAAGATGCATGATGGCAGAATCAGGACATTATCAGATGTTAGACCATGTTCCACGGTTTGAAAAAGAATCTCAAATCTTTGGGTACACTAGATGAAAATGGGAGTAAGTACACCAGCTGAAGGTGGAGTTATGAAGATTAAAGTAGAGGCTCTCTTATGTTGATAAAAGGCATCCAGGTCCGACCCCTTTAAATAATTTGGATGGATCTAGAACTACCAAATTTTGATGTAATTGTATACTTCAGTTATTGCATATGAGGACCGTACCAGGTTGTGGGCATAAGAGGTTAGGTCATCTGAGTGAAAAAGGCATGGCTACATTCAGAGTTAAAAGAGGTCTTTTTACTGGACAAAAAAATAAGAAAGGTTGAACTTCTGTGAGCATTGTTTCCTTGGGGAAAGCAGTAACAAAGTTAGTTTCAAGAACTGTGGTGTCATAGAACAAAAGGTGAACTTAGACTACATTCATTCAGAACATTTGGGAGCCTTCACGGGTACGTTCCAAACGTAGCGATGCACATTATCTGCGACCTTCATTGAAGATTACTCTAGAAAGGCTTGGGACATACTAATATTGAAACATAAAAATGACGTTTTTGTAACATTGAAACAGTAAAAGACTTTTTGTTAGAGAAGCAGACAAGAAATCAAATATAAGAGGTTCAGATCAGATAAAGGCCTTGAGTTTTTTGTGGAGACTAAGTTTATTGAGTTCTGCTAGAATGAAGGAATTGGGTTAATATCATACAGTTGTGAAGACAAACCAATAGCAGAAATAGAGGTACAGAGCGGAATGAACCAAAACTTTGATCTGAAGTGACAGGTGTAATTTGTTAAATGTAGGTTTGGGCAAGGAGGTTTTGGTAAGAGAAGCAGTGAACACGACTTCTCTCTTTCTTGGTGAATCCTTCTCCTTGCACAACTAAAGTAATGTAAGACCCCTGAAGAGGTTTGGTCATGTAAACTTGCAGGTTATTTAATTTCTTAAGGTGTTTAGTTGTCCAGCATATGCACATGTTAATAAGGGAAAAACTCGAAACCTAGAGCAAAAAAAACTGCAATTTTCTTAGTATATAGGTTCTGGAGTGAAGGGTTATAACTTTTGGTCTACAGATCAAACGTCAGCAACGGTTATCATTAGCAGAGATATACTAATTTGGAAGAGTCTATCTTCCATGCTATCAATTACAGAACCAAAGCAATCCACATGTTCCTTTATATTGATAGTTATTTGATAGTGTTAGGTGGTAGAAGTGGTTGATCTTGAAGTAACTTTTCCCCACAAGGTTCAGAAATCACAACAGACGTATTAGATCAATGTGGTCCTACTACCACTATTGCAAATGAAACATATAGTAACATAGCAGGGAGGCCAACAATATGGAACAATCAGTATAATCTCACTAGGGACAAGGCAAAGAGGATAGTGTGGACCACCACAGAAAAATATGGGTTATTTAATTATGTTTGCTTATACCTTATCAGTTGTCGAGGCAGTTCGTTGAGTCAATATGAGTGACCATGTTGACCATATAAATATGTTGTTTTCCTTGGAATGATTCCAAAAAAAATGGTGATTTCTTGAGTGAGATGGAATCTCATCAGCAAAAAATCCAGACTTGGGAGTTTTTTGAAACCCACCCTAAAGGTAAGGACAATTGTGCGGCTGCAAAATGGATATTTAAGCAAAAGGAAGGCATCAAGGAGTTGACGACGCTAAGGTTACAATGGCTCGGAACTAGTAAGGCTAAGGGATTACAGTCAAGTCCAAAAGGAAGTGACTACAAAGATTAATATTCACTCGCGTTTGTTGAAAACACATCACTATTTTGAGTAATTTACTTGGTTTGGATTGCTATGCAAAATTTGGAGGTGGAACAACTCCGATGTGAAAACAACTATTTTATGCATGGTGAACTTTACGTAAAGGATTGTAATAAGCGTCCCAAACCTCAGGGATTTCAGAATTCAAAGAAAGGAACAAACGTACCACAGTTTGCTTGATGTAGGATAAAAGTCCTTAACACAGTTTAAATGCAATCACCAGGCACAGTGGTATAAACCAATATCACTCATTTATGGTTGGTATTGAATAAAGCAGGAGTCAATATGTTAGATTGTCGTGAACTTTAGAAAACTTTAGGATGCCTCTTTTATCTATATGTTGCTTTTATGTAGATGATATACTAGATTGCAACCACAAAAGATAGTTCATATATTGGTAACACTACAGAAATCAAAGTTTAGCACTAAGTTTGAGAATGCAAAGAACTTTAGGGGATACTAAAGAAGATTCATACACATGCACAAACTTCCAGGACGAGATCGCAGAACTTAAAGAAGATGTACTTCATCTCAGAAAGACTACCATCCGCGAAAGGTATTAGATCGTTTATGGAATAGTAAGGATTCTAAAACCAGTAAGTACTTCCCCTCTTGATAGCTCCACATCAAATTATCAGCAGAATTATCATCCTTTAGGACAGAAAGGAGGTTAGTGATAATAAGTCAATGTGCTCCTTACTCCCTAGTGGCACGTGGTGTAGCCTCATGTATGCATACAATTAGTACAACTCGAATCTAGGATAATATCACATGTCATTTAGTGTGGTATAGTAGCATTACATATCACAACTCCAGGTTAAAATTCATTGGTGGAACATGTGACAATAGATTCAAGATACCGTGCGGCATGAGGTACCTCCGATAGTTGGTTTAAGGAGTTTTGGGGAAAAAAACTGGCGATACTCTTTTATAGGGTTCTGAGTGATATCAGATTATACTAGAGAATCTTGATAAGGCAGGAGGTTTGTTAGACTCGTTATATGTTTACCCATGGAGGTTGTGCAATTATTTAGGAGAAGCAACTTTACAGCATACAGTTGCTCTATTTCCTACAGAGGCATAATATATATGCTATTACAAAGGCTGTTTAAGGAAACTATTTCAATGCTCGAGGCTTGTTTTGGAGAGATCAACCATGGATCATGGAGTTACTAAGTGTCACTATAAATAATCTAAAGTGTTAATACACTTGACCTAAGGATCAGATGTATCAAAAGAAGGAGGGGGGGGCAAGCATATTGATGTCAAAGTATCCATTTTTGTTTCGAGGACATTGTTTGCAAGGATGGGTGGACATTAAAGTCTTAAAGATTGGTACAATAAGACAATCCCAAGCTGACATGTTAACAAAGTCCGATTAACCACATACCAAGTTAGAACAATGGCTTGGATCAGGTTAGTGTTCGGATGCACTTGAGTTAGAGCATTTGAGACGAGGAGAAAGTTCACTGATTGTGCTAAATTTTGAGGATTTACGTCAAACTATGGGAGATTTGTTTGGGTAATTGACAATGAATTCTTATTTTGGATTTGGATTTAGGTATTATCTAGAATTCGTTTTTGGTTTAAGGAAAGTTAACTTTCCTAGTTATACTCACTACAGTAATTATCATATACCTAATTAGGATAATGAAATTACCTATGGCCTAAAAATATAGGTTAACTGGGATATCTAGAGTAAGTAGATATTTATGATTTTCATTCATAAACATTCTAAGAATATCTCCATAGTTCTCCTCTTTAATCAAGTACTTCTTATTCCAAATATTTTATTTTGTGGATTTTCTTCTGTCTTTTTGCCGTGGTTTTTTATATATTTATCGATTTGAATTTTCACGTAAAATCATGTATTATTTGTCCTTTTATTTTTTCTGGTATTGATTCTATTTGTTTGTCATAATTTTAATTAGTTTATACACAAAAAAAAGATTTGGGAAGCACTTGTGTGGTAACTTGGGAGAGATCGAAGTGCTGATTAGATTATTTTTTCACGAAGATTAGTTTCCAATCATTGCGCAGAAAAGAGAATAATTTGCGAGGAGAAAGAGCATTTGTGAAAGCTAGAAAGCCCAGTTTTAGATAGTGATTTTATTTTACCTACATTAATAATGACCCCACGACCCCATTTTAACTCATTTTTTTTATTAATAACATTTAACTCATAAACTCATTAAATAAATAGTAATATATATGGATAATTTAATTATCCATTTAATTATTAATGGAGAACAAGTTTACAACGGCACACAGGCATACAATTAAGTATTTATCGATGAATTCGATTATGGCGAAGTTATCCACATCGTTATTATAATTTTATTTAAGTTTTATATTTATATTGATAATTATAAGACAGAAAAAAAGTGATACAAAAATTTATTTTTATATATAATATCATCTTTCTTTTTAATTCAAAAATCATTTCCCGCATTGAAACAAGTGGTTACATATATTGAAAATATCCTTTGCAAATTCAACCTCTCCGGCTGGTTCCAACTCCTACTCAAATTAGAAGCTTCACATGGTATAAAATAATTAAAAGCATTTTGTAGGTACGTTGAGGACCTAGCTAGGGGATGGGGCATGATTGAGAAATATCATTTGGGATGGTTTATTACCCCACGACCAGTTGATTTGTTGGACGATGACATATAAAGAGATAGACTTGTGGAGCGAGGTTGTTACGATTTGGAATGCAGTGGCCTAAACGCAAAATCAAAGAGGATAAGTCTCATATCAAGTGGAGAATGGGTATTAGCACCGACAAGAGATTTGTTGTGACGAGTTAATGACAATCTTTGGTTCTTTAAAGTTAAAACATTGTTAATGCCAATGAGTGTTAATATTTAAAAACAATCTTATCCCTTGTATATATAATAAAAAATATTATTTTTATTTAAACATATAAAAAGGGTATTTTTGGGATGAAGTTGTGCACAACAAAATAAATGATAAAAATTGAGTTAACATGTTTTTGTTTGTATTTATAACAATTGCATTAACAAAGTGTAATAGGCCACCAATATATACATCTCAAGTTAGGGATGTTAAATGAAAAAAATAAACATTTGGTTGTAATAGCATTTCATATGTAATGAGCTAATGCAATGTAAATAGGTGAAATTAAATAAAATAAAATTACATATTAATGTAATAGTATATTGCATAATCGGACCTATTACATTAATATGATAAAATAGACATTATCATATTATATTTATTGATAAATAAATACTAATAAGATATATAACAGGACAAGACCAACAATGACTTTTCAAATTCTAATAATTAAAAAGCCTTCATTAAAGATATTATTTTGACCTTAGCACACAAGACCAATGATTCATGCCACCACCGTGTGAATTGAATATAATAAAGGGGGTTAAATTTAATTGAAGATGGTTAAGGCCCATTTACTCCACTATTGGCCGGTTACCGAACAGTTAGGAGACTCATCTGTTGGAAGTTTTGCTAGTTACATAGGGGAAGATAGAAAATTTTATAAATAACCATCATGGCTTTTTAATTATCGGAACACAACCCAAACCCAACGACACCCGTACAAACAATAACAAACAAAACACCTCTCTACAGCAGAATCTTAATCCTTATTTGTATCATTAGGCAAACTTTTAACATAGACTCAAAGGGACAACTACACTCCAGTTTGCAAGGCTTATTCGTAGAGTAGGGTAGAAGAATTTTTTAAGTAATCCCCGGTTGTATTTTCCTTTCCTTTTCCAAAACTAGGAGTAGACCATACTCTTGTAATTACCATTCAAAATTAGTTTTACATTACACCTACAATAAATAATCATCGTTCCAATAAGTGTAAGTACAAAGCATCAAATGCCAACCATTGTTTGGTTTTCAATAAATAAATTTTGTTGTTATCTAAATTGGTTTATTGTCTAAATAATGTTAGTCAGAATTTAATATCAAATTACATAATTAGTATTTTTGGCACCATTGTTGAATTGGAACATTCAGTCGAGACTAGTAATTGGAGAATATTGATAACCAAGTGCTCCCCCGGACAACGACAACGGCTAAACCTAATGAGGGAAGCGGTTCCTGTACAGAAAACCACAGAACCAAGTAAGTGTTTCCTTTTCAAAACTCCACCTCACTACATATGAATATTAAGACCAGACACAATGCAAGACCTTAAAAACAAATGTGGTGGATGTCATACAATAAAAAGACTGGACTGACAATTTCTAAACAATTTACAAGGGCGTACAAACTGTAACTGGAACCCGCAGGATACGTGGGGAGCTTTGAAACACGAGCCTAAGAATTATTAATCAATAAATTGAACTTTAATTAAGTAATTATTCCAGTTGTTAATGTATTGAATGTTATTATTAACTAACATAATATGACATGTATGTAATAATTTTTGAGTAGTTGTTATTTCATGGTATAGATTAAATCAATAAGAGAAATAACGTTTAAAACACCATTTATACGCAAAAGATGCCTTTTTCGATTTTTAGTGACTTTTTATAAATTTATTGTCACAAGCGTTTACATGGGAGGGATTAAATAATCCAAGTGTAGGATTTATTAGAAGCCCAATTGATTTTCTTTATATTGAAGCCCAATTGGAAAATTAAATATTAGAAGCCCAATAGATTAATTAATTGAAGCCCTAACACCCACGGCACCAAGTCCATGACCCATAACCCATAAACCCATGGACCCACCGAACCTATGACCCCACAACCCCATGAAGGGAATAGGGTGTATAGAATCAGCTGAACACATTAGAAGGGAAGGAGAAGAGTACGGGAGAAGAAGGGCGAATGAGATGGGAGAAGAAGAATCAAGGAGTGGGGAAAAAAAAAAAAAGCCCCATTTTGGGGAGAAGCGAATATGCATTTGGTAGAGAAAAAGGGGAGGAGATCAGACACAAATGGAGAGAATGGAGGGGGATTACCCAAGCATAGAGAGGAAGTCAAAGCTCACTCACCCAGCCATGGGGAGCCTTGCCCAATAATGGCACGCTCCGTTCTCCCTCCACCGAGCCAAAGGATCACAAAGTTCAACCCTCTATACAATACGCCCCCGCATTGCCAAGCCATTTACCATTCCTTAATTCATTTTGCAAATGTGTATGCCAATCCCCCCCCCGCCCCCCCCCCCCCCCCCCCCCCCCACCCCCCCCCCCCCCCCACCCCCCTGAAAATTGTCGAGAGAAAAGTGAGAAGTAGTTCACGGGTATTATTTGAGGAAGAAGCAAGGAGCGTTGTTAGCCGCGTAGTTATTAAGTCCATATTAAGCATCCTAGAAGACGACAGCGCTAAGAGGTACAAGTAATATAGAGTTTAGCTCATTACCACAATATTTCCAAGTTTCTAGATTTTACTTTGTTGGAGTTATGTGGCTTGAGATTGCTTAGGTTTGATCCGATGGAACGTGTATGAAAGTTGATAGCATTTATAAAACCTTAGTAATGAAATGATATAAACCTGGAACAAGAGAAGGAGACATGAGGACCCCTTTGAATATGGAAACAAGAAAGGACATTGACATGACTTTGTTAAGGACTATTAAATATGTATTAACGGAAGCTTGTTATGTACTCACTATGTATTCGGGTTGTGTTAGATGGTTTGGAGAATTGTTTGTCATTGTGCTCAGAGGTATGTAGGTAAATGAGGTCAATTTAGAAACTCTGGACTGGGACTAAAATGAAACCCTACTTCTAAAATATGAGGTTTTCCCAACCTCATGCACACCAACCATTTGGTTTAAATGGTCTAAGGAGAGGAATTTCTCTAAGACCTTGAGAACTAGGTGTTGGGATTAATTGAAGAAATGATTTTATGTTGCTTAGCTTTAGTGAATTAGAAGTATAAGTTTTAAAGTCATAGTTGAACTTGTTTGTTATAATAGCTACAGGCCATAAAGAGGAAGAAGAGAATTGGCCTAACTCTGAGTTTCGGCTGTAAAAACTCCTAGTGGTACTAGGCTCATTGGAGCCCACTATTTCCGATTAATCAAAGACACTATAAGATGAGGAAACCAATGAGGTGTTTTTGTATTTCATTTATAAAGCTTTCCATAGCCTCCGGAAAGCCCTAATTATGACTTAACATGAAGTTAAGAAGCTTTGGAAGTATATTAGCAGAAAACAAAGAATGATGGATTGCTTAGAACCAACTACAAACACCTCTGCCCACATGGGGCCGCAGCCCCGCGCCCACCATAAGGTTTAAAAGGCGCGCGCCCACCCGCGCTCGATCAATCAGTTTGGCTAGATAGCTTCAACCATGTTTTAGATGAAATGGGGGCGAAACTTCTCTTACGGGACTCTGTTTTGGATGATACCGAAAAGATTAAGAAGTATAGGACCTATAAATTTTCATATATTTTAGAATATGTAATTTTCAGACATTAACAATTTCTAAATATGGCTATTTTTAGTACTATAGTGCATTCTAGAAGGCAAACGGAGCTCGTCACATGCCGCGTAATAGTAACGATAATGCTTCTGGCTGACCAAAAAGATGTTGTTTCGAAGTTCTAAAACTTGTACATACTGGGTTATAAATGAATACTTAGCATTAAATCAATGATGAATAATACCAAGTGTAATGAGCATGCTGTAACACTTATGCATAAGAGGGCGAATCGGGGGCGTACGTTATGCAAACGTCGCTAACATCGTAATCCAACTGTGTTAGTATAACCTTGATTGTGATATTATATTTCTAATTAGAATGCAACATTATAGAGTAATGTAAACCAATCGTTGAACATTAAATGTGTGTCAAATTGGTATGAGGCTATGTACACAAAATGTTGTTAGGACATTTGAAGGTATGAATAACGCCAAATCTAGTATCAAGAGCTTTAAGGCAAGTTTTCTAACGCTTTGTCTAACCCTTGTGTTAGGCACCAGTTTATTTGATTCATTTGAATTTCTATTTCTCCAAATCAATCTTATGCGATGTTATTGATGTTCTGATTTACGCAATAACCTATGATTGGTTTGTGTGAATTCCTTCCTTATGAAAAATCCTCACACTCAGTATATGCACAAGTATACGAGCTATGTTATGACAAGAATTGTTAAAGCTTTCTCCAAAACATTCACATCTATATCTGGAACTGTTATAGATAAACGTCGATCGCATTTGTTTTCGGCTTAGACATATATTGAAATGTTTTATTGATTTGCTACTAATAAATCGACTTATGAACTGTTATTAGATGAATCTAAAAGTAGAGCATATCCACCGGAATTGTTTTTGGTTTAGGATCTCTGAGACCTTAATGAGATCAGACCAACCCTAATATTGAGGGGTAGTTTTTGTAGTCTAGTTAATTCTGACCAAGGCACTCGCATGACTAAACCGAACCGCAATAGTCGTTTTCAACTAGAGTATGTTGGGAACAACATAGAGTACAATAATAGGGTTGAACACCTAGAAGTGCTCGTAATTAAGACAGTTTAACAGTTATATTGTTGTTGTACCTTTTCAAAGAAAAGCCAAAAAGAAAGTTGCAAGGTCATTGTCAACCACTCAAAGTCGTTTTCAAAAATCTCATATTTATACAACGAAAGCAAAGTATTATTATTCTTGTATAATTACAGAATGGCTCGCACACTATTTGTTCCAGTTGTAGAGTACAAGAAGTGGTATAGATTAATGATATAGTTTGTTAATATTCAACAGCTATACTATTCATTATGGACAATTGACATGCCTCATTCTTTGGCTAGTTAAAATCAAACATTGGCAGCTAAGGCCGAGTGGTCGAAAGCTCCCCGGTTAAGGACAAGGGGAAAAGGGCAAGATGCACGTCTAACATGGCATCGTTAGTTATTATTAATATAAGTAATGAAATACAATTATTAAGGACTTATTAATGTTACTGGAATGAATGATTATGGTAATAGCAAACCTGGGATTAAGAAAGTAAGACGAATTGTACTATTATAGTAATTAACATTCATGTCTATTATGATGAATGGAATGGGATGTACCGTGTAGTCACAAACTCCGGGTATTTGAGGATACCTGGATTTGGGGGTGTCACAGGTTCGGTTATCCAGAGCAGATAGGGTTATAATACATCATTAAGGTTATGAAAGACCTTATAAATACTAAACCGTAGGGTAGAGACAATGGTGACAAGTTTAGTAAACAGAACTCTCAAAAATAGAGATAGTGTAAGGGGTAGGAATTGAGGAAATTCATCAGAAGAACTAAAAGTATAACATAAAGATAAAACCTATATTTGTTAAGTGCTATACTATTATATGTTAATTCTATGTACTAAATCGGAGTTAGAAACATGCATTGTAGTATGTCAAGAGAGGAGGGGACGCCGAATAAAGAGACATTCACATAAAGTGAGCGAAGGAGCTGATTCGCATTCCAACAAACCCCGAGCCAACAACCCAGTGGAGTAAAGTAGCAGCGGCATAGGCTCAGATAGAAAGTGACCCGGAGGAAGATCCGGAGATTGGGAACCCTTTCACCTTGATGAGGATCCATCCGAGCACTGAGGAGGAAGCAGATGATCTATTATCGGATGTTGTGCCATCTTATGAGGATGGAATAGAGGCACCGACAGACATGAATAATCTCGTTTATTGTGGTTTACTAGACAAGAATATAGCACTAAAGAGGTTAGAGTTCAAGCCATAGAGGCAAGGGTTACAAGAACTCTTATGTAAGAGAGACATGAGTTAGGGGCATACTCGGAAGGCAGATGGATCGCTGATAGGAATAGGGCAGAAGAACGGGCCGATAACCTGGAAGAAAAGGCGAGGAATCAAGAGGGTGAGGACAAGATAGGTCCTAACTTATGGCTTTATCGGTACAGTCACGATGGGCGATTTCAGCATAGGGTGGAGCCCATTACCCAACAGAGGAGCACACCAGGCACACCATAAGTAGGGGGTTTAGTAATGGCCCAACGCAGGATGAGGAGTAATGCAGGAAAAAACGCCATTGAGGCGGTGGTTGTCGAGTTCAAAGATTGGATGAGGTCTAGATGTGTACCTTGTAAAGGGCATGTAAATTCTAAAATTTTTTGATAATGTAATGGATTATCTGGTGTAAATCCCATCTTTTTAGTACTAGAGGGATATATTGTAATGCGAATAGCAAAAGCTATGTGTTTACAAGATGTATGGAAATATGAAGTCATATTTAATAATAAGATTTGTTTATTAAATGAGCTTTTGTGGATGAGTATGTGTTAATGGTGTTGGGTTTTAATAAAATACTGAGGATGAATAATAGATAAAATAGTTGGGCATAATTTGTTTAACAGGAAAAATGGCCGTCGAGATGGAGAGAGGAATGGGAAACGACAAGGGAAGCACAGAGGAATGAGAATAGAGAATCCGATAGTGAGAGTGTATATTAGGGGAAACAGGAAATCCATATGGCAGCAATTCATTCATCAGACTTACAAGTAGGGGTCTTTGAATAGTAGTATACCACACTGTACCACCTGTCGATCCCATTCCAGTATGCGCGTATTAGCCAACTTTAAAGAACTTTAAGAGTGTGGGCAACCGTCCCGGAATTTTAAGGGGCAACCACCGAGACCCCAATAAAGGCTCACAGCATTGGATTAGAAGGTGAGAAGAGCATTCAATCATTGTTAGAGTTGGAGGAGGAGACAAAGACCACTATATTTTGCTACTTACCTACTGAAAGGAGAAACAAATATTCCGGTGGGAAGCAAACCAAAATAGGGCTGGAGCCAAGGAAGTCATTGCATATCGGAAAGGTTACCAAGGGAGATTTACTTTGAGAACAACTATAATCCCTGGAGCATGCAGAGTCGGCATTGAGAAGCGGTTCTTAGGAACAGAAACAGGAGACAACTGACAGCTACCCACATATGCTAGCCAAGTTCAACGAGCTGACTCAGTTTGCCTCCACACCACAGTGGACTCCGAGGAACACGGGAAGAACGAGGAGGTTATGAGCAGGGCCTGAAACCCTGGCTCTACAATCAAGGTCAGTGTGTTACCAGAATGATTCATTTTAGATCAATTTCTTGGGTGAAGGTTGTATAATAGCCGAAGGGGGAGTCGGCATGTCCTGGAAGGTGAATGCGGTATGAAGCCTCTACAATAGGGAGAAGAAAAATCAAGTGTAAGGACGAAGGAGGAAGTAAGACTGATGTAGCTTAGTGTGAAGTGGAAGAAACCAGAAGAGGGAAACATGGACACCCAATTCATTGGGAAATATGTCAGGAAATAAACCATAGAGACCCAAAGAAGCGGGGGGGGGGGGGGGGGGGGGAGGATTAACGAGCCTGTGTAATGAGACCTGCGGGAAGAATCAAACTAGGGAACTGCTTTGAAGGTGAAAGACCGGGCATGCTTACAACCTTAATGGGCAAGAGGGGGACAAAATCTCTCCTAACGGCCCTAGACACCGAAGAAGATTCAGCCGGATGTTTCATTTGTCGGGAGCATCAGGTCACCTGGAACGAGGGAATTTCCCAAAGAAGGGGATAGATGCGGGAGGCCATGGGAATAGCAGTGGGGCAAGCTGAACTATGCTTGGTCCAAACTCCACCATGTAGGACCAGCAACCCAGGCCTTTCATCAATATAACGGGTCCTAGATACATTGGCATCAGGAAGACGTTAGTCACAGGGTATTCAACATCAATCCCGAATCAATAATATATAAATCCTTATATGATATTATTGGATACGGGTGCGACACTGTTTCTTTTTGTATCAATGATGAATTTTTTGCCTTCAACCGTTAAAGCCTTACATCTAGAGACAACTTAGAGTCTCTCACCCTTGAAACAAAGAGAGTAGTGCGCAAAAGGAAGTTAAATGCCAGTTTGATCCAAGTATTAACGAAATTGTTTGCTGTCGAGGAAAAGAGGGCATAAGTTTAACGTTAGGATTATAATTATAATTAAACTGGGAAGAAATTTGACGAAATATCTACTGTAAATGGATTGGTGGTTGTAATTACACGTTTCGGCAAAAGCCCGAAATAAATATATACCCACGGGGCAGTAATCGATTGCCAGAAAAGAAAAGAGAAAACCTTTAGACTTCGAAGCAAAGATCAAAGGTTAGATGTTTTCTAAGGTAGTGAAAATCTCCTAGATGATCGAGCTAGATGATCGACAATACAAGCCAGGAAAGCTGTTTGTGTATAAGAAAAGGGTGTGTAAGCTTATATCTATACCAATGTATTTAGATACCCAACGAGAGGGTAGAGCCGAAATGGGGCAAGATACCTCATCGAGTAATGACTTCACGGGATGTAATTCCAGACGAATTTGTCAGGACATTCCTTTCCACCAGATAGGGAGAATCGAGTTTGTACTAGATAGACATAGTGCCTAGAAACGGCATTATTTCAAGGGCAACCAAATAGAAATGGGCTGCCAGAAGAGATGAAGGAGTTGATGGTTTAACTAAACTGCAAGAATTATTAGATAAAAAGTATATCCAAATCCCAACCAATCCGAGTGAGTTGGTCTCCATGGGGGAGCGCTAAGTATTATTCGTGAAGAAGAAAAATGGGTCCCCGTTGAGAGCTTTTGTATCGAGTATCGGGAAGTTGAACAAAGTAACCATCAAGAAAATAAGTAACCCACCCGTTACCCTGGAATCGACAATTTTGATATGATCAGTTGGAAAGGGGAGAAAAATTACTTATCTTATAAAAAGATTTGAGAAAGGATAAATCAATCAGCTAATTGGTTGAGAGCAGATGGACGTACCCCTAAGACGAGCATTCAAGACCTCGTTAATGACCATTATGAGTTTCCTGGTGATGTCATATGGGTTAACCGAAAATGCACTAGAGCCCGACATTATATGGACTTAATGAATAGAGTGTGTCAAGCAAACATTTGGATATAAATTTATAGGGGGGGGGGTGGTTTGTGTTATCATAGAATGATATTCTATATCTACTCTCTATGACACAAGAAGATTCATGCTTGAAACACCTAAACGTGATCAGATAATGGAAACCTTAAGGTAGGTGATGAAAATAGTAAACGAAAATCTCAAAAAATGCAAATATATGGGTAGAGAGAGACCACTATAATTGGGAACAACGAGATCGACACAAGGCCGGTATTCAAACCTTCCGCACTCTAACGACAGTACACGGCAGAATCTTCCCAGGGAAACCGCCCCCCATCACCCACAACACACCCGGGGACATACACGGGAACCCACCGCCGAAGTGAACCCGCTTGCCACACGCCATTAGAGCTACTTAACAACTGGAACTAAGGGCAAACTAACGCCGCAAAATACATATCCGGATAAAATTTCAAAATGAAAAGCAAACCCCCAAAAAACATAAAATGCCCAAGGAAGGCGGTAAAGAATGTTTGGACGATAAATTGCAAGGCGAGCTTCTAAGAAGCTCAATGCACTGAAGAGCGAAGGCGCCCATATAAAACCTAAAATTACCAGAAGCACCAGGAGAATATTAAGATCAGAATAAAAACGTACAATAGCATCAACACAAGGAACTTGGTTGCGTGCTTATTGCAAACACACGGGTAAAGACCTTGTGCTTATCGATCACAGACACAACAGAAGAAAGATGATGAGAGGGGATAAGCCCTACACAATATCTCGAATTTGCCAACGTTATTGTATTATAATGCGGCTGAAGCATTATGGAGGCAACGGGCGAGAAATTAGCGATATAACACGGACCACAAAAGTCTAAAAAATATTTTCATACCACACGACATAAGGAGTTGACTATGAGGCAGAGGAGGAAGGTAAGAATAGATCAAAGAAAATAAATTAGTGAGAATCACAATCACCCGCAGGAAAGGCAAATGAATTGGCCGAGACAGCCTTAAGTAGGAAGGGGTCAGGAGAAGTTGTCAAAGTTTAACCAACAAAGCTCAATATGAGCAAAAATCAGAGATGGCTTAAACTAGTGATAGAAGTGAGGTTTCTACTACCGACAGAAATAGATGATAAGTTATAAATGATAGAGACACACCCCAAACTTATTAGACCCAGAGTAAAAGAAGCACAACTCAGTGGGATGAGGAGTTGCGGGGGAAAAAGACAGAGAATTTT
Source organism: Aralia elata (assembly GCA_034770075.1). Classification (NCBI taxonomy): domain Eukaryota; kingdom Viridiplantae; phylum Streptophyta; class Magnoliopsida; order Apiales; family Araliaceae; genus Aralia; species Aralia elata. The sequence goes on from CM068388.1 coordinate 88,138,701, forward strand.
CCTAAAAGGTGAGGAAATTAAGTTATAAACTCGATTGACTGAGGGAGTGATGAGATTTTTTGAAGGAAGAATTCATGGGTACCCCCCCCCCACCCTAACCCCCGCCTGTTGCCCGAGTTACGAGAGGATAATTTAAACAAGAGGCCCATAGTTCGAGATACTCAATTC